>CM053400.1:78967418-79020066 GCA_028644305.1 Xerus rutilus | reverse complement strand
TACCTGAAGTCTTGTATTACCTATTACTATATTCATGCTTCCTTTCAGCTGAATCAGAGTTAATCTGAGAGATCAGGATAAAAATATGACTAGTTAAGCACATCTTTAATTCAAATGACTAATTTTCTATAATCCTTTTGAAAAATTATTTATTCTGGTGTCCTAGAGTCAGTTTCAGCATTTTGTTCTATGGTATGGTTGATTATAGCAAGCAATATTCTTGAATTTCATGACATTGTAATCAATAATTTCCACTAAAAGAATTTTATTCCATTTAGCCATACAATTAAAACTTTTTATTACCAATATTGAATACAAGATTAATAACCATCTTTAACCTATATAATTTATATCAAATCTTTAGAAAACACAGTGAAAAATCAAAGGACATGATTTGACATAGATTACTATTGAAAGATAATAGATGATAGAGATGTAGTGGTAGTAGTGATAACAGCAGAATACTCATTTATCTTTTATCAGTTCAATACCTCACATTTCAAAAAGTTACATTACAAATTATTGTACAATACTAGTTTATATGTATTATATATGAATGATATTTACATAAAATTTATATAATAATTATACTGTCACATGCTACATAATGATACTTCAGTCAAAGACAGACTCACATATGTGGTGGTGGGCCTAAGTTTATAATATAGCCCTGGTGTGTAGTAGGCAATACCCTTTTGGTTTATGTAAGTACACTCTATGATGTTTGCACAAAGACAAAATCACCTAATGACACATTTTTCATTATTGCCATTTTCAAATGACATGTGACGGTACTTATAAAACAATATGCTAGATTCAGGAGATTTGGCAATATGCAAAATATATATGTCTGACTTTATGCAACTGATAGTCTAGCATACAAACCAAATAACAAATATTTTGTAGGGAGAAAATTCTTCATGGGCCTCTCAGGTGTCCTTTGTAAACAAGGAAAATTCTCTACCCTCTTAGGTTCTCTGGAACTATGTGCAAATATAAACTGACAATAGACAGATTAGCAAGAGAAAAGGTTTGCAAAATAATTTGATATAAGATGCTGTGTATAACATGTAGGGGAGGGACACTTCATAAAAAGAAGTGAAAACTCCCAAAGAAATTGTTAAGGATGGATACTTTTATACCATTTGCACAAAAGAGAAAAAATTAAACAGAAATGACAAGACTAAGAAAAGAGACTTTGGCTCTTGCTGTGTATTAAATGTTTGTTTGTGTTTTTGTTTTTGTTGTGTGTGGGTGTGTGTATGTGTGTGTGTTTTCCTCTTTGAAATTCATATTGAAACTTTGTACTCAATGCTGTTGTGTTGGAAAGTGTGGCCTTTGTGGACTGATTGAGTCCTGAGGCTTCTCCTTTGTAAATAAAATTAGATGCCCTTATAGAAGGGCCTGGCAGAGGGCATCTGTCCCTCTCTGTCTTCTGCCTTCTGCTATATGAAGACAGAATATTCCTCTTCTCCAGATGATACCACTTTCAAGGTGCCATCTTGGAAGCAGAGCTTCCCCTCATCAGACAACCAAAACGCTCACTGTTTTATCTTGGACTTCCTACTTATGTCCAAGGCACTAGTTTAGGTGTCAGGAACATAGTATTAAAAACATATAAGAATTCTGACTCTTACAAAAATCTCACTTCAGAATTGAATCAGATGGCAAACAAAACAAAAGTAAAATATACGATCGTGGTTAGAACTAGGGAAAAATAAAATAGGGTTATGGGAAATGTTAGAAGGGAATGCTGAATGTATTAAAAGAGATGAAGAAAGGCATCACTGAAAGAAATCGTAGTTGACTGAAGATGTGAAGAAAGTGAGAGACTCAACCGCAGGAATGTCTGATGACTTAGCATTCAGTCAGTCAGAAGAAATCACAAATGCAGCTACATTGGAGATAGACATGCTATGAGGCCAGTGTGGCTGAAATAGAGTGATAAAGGGATGGAGTAGGACATGAAGCCAGGGAGCTGGTCAGGGGTTTAGAGGTGGAGGATATGAGAGGACCTTGAGAAAGGATTCAACTTATATAATGCTGAGATGGGAAAACCATACCTGACTTTGAAGAGAAGAAATACAATGCATCTGTCTTTTTCAGCTTCCTCCAGGAAAACAGAATCAATAGAATATGTCCAAACAGATGCTCCTCTATTTACACTATCATGTATTGAAAATACGCAGTCAAAAATGTGTTTAATACACTAACCTACCATGCAATACCATAGAGTGTCATTGCTCACCCTCCTGATCACGAGATTGATTGGGAGCTATAGCTGCACTGCTACTTTCCAGCATTGCAAGAGAGTATCCTACCACATGTCACTAGCCCAAGACCAACATTCTAAATCTGAAGCATAGTTTCCACTGAATATATATCATGTTTGCACTCTTGTAAAGTCAAACTATCATAAGTCAAACCGTCATAAGTACAACATCTGTATATAGAAAGATATGTATTTTAAGGAATTGGCTAATACAATTGTGGAGGTTTAGCAAGTTCAAACTTTGGATAAGAGAGGTCAGCAGGCTGGAGACTTAAGGAAAACATCCAGTTCAAGTTGAAAGCCGATTGCTATGGAACCAGGGAAGTCCAGTTACAGATGAAGTCTAAAATCAGGCTGCTAGAGAATCTTCTATCGCTGAGAGAGGTCATCCTTTTGTTTTACTCTAGCCTTGGACTAATTGGATGAGGCCTACTCATATTATCAAGGGCAATGTTTTTTACTCAAAGACCCCCAATTTAAATGTAAATCTCATCCTTCTCACAGAAACATTCAGAGTGTTTGACTAAATATCTGGATACCAGAGAAGTAAACACATATAACTAACCATTACAGCGTCTACAAAGGTAAATGAAGTAGAAGAAAGAATATACCTGTTCTGTGAGGTACAGATAGCAGAATTGGTTCTGGTGGATATAGGTTATAATTAGGTAGGTCTAAGTTTCATTCAAAGAAAAACTATCTTACAAACTATTCAAGTAAACCTTGCAATATTTGGAAAAATGATTACTACATTGATAGAAGGCTGAAGAACCTAGTGAATAAGTTTCTTTCTCACTTACTAATCCATCAATCCCATGATTCTGTTGTTTATCCAGGTCAGAGTTAGCTACAACTTTTCAAAATTTCTGACTCTTACATGGAAACATTGTTCCCATGTTCAGGCAAATGAATCATAACTTTTAGGGAAAATTCTAACACTTGTTTTTTTAATGATAGCAATAATGTACCAACTATTTTAGCTCAAACTGACAAAGGATTCAGTACCTAACATTCAACTTTAGCCCCTCAAAATTCCTATCTTCCTTGATAAAGTATATACTCATTCTGTCCCAACAGCCTCAAAAGTCTTAATTTTTTCCAGCATCAACTCTGAGTTTTAAATTCCAAAGTCCCCTCTAATTATCATCTAAGTTGGATATGGGTAAGTCTCAAGGTACAATTTCACGGTGAGGCAAGATTCTTCTCCAGCTATGAGACTATACAATGAGGTGAGTTATGTGCTTAAGAAACACTATGCTTGGACAGGAATAGGATAGACATTACCATTCCAAAAGGGAGACAAAGTGCAGAAGGAAGGGTTATGGGTCCCAAGCAAGCCAAAACCTAGGAAAGCAAATTCCATCAGATCCTAAGGCTCAAGAGTAAATATCATGGACTCAGTGTCCCACTCTCCAGACCAACCTGGGTGCAGTGTGCCCATGCAGTTCCCTGGGCTGGCCCTGCCCTCTGACATGGAGGTGAAAGTAGCCTTGCTGCCTGGACCCTAGTGGAAGTGGCAGCCTTAATGATCTCTGAATCACCCTCTGAATCACCCTTAGAGCTATCCTTCCCTTTTTTGAAAAATAGCACACATTCTTAGCCAAATAGTTCTTTTTTTCCTGGTCCTATAGAATCTCTGAAGTTCAATAGCCTTCCTTCATTCTGTCACACTTCTCTATCCTCCTTTTTTCAAATTGGCAATGTCTTAGCTGTTGTGACTCAATTACTATTGCTGGCTCCTACTGAGAGGACCATGAGTCACATCCACCATCTCTGTATTAGTCTAGGTTCTCCAGAAAAACAGAAGAAATAGAAGATATATATAATATTAAGAGGTTCATAACACAGTTACAAGGCTGAGAAGTCTAAGATCTGTGTCAAAGCTGGAGACCCAGGAGAGCCAATGGTATAGCTCCAGTCTAAGGCTCAAGAACCAAGAAGAGCCAGTGGTGTAGATTCTAGTACAAGTCCTGGGACAAAGTCAGGAGAAGCTCTGTGTCCAAGCTAAAAGTCAGGCCCAGAGAGTGAATTCTTTCTTCCTCAACCTTTTGTTTTCTCATTCATATGTCCATACTGGGGAAAACCATCTGCTTTACTCACCCTACTAATTCAGATGTTAACCTCATGCAGGAACATTCCCACAGACACATCAAAAGTCAGACTGCATTCCTTCCTTACCTCCTTCTACTTCATCTTAGGAGGAGTTCTGGGGTTTTGTTCTTTATATTGTTATTGTTGTTGTTATAATTATTGTTTTGCTCTGCTTTATATCGTGTCTTTTTTTTTTTTTTTTGGTACCAGGGATTAAACTCAAGGCTACTCAACCACTTAGCCACATCCTCAGCCCTATTTTGTGTTTTATGTAGAGACAGGGTCTCACTGAGTTGCTTAGCGCCTCGCCCTTACTGAGGCTGGCTTTGAACTTGCAATTCTCCTGTCTTAGCCTCCCAAAGTGCTAGGATTATAGGCATGTGCCACTGCACCCAGCTACTGATTTTTATCTCTTTCAGATTGCACAAAAGAAACAGAAACTGTTAGCCTGGTAGGGTATTTGAATTTATTGCTCTATGAAGCATCAATACAACCAAAATTTGTTTGCCTAAAAATATTTAATTCTGAACTAATAAAAATGCCAAAGAAGCACAGTATAAAAAAGACCAGGTACAAACTTTCCAGGAAAGGAAACCAAAAGAACCAATAAACTAGGCAAAAGGAATAAAGACAAAAAGGTAGGCCAGCCATCATCCATCTGAGGCAAATCTAGATGAACTGACACATAACTCAAAGGAGAAAGTAAAGGTCTGTTTCAGAATCTCTTCCAAATTCTGGCATGTTCTGAGCATCTGGTAGTGAAATTTTCTTAGTACACTTAAACTTAATGCTTTCAAGATGTCACTTGCATAACTACTGGGTATGTATGCACAAGTGTGTGTGTGTGTGTGTGTGTGTGTATGTGTGTGTGTTTTCAGGAAAAAAAAAGTCAAAAACAATAATACCAAACTATTGGCAGCAGTTACCCAAGAGTTGTAAGATTATGAATGGCTTTTATTTTTGTTTACCTATATTTCAGAATTTTTTTCTACCACAAATAAGTAGTGCTTCACATAAGATTTTTTTAGATTGTAACCATGGTTCTAACAGAGGGAAGTCTGCAAGAGGAATTTCTGATGAGGAGATTTCCATATTCTCTGCATGTTTCCTCAAGTGGCAAGCATTGGAACACGCCCTGGACTTCTAGAAATTGTACAGCTGGAAGGAGTCTTAGAGCTCATGTGTTTCCTGCTCTCATTTTGTAAATGAAGAAACTCAGACTGAGAGTTGCTAGCGCATTGCTTCCAGTAAAGGTTCACAGCAACAAAGCAGAGGAATTAAATCTGTTGATTCATCATTGAACACTTTCATGACATGGCAGGAAATGCAGCATTATAACACTTTGAGTCTACAATGTTTCTGATTAATTCCGTCCAAAACTAAAATGAAAAATGTGAATTTGTATTTTTTTTGTTTGGAGGCCAACAACAAAATAACGGAATGAGCAAAGCTTGAAAGCATAAAGCCAATATAGAGAAGTTGTCTTAAATCAGTGGCCAGCCTCTCATGATATGTCAAGTGGACATATGTCTGTAACATGCCCTTCCTTAAGTCAATGCTGATCTCTGCACTATATTCTCATCCTTTATAACAACCTCCTCTGATGCAACATGCCCTGTCATTGGATCACTGATGGGTTCCTCCTTCCATCCCAAGAGAGTGAGGCAAAATTATTTCTTCTGCGTCATGTTTTTAAGTATGTCTGTCTCTGATTGATGGGTGACAAGTTCCTTTTTTCTAATTCTTCTACCTAAGAGTGAAGTTTGAATAAAATCTTTGCAATAATGCAGACCTTCAACTTGCCTCAGGTAGGATGAATAAGACAACATCTACAGGGTACTCTGAGCTCCCCAGACACGGACATCAGAATTGATCAGCAGCCTGGCTCTTATAGAAGATACCTGCTAGGCCTGGCAAGACTCCAAACCCATAAAGTAACTTTTCTGCCTCTCCTCACTATCTCTCAACTAGATACAGAAATTGAAAACAGGAACCAGTAGCTTGGGTAAATCAGATGCCAAAATAGTTTTGCAGCGTGGGTAAAAACAAGGTGAGAGGTGCAAAAGGGAAGCTCTGTGAAAGCAGAGGGTAATTAATCAGCTTTCAAATTTACTTCTTCCTTTCCCACATGTTTTAAATCAGACCTTTTTCCCATAGACCTGCAGATGGTGACCTCCAGGGTTGACTGTCACTGATCTCTGAAGGGCAAAACTAGAACTGAAACCCACAAGCCTTGCACCTGTGGGTTCGTTTCATTAACAAACTTGGGCTCTCATTTGTTTGCAAGAGCCAACATTTGTGAACAAGGAGCACCCTGACCCTGGAGTGACACAGCACCTTCTCTCTTTTTATTTGTTTTGTTTTGTTTATTTATTTATTTATTTCAATGTGGTGCTGAGGATCAAACCCAGGGCCTCACATGTGTGAGGCAAGTGCTCTGCCACTGAGCCACAACCCCAGCTCCCCAGCACCTTCTCTTTAGCCATCCAGCTCTAAGCCTCACTCTGTGTTGATCCAGGATAGGTATCTTAAGTCAGCTTTGAAGCCTCTATAAGACTTGAAGGAAGTTTAATTACTAATTTATATTCTGCTAACCTGAGTTAGCATCTTTTGTTGTTGTTTTTTTAAATCACTTAAATTGCCACAAAATAACTGTTCAACATTCTCAGAAAAATTTCATCACCATACAACTAAGTCATGGAGAGAACACGTTGGTAAGGTCAGCTAGTGGACTCATCACACATCAATAGCCTTTTTCTACCATAGGAGCTATCTACATCCATAAGAGAAATCTAGAGAATTCTGTGAATAACAGAAATATTAGAGCAGATCTGTGGCAGATGGAGGGATGGTATAGATTAGAAGCAGAGCTATTAGGAATTGCTGAAAACAAAAAGAACTGTGAATCTTATCCACAGCATTTATCCCTAGTTTACAGAATAAAAACCTAGACACATAGAGATTAACTTTCCCAGGTAATCCATATAAAGTTTCCTATAAATACCTTTACAATATGTGAAGCACATGATACATTTAATTGAAGCAGTTAGTAGTTAGTAATTATCATTTTAACAATTTAGAAGCACATGCTTTAAGAAATGAACAGAATCATTGATTCTGAGCAAGGCTTTGGGCTGGCAGTGAATCTGGGTGACAGCTTTACTATTTAAGAACAGCAGATCTTTGCTTTATAGAAACTGTTCTTAATCACAAGATAAACTTGGATCCGGGTGGAAAAGACTGTAATTTCCATTCCAAATATCCATCGAGTTCTTACAATGAGCTAGTACCCAGCATGCTGATATGAAACAGAAATATGCCCATTACTCTTTTTTCTTCAAAATTCCAAAAATCTAATAAGGAGAGAGAAATAACCATCTATAATACAATGCAAAGTAAAGTAGATTCCAACTAGAACTACAAGTGAGGAACATTTGAAACCCAGAGGAAGTAGCAAAATGACCTAGGAAAATTTCAAGAACAGTTTGTACAGCATCAGCCTTTCTGCCAGGCATGAGCACAGTGTTCCAAGAGCACAGTCTTCCAAGACAAAGAATAAGCTACAAATACAAAGCTGACATGGAGAAAAAGTTGGCCCTTGTATGGTGCTGGCAAGGTGCAAATGACTAGGGAAACCAGAAGGTTTCCTGGAGGAAAGGTGGTGGGTCAAAAGAGCAAAAGGACTTGGTGTCCAGCTGGAGAATACAGAATGCTTTGAACATACTGGAGAGCCAACAGGAAGATAAAAGAAAGAAAACAAACAACAGAAAGCAACAACATGGTCAAAACTTTGTTTAAGCAATTTAATTAGTGGCTTCAACGTGATCCAGACATAATGGTGATAGAATACAACCATCAGAAGGTACCAGAACAAAAAATGGTTGAGCTACAGTTGGTCTCATCAGCATCAGTTTTCTAAGCATTTATTATGCGTAGGATGTTATGCTTAGTGCTAAAGCTCCACATCAGCTCTAAGACACCTTTGCACTCAGAGAACATACAGTTTAGTTAGGCATACAGGAATAACAATAGAGGAAGCCCAGGTAAATGCCAAATGAGACTTGTATGAAAATAAGTGCTTTGGAGCTTAGAGAACAAAGTAATCAGAGACCAGAGGTCAAGAGGCAAGAAAGAAAGGAGTCATGGTAAACTGAGGACAGGGTTCAAGAAAGAGAGATGAGGATATGAAACACTTTGTCATTGAAATAAAAAGCAATTTGAGTTTATGCTAAACTGCTATAAAGACACTCAAATGAACATAATATTCTATGGTACATAACATGCTCACCCACAAACACTGAAACCATTTGGGCCCAGAAACTTTTCTAGCATGTGAAATTGCAACCAGGCTCCCAATAAGTAGACAAAAGTTCATTAAAGGCAGTGTACATGTTAAGAAAAATATTTTTTTAAATTTATACTCACTCTGAGTCCCATTTTAGAAGATGGAGAAAAATGCCTCTGGTACAAGTGATACAATTAATTAGAAACATCTGTGAAAGAATGATTATCTACCTATAAAACTGTGTATTTCTTGTTGAATGACTCAGATGTATTGCATGTACAGATGACAAATTTCAGAGTGTCTTATACCTAGCATGGGGTGAGAGCAGTCATGTATTTAGAAAATGTGAAATCATTCTCTTTTGTTTAAAACATGCAGTGGAAAATGACTGCTCATTTGGAAAGTGCTTTATTTATGCAAATATGCATTGTACTTACATAGTAAATAATTCATTTACTTTCCAATGCAATCAAGATTCAATCATCTCCCAAATATCCTCTGTCCTCTTTGAAGTACTAAATGTATTTCATACTTTCCATTCAAAATGTAAATGAAATACCTGTAAGAATTTTTAAACCACTGGTTTAAAAAAATATCTTAATACTGCTCAGCTTGTCAATCAATAAAATTATTATGGTAAAGACATCTAGGTAGAGAGGAAAGTAAGCATTTACCATCTAAGATAGAATCACAGACCCCCAAAGATGTTGACAACCTAATCCCCTAAACATGTGAATGTATCATCATAAGCATGGCAAAGGTGACTCAGCAGATGTGATTAAGTTAAGGATCTCAAGCTGGTGACATGATCCTATATTATCCATCTGAGCCTGATATAACCACTGGGTTCTTCTAAGCATCAGGAGGATCGTAGAGAAGTGTGATGAAAGAAACTGTCACAATGGTATAAAAAAGGAGTGGTGAGCCAAGAACTACAGGCAGCCTCGAGAAGTGAGGAAAGGCAAAATAACAGAATCTTACCTGAAGTCTCCTGAAGGCACATAACCCTACCAAGCATTTTAGACATCTGATCTTCAGGAATATAAGAGTAGATACATGTTGTTTCAGGCTGTCAAGTTTGTGGCACTTTGTTACAGCACAAATAAGAAACTAATACATCAGCTTTTTCAAAAACAATACTATCTTAGTGGGGCATGGAGGTATATGCCTGAGATCCTAACTACCTGGAAGTTTGATGCAGGAGGCTTATGAATTCCAGGCCAGTCTAGGGAACACAGTGAGACCCTATCTCAAAACAAAAAATGAAAAAAGAAATAAAGAAAGACAAATTCTATTTTAACCAAGATCATTCTTCTTGCCTTGCATGACATCCATAGGATATGAATGGGAGCTTTCCCCATTAATGGAAAGGTAGTGAGGACTACCATCCAACCATCCACAACCACTTACAAGAAAGCTTACTGGGACTAGATGTATAAAATATAAATTAAATATTATTATAAGTTTGGTTTCACCAAATACAATGTTCAACGATCTTATAGGGACCAGATAGTATATTTTTTGTTTCATGGGTCATGCAGTCTCTGAATTCTACTGTTGCCTTACAAAAGCATCCATACACCATGTTAAAAGAACTGTACTGACAGGTTGTGTACCAAAAAAACATTATTTCAGAAAAAAGTGGTATGTCAGACTTAACCCATAGTTTCATCCCTAAACTGAGGTGTTGACATCAATCTATGGTAATAGATAAAGTCAGAAAGGCCTCCCTTATAAGATATTAATATTTGTAGCAAGTTGGAGCTCAAAGATGGAGCCCTCTGCTTAAGCAAAGGAAGAACCTTGGGGATTCCACATCAGCGTATCAAAAGAGTTTAAAAGACCAGTATCAGAGAATTAATACATGGATTAAAGACTCATTCATCATCAGGTCTAGCCAAGAATTAGAGGAAATCTAAATTTGTTTTAGGACTCTGTTGAAATACATTTCTTCCAGGGTTCTCACTCTTCACACCCTTTCCCACCCTTGAATTGTCTCAGATTTTCTCAGACAAGAGCACTTGCAGCTTAAACAATTCTTAACTCTTCTTGTTGCTGTGAAAAACCTTAATTTCAGCTCATAGACTGGGCTTGTGGCTCATTCAAAGGGAAGGTTGACACCCTGCATACCTCCCTTTGTTCTCTGTACCCACTTTAGTTTCTGCATTTTCGACTCCAGAGCATATGAAATGTTCCAACTTCAATTATCTCTGCAGGGATGAGAGCTTCCCTTCTTTATTTTATAGTTCAGAGATAACAGCACATCCATTGCAGTGGTAGAAAAAAAATAATTAGTATGGAAAAGCTCTCTACAATAATGAGTTCTTGATAAATAACCCTTCCCAATATTTTTGGTGGCTACTTTTAGTGTTCTTTACTCAAAGGAAATCACATGAAGAATTCAGAATAACAAAGCAAAGATTCTAATTTTCATTTCAATCACTCTTTTAAAGCCCTGGAGTAGAAAAGACTTCAAATTTTGATGAAATGGCTACTCATATTGCTTACCACCACTTCTCTGCTTCCAAGTGTTTTTCCATCATTTTCCATCCATCCTGTTGAGCAAATCAATCCTCCAGTAAGAAAGCAGAATCGTGTACAATGAGTTCTCCTGGGAGGGGTATTTATCTTATGTTCCAATGATGCTAACTTTCCACTGGCTTCTCCATTTATGTCTTAATGTGCTTCTTAGAGTTTCGGTTCCTTCATGTGGTATTGAGTAGGGAATAAGATGAAAAGACTTGGAAGAGCACCATAATGGATGCACATGCAGGTCTGAGACACTTGCCAATGTCCGGAAGAAGAGAAATCTCCTTATATTCCTGCACATTAGAATGATGTCAGGAAAAGTGCAAACTTGCAAGGCAGAATTGGAAAAGATTTGAGATTGTTCCTTTATCACAAAGAAATGTTGAAAGGTTAACAGAGGCCCGGGTGGTCAATTTAGATTAAAACACAACTGCAATGACAGACATTCAATATAGAAGTCAATAGACTTGGGCTGACTGAAATGACTCGCACATAGGGATTGAATCTTAACAAAAAGCTTTTCTATCCATACAAAATTATATGTATATAATAATTATATAATGCTTATTAAAATTCTATAGTGTTTTAAAATGAAATGAAGGAATTATTCCAAACTATTAAAAGCAGCTAGTTTTAATTTTCATCACTATGTATTTCTGTATTTCTACATATTCTTTATGAGTAAACATAACTTTTACAATTAAAAGATTAACATGAATAAAATCCTTCTTCTTCATACCTTTTCTTAAAGCTTAAGGTCCTGAGGAAGTTCTCCTGAAACACCCTGCTAAGAAAAGATCAACTGAAAAAAATAATTGCACATAGATGCCTTGTACTTCAGAAGGAAAAGAACCCCAAAACCTTGACCCTATGCCCAGAATAAATGAAGACAAAGCACAGGAAAACAGAGTGTTGGTAGACCCTGGGAAGGGTACCCAGGGGCCCAGGAGGACAGGAAGCTGGCTACAGTGGGAGGCAGGTAGGCATAATATCAGGAGGCACTTCTGCTCTACTCCCCACTCTACTCCATTCCCAATTCACAGGTTTCCCCTCTCATCCAGAGTCCTTGGACTCTCTCCTGATCCACCATCATAACGGTCCCATGAACTCATTCAGACTGAGTAGTAACTCCTATGGGTTAATCCTATTAAGTAGTATTTGCATTTTGGCAAGAGAAAAAAAAAACTATTATGTAACTAAAACCAAATGAATAAAGACCACTGTGAGGAAAGTCACATATTAGAAATAAGAAAGGAAGAATTTGAAGAAGGAAGTACTTGTGGTTTTCAGAGAGGACCTTCCACTAGGCATACACCACTGATAAAGTAGATGGCACTTTTGAGTAGCGGTCAAGGACAGCCATGGCTCATAATTATGGTTCTACCTCTTCCTAGTGGCACAAACTTGGATAAGTCCTTCAGTTCATTTGCCTCTGTTTACTCATTCATGAAGAGGGTATAAACAGCATGTTTCTCACAAGTTTAACTATGAAGGTTAAAGGAGCTAATACATGCAAAGTTCATAGAACACCAAATATACACAATGCACAGTTTCTATTTCTCAAGAGAGGTGAGAGTGCTCGAGAGGGGGACCAGGTCTAATTCATTCTTTGAGCCCAGTTTACACAAGCCAGTGCAGAAATGTGATTGAGTCAATGTAGTAAAATCGAGTCTAGAAAAAACTAAAATGTCCATCCAAACACATCTCCCCTGGACTCCCTAGGTAAATCCCTGCAACCTAGGTAAATTTCAGTGTTCGCCTCTCCAGGTGTGCCCAAGCCAGAGCTATAGGCCCCAGGGATAACCCACTTGCACACCGCACATTTCTCTTATCATCATTTATAGAGAACCTTGATTGGTTCTCTTTCTGAACTCAAGAGAAAGCCTCTTGAGAGTAGGGACTATGTTTATTACCACTAAATTCAACCACTACTTTCCGTCTAGTTCCTTGTATAATATTGGAACATCACAGATGCTCAATAAATTTTTGAGTAAATAAAAATAACATTACTGACATTTCATGAAGTCATATATTATACAAAGTACTCAACTGATTCTCACATCTCACAGTACTTTTATTAAGTCCATGTAATATGAAAAAGAAAAAAATCACGATTCAGAAAAGGAAATTATTCTGCAGTGGTACATACATAGGATGCAAATTCAGGTCTGACTGGCTCAGAATTCACTTTGCTACACAACTGCTTGTCTAAAGAGTGACATCTCAGCTCAAGCAGAAGACTTAAGGGGAAAGCAGTGGTCATACACAAATTTTTTACAAGCTATTTGATTTATATTTCCCCAAGCTAACTTCATCTCTTAACAGTAGTTTTGATGGATATGTTCTGAGTAAGTCTTATTGTTGAGAAACTCTGTGGAAAGAAAAAAAAGTCAGCATATGTTTAGAGCAAAGCTGGTGACAAAAGAAAAAATCAATAAAGAAAACTGCATTGAAAAAGAAACACTGGACTAATGGTAAATGACAATGTCATAAGCAAAAAACAGACAAAAAGCTACATAAATTCCTTTCCACAATTTAGGTCTTCAATATCTTTATGACAAAATTCAAGGGAAAATAAAGTATACTGGCTGGGGTGAGAGAACAGATTTAAATTGTTTCTTAGAAATCTAAGTTTGTACTCAAGAACTTCAGTTCTCACCTTTTACCTGAAGCCACTATGCTATTAGGGTACAATGTGTCTAACCAGAAGGAAGAAGCTCTCAACTTGCAGAAAAGCTCCAGAAGGGAGACTTCAGAGAACTGAAATAATGAGGCTAACACCCAAGAAAGGTCACAGCCACCAGAGAGCTTTGGAAGTGTCCCAGGAATGTGATGGGCCTCTGAACTAGTGGGTTTCACTGATTTCATTTTGATTGCTTCACAATGACACATCTATAATGTGATGTGGTATGTGTATTGTATGATTGCATGTATAATTTTGTGTGTAATGTAGGAGGTATGTATGTTTGTGATTATGTGCATAATGTGAGGTGTATGTAATCATGATTTGTGATTGTATGCATGTCAATGTAATAGAATCTGTGTCAAGGACAGAAAGCAATGTGCTAACGTGGGAGAATGGTCTGCCACAAAAAACCAGCAATGCCTGGCAACAACCTGATGAGCAGAAAGCAAAGGCTGGGAGCAGGGGAGTATTCCCAGAGCCAAATTATATAGTCTTTTCCTACAGAAAACACAACTAGATTCATTTTTTTAAAAATGAATTCATTTTAAAAAAATTCATTTAAAAAAATGTGCTTCTTATGTAAATTGTAGCAAAATGAAATGTTGACTTTTGCCAATTTGGCAAGTTAAAAAACTTGATAAAATCTAGTATTGCCAAAGGTGTGGAAGATGTAACACTGTATGCACATGTGGTAGGAGTGTATGTGGGACAAGGTTTCTGGAAGTCCTTGGCAATATTTACTACTATGTACATCATACGTACACTTTGATCAAATAATTCCATATTGGAGGAATTTATCGTAGGAAATGAAAGCATAAGTGTTGAGAGCCATCCGTGAACTATGCATGAGGACCTTTTCAGCATTGTAGCCAATGAGTGGGAATGTCTGGTCTTGGTAACCTACAGTGGCACTCCTGCAGTTAAGATGGCCCAAATACACGAGAACTCCCCGTCAGCTGTGCTCAAAAAGGTCCCACACAGCACCAGAGATGGGGTGACCTGCTAAAGTCATACAGCCTCTCTGAGATGGGTGTAACCAGCCAAGATGCCAATTAACCTGGTGACTGCACGACATCATGAAGCAAGACTCCATCCCCTAAATCTTATCCCTGCCTTTGATGCACCCCCTTAAATAAACCACAGGAGCCATTTTCTAGTTGTCCAGCTCCAGCTCCTATGTGGACTGGATCTATTGGGCACTCCAAGCTTCTTAGGACTATTTTTCTGACTCTGTGTCTCATTTCCTCATTAATTATTTCAGACTTTAATTTTCTCTGATGGTTTATACCCTCCTGGTCAGGGAAAAGAACCCTCAACTGAGGTGCTGGATACCTTGTGATAGATAAGTGTGGAAATATGTAAGTGAACAAATACTTTTTATAACACCATTTCTAGCAACAGGCAATGTACATCAATAAAGGATTTAAATAATAATAATACTGTTTTTTGAAAAATAAGCTGTGGGGTTGGAGGTAATGACCCAGAAAAACATTCAATACATAGTGTTGAAGTAAAAGATAACCTTACCAAAAAAAGAAAAAAGTTGTATGGTTTTGTGTCAGAAAGACAAAATTGTGTTCCCATTGATAGTAAATAGTTGATGGTTTACAGCAAAATTTTAACAATGGATTATGTCCAGGAAAAGACATCATTGTAGATGGGAAGAGAACTTCATTTTCTGATTTGCACATAAGTATTTTTCCCCCAAAGAGCATATATCATTATTATATTTGGCAGAAAATAGCAATTGCAGTGTTCCATTTAGGAAGGAAAGAAACTTTTTCAAATGCCCTGTGGTACAGATTCAGTTTCTATCTCTCCAATTCTGATCTGAAGCCATAGCCAAATTCCCAATTTACACAACCAACTGAGAATTCAAGTCCCTAGATATCTGAATCATTATGTCACTCATTCATAGCCTGGTACTTCCTGTGCAGCCTGTGCATCTGTAGCCATCTGGGCAAAACAGAGTTGTTACAGAAAACAAGCAAGGAAAGTCCATTTCCAAGAGCCCAGCTTGCGCTCACTGACAAATGGATAAAAAAAGGGAACTTTGACCATTTGAGGCCTTATGGATGGTTTAATTTTCTTCCATAGTAAAATTGAAAGCAAGGACTAAATGGGGTCTTACGACAAAATCGCCAAAAGGCATTAAGAATGCATGCTATTCAATATACAAATGTACATATCACCTTTTTATACATAGCAATAATGTTTAGATTTCAAACTATGTAGAATAATGAAACAGTATCCTATTTTGAGCAATGCTGTAGCTCTATCTAATTGTTTGGGGCTTTGCTTTGTGCCTGTGTCTTGCTGAAATAGAGCCTTCATCATTCATAGCATGTCTTGTTTTCATAAAGTACAGAACCACTCCTCTCTCTCTCCTTTGTGTGAAAAGATAGCTTTTATTACCCGGGAAAAGATGCCTTATATCTTATAAGCCATAAATACTTTTGTTTCCTATCCCATTTTTCCTAAACTTATTTTGAATTTAATATCTTTCTATTGACCTAGCAATTTTCCAATTCTTTTTATTTTTTATTGATCTTTAATCACTATTTCCCAAAATATTTGTTTTTCTTTCTCTGACCTCTTCTCTATCACCACCACCTCCTACTTCTTTGTAATCTATAAGTAAAATCCTAAGTATAACAGGTGTGTTCTATTTAGAAATGAAGGAATTATTCAGGCCAATGCTATAACTTATCTACCTTGTAAATTTTCAGTTTGGAACATGGGCTATTTTTTAAAAATATTTTTAGTTATACATGAACACAGTGTCTTTATTTTGTTTATTTATTTTTATGTGGTCCTGAGGATCAAACCCAGTGCCTCACACGTGCAAAGCATGCACTCTGCCACTGAGCCACAACCTCAGTTGAACATGGGCTATTTTTTAAGTGAATATATCTATATTTTTATTTTGGTTGTTATGTAACTATAAAAATCAAGCAAAGAAAGATAAGGAAATATTTTGAGATAATTTAAAAGTTAATGGCAGTTGAATCAAGAGTCTGAATTCTCAGTTACAACCAAGGCATGCTCAGGACTAATCCATGGAAATGTTTTTTAATTCTGAAAATAGATCTTCCCATGAAGAAAAATACACACCCATTACTAGTGCTAATTCCTCTAAGAATATAGGCCAGTTCTATTGAACATGCCGCTTCCTTTTCTTTGAAAACACCAAAGACTGCTTTTCATCTTCTTGGCATCAACATTTTGTCAGTAACCTGAAGGAGAATATAAGGAAGGTGTAATGCAAAAGTAAATAACCATGACCTCATATGCAGAAACCGGAATTGTAGGAAAACAGTGAGAAAAACAGTTCATGTGATCATCTTTGTGCATATCTTTGTGTATGCTCAGATGACAACAGGAAAATATGTGGAGCATATACAGATGGGCCAAAGTGAGTAGCAGACAAAGCACATCCCATGTAATTCTGAATTAAGTTTGGCTTTAGGACTTTGATGGCTAAATGACCTTGAATCTGGCATGTAGCAGCTCTCAGTCTCAGTCTCCCTCAGTCATGCAGAGCCTTATTATAAGACTCAAATACTACAGAGGTTTAAGAAGAGCTGGAATTTTCTTCCATCCCTTGCATTTTCACCCCTATAGCAAGAGATTAGACCGTTAATACTTTGGTGGGTCTCTTTCCAGTCCTTTCTCTGTGTCACACTAAGATATAACTACAAAGAACATTGATCTTGTACAATACAAAATGGAATTGGACAGTTTGGGTAATTGCGGTAGGTTGCATTATCATTGCCTGCTACTGACCCCTGTCCTTAGCGCACTTCCCTGTCTATTGCCATATAATTTAGAGTTCCTCCCAAGAGGTACATTCAAGATGGTGGAAATTTGCATAGGCAATGTGAACTTCCCTTTTGGATCTCACAGAAGTCTGAATAATATCATGTGAAAATTTGGGGATTGTCATGTGAAAGATGATGCTGTTATCTTAGTCAGGGAACCATGGATGAGGGCTATATTCCAGTTACTACGGCTGTGTTAGAGATACAGAATAAGTGTTTCTTCCTTCTATGTTCACACTAAACACTCTACCACACTTCTGACACTAGATAGATAGGGGTTTTTTCCACACACACCAAGCAGTTCTCCAGCATATGTCAATGGGGTATCCTGCAATTTAACTCAATTCTTACATTATCTACCTGGAGTTAGTCATATCCCACAGGTTAAGGGCTCAGTCCCACAAGAATATCCATTCTAGATGCCAATTCCAAGTAGCAGGTTAATACAACACTTCTAACTGACCAGCTATAAGTCAATGTTCCCACAAATCCTTCTTTGGGTTCAATTAATTTGCAAAAATGGTTCACATCACTTAGGGAAACACTTTGCTGGTTTATTACAGTGACATAGGAGATGATACAAAATAAAGATGAACAGCCAGATAAAAGAGATGCACAGGGCAAGGAATGTGAGAAGGAATATGGAATCTCCATGCCATGTCTGGACATGCTACCCCCGAGGCACGCCACCCTCCAGACACTTCCATGTGTTCAGCTCTCTGGAGATTCCTCAAACCCTGTCTTTTGGGGGTTTTATGGATACTTATTGAGTAGGTATAACTAATGATAGAATTAGCCACTGGTGATCCACTCGACCTTCAGCTCCTTACCTCTCCCCAAGTAAGGAAGGTAAGACTGAAAATTTAATCCTCTAATTACATGGTTGGTTCCACTGGCAAGCAGTCCCCATAACCAGGCTATCCAGAGCACACCAAGAGTTACTTCATTTAAACAAAAGATGCTCTGCCACCAAGGCAATTTTAAGGAATTTAGGAGCTCTGTGACAGGAACTAGAGTCAAAGACAAAATATTAGAACCAAAGATTCTCCTAGAACTCCTACTTTCAAGGGTTTTAGGAGTTCTGGCTCAGAAGCCAGAGGAAGGGACCCAATATATATTTGTTTTCTATAAATCACAATGTCACAGGCTACATAATAAATTTTCCCAAATTTAATGCCTTAAATAACTGCATTTTGCTGTTTTCTCTCAGGGTTCTAAGATTTGATGGGATTCAGCTAGGCAGTTCTCCCTCAGGCTCTGCTGTTCACATGTCTGATACTCAGGTTGAGAAAACTAAAGCCTCTGGTGCTTAGAGCAACTGGGGCGACTCTGACATTACCTTACCTCCTTTTGGTCTCTCCTCAGCTGGGAGCACCCTCTGACGTGTTCCACTACCTCTGTTGGGCCTCTCCCCATGGTCTTTCCAACATGATAGCTTCAAAACAGCTGGATGTCTTACTTGGAAGATTAGAACTGCTACTTCACTTCTACTGCACATTGGTAGTTCAAATAGCAGTAACAAGTGCCCTTGTAAACAATCCAAGGGGAAAGAACACAGGTGCCCATCTTTTGGGGGGAGGAGTGCCTCATTTTAAGAAGTCCACAGGATATGAGATATACTTCTATCCCTCCTTGAAAAATACAATGTAGGAGACTAGATAAATGAGCTGGTAGAAATCTTGTCAAAATCCCTATGAATTAAAAGTTAACTATTGCCATCATTAAAACCACAACTTAAATATTTTCACCCCACTTACTGATAAAATTTGAGAGGATTAGAATAAAATTGAGTTTTAATCATGCTTTCCTTTGTCATTAAGGGAAAGGATTGTACTCATCTTTATATCACTTTAATCTGTATATTAATAAATATTTATATGAGAAATTCATTAGTCTCTACTACTCAAACCTTTTTTTCATGACTTTTTCAGAAGATGATTACTAAAAACAAGTAAAATTTAGCATAAATAAGATAAATGGGAAGACTTTATTATAAATACATTGATAAATTGCTCATAACAAATGTAATTTCCTTACCTTTTGGGGATAAAGTAAAGACTAAGAGGAAAAATAGGGCTATAAACCAAATTATTTATTCAGAGTGCTGCAAGTGTCTGGGATCTCTACACTCTACAAAAAGTAACAAACCCCATGGAGAACACAGCCATACTTAGCAAAGTGATCAAGTGGAGATTTTTGTCAGCATTTCTGAATTATTTACATCAAACTGATCTCAACTATTATGTTAATATAATTCATAAAATGCAAAGACACTTATAAAAGTAATCATATTTTCAATAGTGAAGATAAAAGCACATGAATTAAAACACCAATAAGGGGTTTGCAGTTACACAAAGGCTAATGTGTTAATTCATGGACACATTTTCTAGTTAGAAATCGTGTCATCAGTTACTAGCTCGTGATACAAAAATTGCTATACCTATTCAATTGACTTAAAATTGACTTAGATAATGAGTCAGACACAACCACTTTGCCGTCAAATGTGTTTAATTTCTAATAAAACAAAATAAACTTACTGTTTCATTTTAAATCTCAATCTTCATATTAGTATTGCACAGGAAGAATCTTTATGAAGCATTTTAATTTTATGAAGAATTTTAATTTTAAAAGAATCAAACCTCACATTATTTTATATTTTTAAGTACCATTGCTTGAATATTATTATAAACATTTCACCTATTGGATAACAATAACATAAAGAGCAAGTTTATTTGAAAGTAAATCTTATTTAAGATTCTGTGATCTTGAAAAAAAAAAATCTGAAGTCATTGTCAAAACTCTTAGACAACTTAAAAATTTATACATGTCCCAACTTGCTATCCCATGAAAGCAGAGTGTGTTGTTTCATATAACTGAAAGATGCAGGACAGCTCTTCCTCTGCAGTTTTGATGAGCAACACAGCTGACCCCATCAGATCTTCTTTGTCACTTTGTGTTTTGAATATAGTCTCTCTCTGTCTCAAGAGAGCCCATCCCAAGTCCTGACTTGAAACACCACAGTTTGCCTTAAAACACTGCAGCAAGCTGGGAAAGAAAGGAAGAGTGGGAATGGGAGGAGGATAAAGAGAAGAGCAGAAGAAAAGAAGGGGAAATGCAATAAATGTGGCAAAATTGTGATAACTTTTGAATCTGGGTGATAGGTCTAGAGAGATTCACTGTACTCTTCTCCCTAGTGTGTTAGGTTTTTTTTTTAATATTTCAAAACGTTTTTAAATTTAAGCTTTAATGTACAAAGTCTTATTCCATAAAAGCAAAAAGAATAAAACAAAGAAGAAAGCACATGATCAAGGAAACAAGAGTTCCTAACCAGAGTGGCACAGTTTGGTGCAATAGAAAAGATCATTGAAATGAAGCTGTGAGATCTGGTTTCTGACACCGATGGAACATGCAGCTCTAGTGTGCAACTCACATGCTGTTCGCCTTAGTCTCCTGTGTTTAGTTCCCTTCAAGACTGAAAATATTGTGCTTTTGGACTTGGTTCCCTTGAAAAATGCTAGAGCTTATTAATAAAATGGGGAAGGTTGTTGCTTTTGGCTTGTGTTTTTATTTTGAATTTTAGGCTCATTGTCTCATGCATATTTGGAAATGTGAATTTTCAGTGTTCATTATGAGAGCATATTGAATATGGAATAGCCTCAGCAGGAGCAGTTGCAGGTAAGAGTTAGAAAGGGTTATTTTAAGGCCAAAAGAAACAGAATGTCTTGTCCTTTAAGTTCCAAGTACATTTTCACACACACACACACACACACACACACACACACACACACACAAACTAAATGACAAAATAAAATAATGGCTCTGGAGCAAGGCTATTTGGATCATTTGTGAAAGTCCACTTGAGCTGATGAGGCCAAAGCATTCACTCAACTCACTTTACTACAGTCCATCTATTCAGCGTTGTGCTGCAGAGACTTGGGGGAAAATATTGTCCTACCTCAAGATGTATGACCAGGCAGATGCAGAAAATAAAATAAGTTGGCCCGATGGCACCAAGCTTGGGGGCCACTTTTAGAATACACCCTAGCTTTGTTTGACTTCATAGTCTGTTTTAAGCTTCAAAAGCCTTTTCCTCATTTTGCCTGACTGCCTTTCTTCTAACCCCTATAAGTCTGCCACCTCTAATATGTAAAAAAAGCACATGCTCCTCCAGGTGGATACACATTCATTACAAATGGAATCCTAAAGGTGGAACAGGAGGAGACATGTGGCATTGTGAATAGGGTCAGGAGCTATCATCTAACCAAACAGGCAGGAAACAAGATCCAAAGAAGTCTCATTGTCCTCTCACTTCTCACCAGCAGTACCCAGAGAACAGGGTTTCTCTCTCTGCCTTTTATGTTCCAAAGTCCTTTTACATGTTTTCTCTGATACTCCTCCCCTTAATACCTTCTTTTGATTGCTTTTGGCCCGATGATTTTTGTGGACCAATTGTCACACGACTGCAAATGGGAAGTATGAGGAAAATATAGAAGAGATACTACATATCAAGGGCTTAAAAGAACTTAAATGACTATTACATAATACTTGCCTCATCATTCCATCTTTCAGATTAAGAATTTGGAGCCCAAATAGTTCAGTGTTGTTAGAGTTTGGATATGAAGTGTCCCCCAAAACCCTGAAATACTGGAATATTCAGAGGTGAAATGATTGGATTGTGAGACCATCCTAGTTTGAGCAGATTAACTGGGTGGCAGGTATAGGCAGATGGAGGGAGCGTGGCTGAAGGAAGTACACTGGATGTGTGCCCTGGAAGCGTTCATCTTCCCTGCAGCCTGTTTCTCTTACTTTCTCTCCTTCTGGGTCACCATGAAAAGAACAGTGCTTTTCTACAGTGTTCATCTGCAATGATGTTCTGCCTTACCTCAGGCCAGAGCAGTGGTGTCTACCCACTGTGGACTGAATCTCTGAAACCTTGAGCCAAAATAAACTTTTCCTTCTCTAACTTGTTCTTGTCAGATATTTTTTGGTCATAGTAATGAAAAGCTGACTAACCCAAGTACCTTTACTCAGGTCACCCAACTAGAACATGGCACCCACAGGACCCAAATTCTTCTTTGTCGAGCTATAAAAATCCCAGTGCTTACATCTATGCTATCATGGCCCTTTAAAGTGTGATATATCACTGCAATATATAGTGCACTGCTTACTATATAGTGCACACAGGGGTGAGTATGGCTTAAAAGAACTTCATAGGACTTAGAGTGGTTCACAAACCATAGTGATGTAAAATCACCTGGCATCAGGCCCAGAGGATGTGCCCATACTCATAGTTGCTCAGGAGGCTGAGGCAAGAGGATTTCAGGTTTGGGCCAGCATGGGAAAATTAGCAACATTCTATCTCAAAATTAAAAAGAAAAAAAATCATCTGGGGAACATGATAGAAAATAGATTTGTAGATTTTTTCTAAATCTGCTAACCCAAACCTCTCAAGTGGGGCTTCAATAAGGACCACCTTGAACAACCTCCACAGTGATTCTCAGAAGATGGCCCTCATACAACAGTGTTGAAACGCATTAGTTTCATAATCTTTGACAGGTTGTTCCCCTAACCTATCTGTTTTCAAAGTGAAGTCTTTGGACAAGCAGCACCAGCAGTACCTGGGAACTTGTTAAAAATACAAGTTCTCAAACCTTCCCCCGAATCTACTAAATCAGAGCCTCTGGGGCTGGGGCTCAACAGTCCATGGTTTGACCAAGTCCTTCAAGGAGATTCTAACACACACGGAAGTATGAGAGCCAAACTTCAGACCATCCTAATATTGACATTTTCAGGTCTGAGTCACATTTCCAACATTGTGGGAAAGGTCTTCAGCATCTTCATGCTTTTATCCTGAGCACTCAACCAATCCCATAAACTCCTACCACAGACTCCACCCTATTCCCCCTACTCCTGGGTTCTAGCCTAGTGGTTTATTCTCTACTTCCCTGTGCCTAACATTCATATTCTCTGGCTTTATACTTTTGGGTCTATCATTCTCTGTAAGGTCGCTAGGTAAAAAATGATCTGGTTCTCAGGCAGGCATGTGGCACACGCCTGTAATCCCAGCACTTGGGGAGGCTGAGACAGGAGACTCGTGAGTTCAAAGCCAGCCTCAGCAAAAGTGAGGTGCTAAGCAACTCAGTGAGACCCTGTCTCTACATAAAACACAAAATAGGGCTGGGGATGTGGCTCAGTGGTCGAGTGCCCCTGAGTTCAATCCCTGGTACCAAAAAAAAAAAAATGATCTGGTTCTCATATGCCTAAAACAAATCCTCCTGACATCAGCTCTGGTGAGTGCCACTGGCCCTAAATGGAATGTCAGTTACTACAATGTCAGTTTACCCTGACGTCTGCTTGAAAACTCTTGAACTTGATGCCCAAGGACTTAGTTCTTCATCACTGGACTCCATAGCCAACGCTGTTACTTGTATACTCAACACCCATTCCCTCCTTCCCCCTTCTCAACAAAACACCACATTTGTTTAGATTTACCTCACATTTACTTTCAGAAAACATAGCTAATATACCAGTTAGCTTATGACTCAGGCATGGTTTTGGGCAATGGGTGGCCATATGGATCTGTTTTTACAATCAGATTAAAGGGAGTGAATTACATTCCTTGCTTGGGGGAGTTTCCTTTTTCTCTTCTGCTGTGTACAAACAAGAAGGCAAACAGTTTCCATCTTGCTTTCACAAGGGGATTTACCTTTTTAAAAATACCCACATTGACTGCAGAGCAGAGAAAGAGATCCCAGGTCCATGACAATGTCCATGAGCTCCAGGTTGTATTAATCTTGGGCCCAACTCATCGTTCATTTCTGCACTTACAAGTTTGTACAATGACAAATTCTCTTATTGTTTAAACCATTTTGATTTGGGCACCCTACATTTATAGCCAACAATATTTCTGCATAAAAATTTTCTGTAAGATGGTATTTAACTTCTGGCTCATTCTCATTTGGATTCTGCTCAGCATCTGCTGTGCACTGCACTCAGACCCTTGTCTCTGCTTTCACCTGCCTTCCTAAATCCTCAAAAGGTTACACAGTACAAATCCATCTCTTCTCAAGCTTCTTTTGTTTCTTAACTTCCATATTTTTCTCAAGGTTCCTTTGTACCTATTAAATTATCCCTTCATCTCTTGGATGACTGATCATTATTATTGACACAGAAATCATGGGCACATTTTATTTTGCACTCCCTGATTGGGGAAAGGTAAATATTTGGGAAAGACCAAAGGCTGGGTTCATCCATCACTGGAGATGCTGTGGTTATCAATGTGTCCCCAAAAGTTCATGTGTTGGAAATTTAATCACCAAAATCATACGTTAATTGTATTTGAAGGCAGGCCTTTGAGAAGTAATTAGAATTAGATGAGGTCATTAGGTGGGCCCCCCATAATGGTATTAGTGACTTTATAAGAAAAGAAAAAGAGATCATAATAGGAAACTTCCTCTGTGTGGCTATGAATACCCTCAGCCATGTTATAATATAATATAGAAGGCCCTCACCAGATGCTTAGCAGACACCACCAGCATTAGGCTCTTCGACTTCCCAGTCTTCAGAAAATACTTGGTCTCACATTTTTGTTGTAGCAATAGGAAATAGATTGAGACAAACAAGGTGCCAGCTTCATTGGAAGATAAATCAGACTACCTGGGAATCCAAATCCCACATAAACACTCAAATCTCTTCTTTTGAAAATTAATGAATTATGATTTCCTTAAAACTAATTTACTCAATAGAAGAATCATATCCACTTGGGGGCTTTATATTTGTCAACAAGAGGTACAGAAATATATTTTGTTCTGATTTCGGACATCTCTCCATTTTGAGTATTCTATTAATGGAGATTTTGTCATGTGTCCTTAACATTTGTACCTCTCTGATATACTAAGCTGGACACTGAATCTGCGTGTATTTGAGATATGAAAGAGTAGGATGGATTTAAACCAAATCTATAATGTATCTTTATACATTATATAATATGTCTTGTTTTTACAATTTTTAAAAAATCTAGAGAGCAACATCAAAAGTCCTCAAATCTTCAGTTGAAATGTCCACCAGTGGTTTCAGAGTAGCAGAGATGGTGAACTCATCAGATAAAAATATAGGAGGGGCTTCCATGGTGCTATCATGAATTCTTCCTCAATAAAGCATTTCCACACACTTGGCTTGGCTGTTAAATCCCTGCAAGTTTTCAAAACACACACACACACACACACACAAACACAAACACACATACAGTAAAATAATACAAAATAGAGGACTTTCTCAACTCTGTTGGAGACCCACACAAGCCATGCTTTCCAGAGTTTTGCTTCAAGATTATGGGTATAGCTAACAATAAAATCATATCCTGTCTCTCCTCCATTGTTTCCTCTTATATGTATTCTTTGAGGGAAACTGTTGGAATGGAAGAACATAATTTGGGGCCTGATTTGAGTCAGATATCTCCCCTGTCTATAATAGCATCTCACAGCCATCCTAAAACTCAAACAACTTACCAATACAAAGTCTATGTTAACCATGAAATCTAAAAATATAGAGAGTAAATTCCATTAACTAGGAGAATTTTATTACTTAATATATATATATCCCTTTGAAGTGAAATAGCAACTGATGGTTAATAATGCCCCTAGTTACAACAAGATCACAGAGTTCTTGTAAATTATCTATAGTTTTAGTAGTAAGTAAATTTAGTAATTTTCTTAAGAACGCAGAAAGAGTCCACATATTAGAATAAGAGACCTCAATATTAAAATGCTGACTCCTCCATTAACCAACTCTGTGGCCATAAGTGGCTTATATTACCTCTCTGGGAATTAACATCCTCATTCTAACATCCTAGGGTTGTTTCACATTTGGGGAATTTAATTAGATAACAGTTATAAAGTTCAAGTTTAGTACCAAGTACACTGAATGTGCTAAATAAATATTGGTTCCTTATCCTCCTTTACCCTTGTTCAATTGAAACCATATAAAATGATCCTGATTAACCAGAATTTTTGTTATAGTCACTGCAGTGCTAGAGATCAAACTCAGGGTGTTGCACATACCAGGTAAGCATTCTACCACAAACTACATTCCCAACCCAGAATATTTTATCAATCAGGTCACCTATAAAATAGTTAAGGTTATCATATAAATATTAAAATTCATTTACCAAAACTCTAATATGCCTACTAGAATATCCCTTCATACAGCAATAGTGAATTGACATTTTGTCTAAATAAAAAAAAAAAACTGACTCTTTACCATCCTTCTTTTATCTGAGCCTTTCTTTGCAGTGGAGCATAGCTGCTGTGAATCAGAAACATCATTGTGAAGAATACTCTACCACATGACAGAAGATTAATCAACATTTATTTATTTTTTTAAAATATTTTGTTAGTTGTAGATGCATGCAATATCTTTATTCTATTTATTTGTTTTTTATGTGGTACTGAGGATCGAACCCAGTGACTCACACATGTGAGGCAAGTGCTCTACCACTGAGCTACAGTCCCGGCCCCAATTAATATTTATTTAACAGGCAAATATACCTGGTGCCAGGGGATGTAAATAGGCAACTTGTGGTACCCTCAGGCCAGGTGCCTACATGTACAGGGATACAGGCAAGTCTAGTGGCAACTGGCATTCAGTGTGGCACTTGCTCTGATAGCATAAGAAGGTTAGAAAAGGTTTCCTGGAGAAAGTGATGGCAAACTAATGGACAAGCTGAAATAAAGGAAGCAAAGTGGAAGGACGGGTACTCAAGTCAGAGGAAGGAGTACATGCAGAGGCTTGAAGTCAAGCACAGTCTATCAAGGAACTATCACATGTTCAGTGTAAATGAACAGGCAAGTATAAGGATGAAAACATGCAGTAGGAAGGAAAAGAAGAGTCACAGCATGAACAGTCTTAGAAGTTATGTTTTTAAAAAATGAATTAAGGCCCTATAAACTATTCAATGATTTAGTCCTTAAAGGACTAAATCCATCACATTTGCATTTAGAAAAATCAGAATAGAAATCAATCAATACATGTATAACTGATCAATTGATTTGCAATAAAAGTTAAAATGTAATACAATAGGGAGAAGATAGACTTTTCAGCATTGATTCTAGAAAAACTAAAAATTAAAAAAACTAAATGAGTTCCAATACTTACTTCAAAATCATATACAAAAATTAATTTGAAATGTATGGTAAACCTAAACAGAATAGTTAAAAGCATAAAATTTCTAGAATAAAATAAAGAAGAAAAATTTTATGATGTTAGGATAGGCAACGATTTCCTGACATATGACACAAAAACCAGGAACTGTAAAAGAAAAAAAGTGTAAATTAGATATAGTGAGACAAATAATGGCCCCCAGAGTGTCCATGTCCTGTTCTCCAGAACCTGTGAATAGGTTTTCTTACATGGCAACGGAACTCTGCAGATGTGATTTACATTAAAGGTTTTTTGTTTGTTTTTTTGTTTGTTTGTTTGTTTTTGGCACCAGGGATTGAACTTAGGGGTACTCGACCACTGAGCCATATCCCCAGCCCTGTTTTGTGTTTTACGTAGAGACAGAGTCTCATCGAGTTGCTTATTGCCTCGCCATTGCTGAGGCTGGGTTTGAACTCACGATTCTCCTGTCTCTCCCGTTTTGAAAGGGAATGATTACCCTGGATTAGCTGGGAGTGCCTGATGTAATCCCAAGGGTGTTTGTAAGGAGGCAGGAGGGTCAGAGTCGGAGAAGGCAATGTGACTTGCAAGCAGAGGTCAGAATGTCATGACACCATGAGGCAGGGATTGCAGGCAACTGCCAACAGTGGGGAAAGTCAGGGAATTTGATTCTTTCTGCAACCTGCAGCCTTGCCAACGCGATTTGTTCTTTTAACCTCCAAGACTTTAAGATAAATTTGTGTTGTTTTAAGTCACTAAATTTGTAGTAATTTGTTATGCCAGTGGTAAGAAGGAAAATAATACATTAGACATCATCAAAATTTGAAATCAAGGTTAAAAAAATGAAAAGCCAAGTGACAGACTGGAATAAAATAGCTACAATTAATATATCTATTAATAAAGAAACTTTATACCTAGAATGTATAAAGAAATCTTACAGCTCAATAATTAGACAACCAAATTTTTTAAATAGGCAAAAGAATATTGACAGATACTTCACAAAGGAAGATAATCAGATGAACAGTAACACATGAAAAGATGCCCAAAATGATTAGCTATGACAAATAAAAATTTAAAACAATGATATCTTACTGCATACTCATTATAATGGTTAAAATGAAAAAGATCTTAATACTAACCCCGGCAATGATGTGGGGCAAAGAGAACTCTCAGACAATGTTTGTAAGAATGTGAATGGTACACTTTGGAAAACAATTTTGTCAATTTATTACAAAGTTAAATGCACATTTCCCTGTGGTCCAGCAATCTTACTCCTTTGGCATTTACAGGAGGAAAAAAACTGGGTTATTTTTCAAAATAAAATGACTTAAAAATAGGTTAATGTTGTGAGAAATGAGGATTTTCAGCATAAGTAAAAAACTGTAGAATAAAAGTCAGGGAAGTGAGGCTAGGGTAGAGTTCAGTGGTAGAGCACTTGCCTAGCATGAGTAAGACCCTGGGCTTGCTCCTCAGGACCACACACACACACACACACACACACACACACACACACACACAAATAGA
Organism: Xerus rutilus; assembly: GCA_028644305.1. NCBI lineage: Eukaryota > Metazoa > Chordata > Mammalia > Rodentia > Sciuridae > Xerus > Xerus rutilus. Next base: position 78,990,703 of record CM053400.1, on the reverse strand, counting down.
AAAGGAAAAGAAAGAACAAGGAAAAAGAAAAAAAAAATGAAACCAATATGTCCACATTGCCATGTGTACAGATATTCAAAGTATAACAATCTATTGACATATACAACAATATCAATAAATCTCAAAAAACAGACATGAAAGAGTATGGACTGCATGATTCCATGTATAGGAAATTCTAGAAAAGGAAAACTAATCCACAGTGACAGAAAGCAGATCACTAGCTGCTTGGGGCTGGAGTACTAAAGAATTGATTACAAAAGATGAAGAGAGAAGTTTTTGTAGGTATAGAAATGTCTTAACTGTGATAATAGTAATACTAATGTGTGCATTTATATGTAAATAATTAAATCAAACTTATTTTTAAAAAAATGAAATGATTAATAAAATGTTAAGGGGCTGAGGGTATAGCTCAGAGGTAAAGTACTTGCCTAGCCTACATGAGGCCCTTGCTTCAGTTCTCAGCACTCCAAAAAATAAATTAAAATAAAAAATAAGATGCTAAGAATTGGGAAGAATGAGTATAAAAAGACATCAAACTAAGATGGGGGCCACAGTCAGAGCAGTGGAAATGACCAGCAGCTCAGTGTGTCCAGTAGCCATAAATTTTAGTAGCAGGAGTCACCTTAAATAATCAAAATAGTTGAGTAGACTTTGAGATTATATTTATAAAGCAAGTGGCATGGGTAAAACATTCTGCTCTGCTCAATTCTTGACAAAAATTTTCTAATGAGAAGTTGTTAGAAGTAGTTAATGGGAAAGTCAATACTACACACTTGGAAAAAAATAGATTTTGTATGGGATAATTTTATACCTTATACATCATAGGACTGAACTGAATAGACTTAAGGAAAGAGCTACCTGGAGATGTTGTCAACAAGAAAGAGCTTTCTAGAATTGTTTGATTAGTCATACCTCCCTAGGAAAAATAAATAACAGTCTTGTCAGAGCCACAGGGGTCCTCCACTTATCGTACCATTGGCCCTCTGAAAATGGACAGCCTTGAGTGAAAAGAGGCATCCCACTGATTCTTCGGCAGGTAAATGAAAAAATGAATTACTCTTACTGGTGCTGATCTGTACTGGCTCAAGGAAATATTGATGCTGTACCTGTCAATGACAATGGAAGAATTTGTGTGTAGGCTAAGCAATTGTACATACATTGCAATAAGTTCTCCTTAGGGATAATGATGCCTAGTTCTTTCATCAGAAACAAACAGAATGTATTTGCATGCCTGCGGGCCTTTTTGATTAGCCAAGCTACTGTTCTCTTGGAGACTGCCTGTCAAGACTAAAGGTGATGACCAAAGCTCTACAATCATTCCTAATCCTATTCTCCACTGGCTTCTTGCTGGCTTCTTCCACTCCAACAGGGAGAAGGAAGGAAAAGAAGACATGGAATCATATGTTCACTTGTTGCTTCTTTTAGCTGGTAAAGAAAATTCAAATAATGTTTAAGTTTAAAAAGCTGCCTCAGAATATACTCAAGAAGAGTTGAGTACCCAACCACCACGAAAGGATGACATAAAGAACACATACTCTCATAGATGTGCATGCCCAGAACCTGTCAATACGTTGCCTTATAGAGCACAATGGACTTTGAAGATGTGATTAGGGAAAGGTTCTTGAGATGAGGAAGTTATCCCAGATTGTGTGGACAAGCCCATGTAAGAAAGTCTATAAAAGAGAGGGTAGCACAGGAAGAGTCAGAGAAGGAAGTGGAAAGACAGAAATAGAGATTGGAGTAATTTTCTTTGAAGAAGAAGGGCAAGGCCAAAAACTAAGGACTGCAGGCAGTCTTAGGAAACTAGAAAAGGCAAGGACACCCTATCCCCTAAAGCATTCAGGAGAAACACAGCTCTGTTAACACCTTGCTTTTATCCCATAGGACTCATATTGGACTTCTGACCCCAAGAATGGTACAATAAAACATTTTTCTTGTTTTACTTTTAATTTGTGGTAATTTGTTGTAGCAGCAATAAGAAGCTAGTGGAAGAATCCTGGATTCTAGAAAGTTTAAACAGATAAATATGTATTTATGATTCTATATAGTAAAATGTCAAATGTTAATACACTAAGATCACTTGCAAATTCTATGCCCACCATGCTCTTTCCATACCCAAAAGTCTGCATGTTTGTGTGTGTCTATTCAATAAATATGTAACCCATGTTCATTTACAAACTGATAGAAAGGAAGGCAAGATGCAAAATACCATGGCTTGGATGGGGTTTGTCCCCCAAGGGTTCATGTACTGGAAGCTCTGTCTCCAGTGTGAAGTTGGGAGATAGTGGGACCTTTCAGAGGTGGAGTCTAGTGGGAAGTGATTGAGTCATAGAGTCATCACGCTCAAAAGGGATTATGCAGTTCTAGTTCTCATGGGACTCCAGTTAGTTCCTAGGAGAGTGGGTTGTTATAAAATAGCAAAACTGACTCATCTCCACCCTCTGGCCTCCTACTTACAATGTGATCTCTCCCTCTCACATTTGCCCCCACCATGATACCATATACCATGATGTGATATAGCTCAGGGGAGCCTCACCAGGGAAAAATTGGTAAGCCCAAATTCTGAGCTAAATAGACCTCTTTTCTTTGCAAAGTAACCAGCCTCAGGTATTTTGTATAGAAATGAAAACAGACTAATATTCAAATAGAAAGTATAAGCCACCTCCTTTCCAACCGTCGTCATTAGTTCTTTCCTTGCCTTTCTTTGGCCACCAAAATCTCATGTGCATTCATTCACCTCACGTGGGTCTATTACATGTATCTTTATATCCTCTACTCTATCTTCCTGTAATTTACAAGGTCTCTCTCCCTACCCACAACACTGTGGTAACTCCTCATTCTCAAGAAACTACCTTCCATCTATTTCCAGGACTTAAAACAATAAGTGATTTAGCAGAGAAGCTAGCTAGTATTAGTTATGAAATCCAGAGCAATCATTTTGGTGACCCATTCTAAGTGGGTTCAAGAATCGTCTGAAAAACCAGTCTAACATGGCTAATATGATTGGCCATTAAGACAGGAGTAAAAAAAGGGTGGAGACACTAACTGAGCTCTATTACACACCAGAAGCATGACGGAAACATTCATTTTATCTTTAAATGAGAATTATTCTTTTTATAGAGGAAGAAACTGAAGCAAGAATAGTTGCCCAAGGCCACCCAACTAATAAAATAGCAGTGCTAAGACGTGAACTCAGGTCTTTTCCAACATTCTTTTTAGCAAAGTAACAACTGCACAAGAACATTGGGTAGAATGAAAATTTCCACCATCCCCTTAGGTAACCTGCTTTAGGTTCCCACAGCCCAGTACTGTTCCCGCTCTTTGGTGCTGTCTCAAACTTCCCCCTCATTCTAACTCTTAATTATAATTCCAACACTATTTGATGATGTACTGTTTCCTATATGCCAGAAAGCAGGAAATGGAAGAAATCTCATGTAGCATTTAGCAATGCAGTGTTTTATAACAAATGTAAGCTCTGCTGGGTTTTCCTTGGGCTGTGCTCTGCCACCACTTTGTCAGGGCTCCCATCAAGCACAGGCTGCAGGATAGAAAATCGCTTCTCTGTAGGACACTGAGCCTCAGGCAGAGAAAAACACCAGAGTCATTTCCAGGGCCCCATCAAGAGCCAAAGCCCCTTGGCCTGAATAAGGGATGACTTACAAATGAGGGCAGGCTATTTGCAGCTCTCCAGTTCCACAGTGCTATGATTCTCTTCTCCTGGATTGCTAGGCCAAGCATAAGCCCTGGAGAGGTGGGACAAAATGAGTCTGGATGCCTGGGAGAGACCTTAAGGCCAACCAGAAAATGGCCTCCTATTTTCTTTTTATTTATCCCAGAGAGACATCAAGAGAAATATACTGCTCTTCCTAACCCCAAATTCCCAGCAGAGGTGAAAATAATCACAAGCAAACATTGCCTAAAAATCAATTTTGAAATGGTCTCTCCACAAAATATTGAACATGCAATTTTGTACTTCTTGATAAGTTGAGGTCAGATGGTGTTATCATAATTGGCATATTGTTTGTTTTCCCAAAGTCAAAATGTGTGGGGGTGGGAAAGGGGAAATTAAGAACTCTTGGTTCTGGAGTGTGGTTTGCTGGCAGTTCGATTGTGCCTGGTAACCAGCTGAGACATCAGACCCTCTGCATATGCATGTGATATGATGCCCCCGCTAATGCCTGCTGACATGCTGTTGATTTAAGGCTAAAATCACTCATAATAGAGAATTTCACTGGTCTCCAAAGGTTCAAAAATAATGATGTGTTGAGGATAAAGATGCACCATTTATTTTATTCTTCTCCAACAGAGAACCTTAAAAAAATGTTATTCAAAGTCAAAGATAAGAAAAAGGCACTTTAATACAATTACAGTTTCAAAGGACTTGCCAAGAAAATATTTTCAGCTGCCAAGTCAGCAATTTTCCAAAGATTTCCTAACAGAGAAAAAAAGGATTAATGGAAAAGAAATTATCAGGGGAAATTTAACTATAGTTTAAAGAACAGCAGGTGGTACACAGCACATTATTGCTTTTTTATTCATTACTTGCCTTAGAGACCCTCCCAAAATCTAGCCAAACTAACAGACAGAAGCCCAGTACCATGATCTTATGAATACCAAATTTGTGCAATAATAACATCAGTGTGACCTTCTGTGCTTTGCCTCACCACATCCATTACCATGTACTTTATAGCCCACAGCAGTTCTCCTGATTTGCAGATAAGGGAATCTGTAGCATCAGGAGACAAAGACCTTCCCAGGACACAGGAAAGGCTGTGGAGAGAGACATCCCCAGATCCCTCCATTCTCCCACTCCCTCTGTTCTCCTGACCTCCTCACCCCACCCCCAAACCTCCATCACCAGCCTCTGACTCCTCACTGACCCCCGCCAAATAGATCTTTCTTTACATCCAGACAATGGGAAACGGTGACCAGGCTTGAGCTATTGGTTTAATAGGACTCCTGAGTTTTCCTTGGAGATTTTAATTTTAGAAGTTAAAAAGATTTATGTCCAGGGGTGATTTGATGGACATTTTTCATTGTGAAATGCACATGAATTTTGGTAAATTGCCATGGGAAAAATAAAATTTTATTCCTGAGCTGATATCAACTTTAAATTTATTCCAGAGCTGTTTATTCAGTGTGTATGTTATGTATATTTTTAATTCTCTCTCTTGTCATTTAACTTTTTAACCATTTTAATGTTCTTGCAGAAGCATGTCAACAAAGACATCTCACCTTTTATAGTACCTCCAGCAAAATATAAAGACAAATCTGAAATCCTAATTACTTCATCTTTTCATTATTTTGACATCATATGGTGGGAAAGAAGAAATTTCAGCATTGTGTATTTTGCTACTCATCTTCTAATCTTTGTAAAGAGTCTAGTATATGCAAAATATTCTAGAAAAATATACAATAGAAGGGAAAGAGAAAAAGATACAGGGTATGCAGTCTGATAACCACATTTTATATTTGGCTAATACAATTTTCAAAGTGTTACCCCTTTAAAATAATACATTACTTATTTCTTTATATAACATATATTGAATATCTACACTGTGTCAGACTCTGAGAAAGGTTCTAGATATACATTAAATTGCTCACTGACAAAATTGAGACCCATTATTGTTAAATAAAAGTCCAGCTCTTAATAGCTATCATTTTACTAAGTATTTATTATATGCAAGTACTACATGAAGTACTTTATTAACCATAGAGATAGCTAAAATTCAGTGAGCCTATCAAATGGCAACTACTGCGTTTTGTGAAACAAGTCTCAATGGATCTCTTGCATTCCTACACATCTTCCAAATGAAGACACTGGCTGCCTTTGATCTGGATTTCTTTTTAAGTGAATTTTGCATAGCTAACAGCCTTGGAATATAGTTTTTGTGGGTTTTTTCTAGAACAAAGAAGAACATTTATTTGATGCTTATTATTTTGTAAAAGTAGGGTTTCATAAAATTAGAGATTCTCTCTATAATACAATCTATTGCCTATACCAGCATCAAATGACCCTGTGGCTTTGACTTGTGGGAAGAGGAGTTCACTCTAATCGCTGATACTCTGGCTCTCACAATTGCTGTGAGTAACGAAGTCCTTTATCTCTGACCCAGGAGTTTTCTGTCTTTTGCTAAAACCCACAGAACTACAATAGGTTAACCTGTTGGCTTACAAATAGGATAAAACTGCAAATTCTTCCTACTTCATCCATATATTACATGTGATTTCATCAAACTTTCCCAATAACTTATTCATGGGATTTCTCTTTTAGAATAGAGTCCCAGATTTAAGGATATTAAAGAACCCATTCAAAGTCATAAAGTTTATCTTCCCTCTTTTACTTCCCAATACTTTTGTTCATATGAGTCCCCCAATTCCAGCCCAGGGTGTAAAAGTCCAAGGATATAAACATGAGAAATGCTTCTGAGAAAATACACTACTAGCTAAGGTGCTGGAGCTATGGGGAAGGACAGGAAGCAATGAGAACTTTCCCAATGAAATGAGTTATTTTGGGCTCTGTATGCCAACTTCCAGGTTTGGTATTTGATGAAACAAACAGTACTGAAGTACTAAAGCAGAGGAAGATTAGGGAGAGTCATGATCTGGAAAGTGATTTTTCTTGGAGGAAGAAAAGTCACTGGGGAGGGATTGGGTTGATCTTAGAAGCGAGAAGTACCAAAATCAGAGAAGGGAGAGATAGGGGCACAGAGATAATCAGGGAAGTTGTTACTGTAGCTCATGCACTAGCATGATGGGGACCTAAGACACACCCAAAGCAAAATTCTCACTTCAGAGCTGAGAACGAGGTGACCTATCAAACACCCAAATATGACTCATACTGAGAAATTGTTCTGGAAATAAACAAAGCCTACTGGCTGTAATCCTAGAGGTTTTTTCCCATTAGACTCAGAGAGGTGACAGAGGCAACATAAACAAACCTCTTAATATCTTCTCAGAGGCACATCTACTGACCAACAGCACAAGGGCCTGAATACTCCGAAACTAGTAGTACCATGTACAATGAGAAAAGCCTGTTCCCCATGAGAAAAACAGGAAGTGGGTCCCTTAAGATTAGGTTTCTGCCACTAGAAGACTGTCAGTGAGACACACAGCTTGATTTGTCAGCAAAACTTTTCAGTAGGAAAGCACGGGCATGCAGAGAAATCAAATGCTTTTCATCAGATCTGATGGCCTAGTATGTCCAAAATGTGGATTGCACCCTGGGGTGAGCCAAAATCCTAAATAGCATATTTGGGATGATTGAACATTTAAAATATTTTTTAAAGGTCATGTAGCATCAGAGCCCAAATTCTGCCCAAATCCAAACACATGGACAATCCTGATTTCCACGCATTAGGACACTTTTTTTCTGTGATCCTTTGGGAAAAATTAACAAGTGCTATTAATAGCCTTTGACCCTAGATATATATCATGGCAAAAGAGGAGAAGTTATAATTAGGAAGTGCAGTCTAAGAGGTAAAGGTCAGATGCACTAAAATACTGCTTAATATACAGAGCACTGTGCAAAAGTGCTGATGCTAGAGAAATGACTATTGATTAAATCTGGTGCTTCAAATCCCTGCTAATGCCATAAAATTTAATGGATTACAAAGGGAGCACAGAAGCCACAAGGAAAACTATGGGAAGCATAGCTTCAGCCTCTCTCCTAATTAAAACAACTTGAAAAAACATACCTGGGATTTTTTAAAGTCAAATCTTTAAAGGATCAGAATGCCATCTTTATTTATATTTACCTCATGCAGCTCTCCATCCCCTGGTCTTGAGGATAATTTACTGCTCACATAAGGAACAGCCCTGGAGACTCACAGGGCTGTTGTGGCTTTTTTTTATGGCCAGCATAATTTGGGCTTTGAAAAGTTCAAGCCAAACGTCCCCACCGTCCTCTTTTAGACTCCCTGCCCTGTGCTGTCAACATGCCCAACAGCAGCAATGGCCAGCCAGGTCATCTCCAGCCCATTGTCATTCTCTGCGGTTATTTAAAGCTTCAAAGATGGACATTAAAGAGGCCTTGTTCTCCTGCTTGGCATGGTGGGGAAGATGATTATGAATGGTCTTAACAGAATTGTGCACCTCAGAACGTGGCAGAAGAACCATGCCACCCCAGGCTGGCAGTGTATTCAATTGCCTGCCTCATTTTCATCCTCAGCACAGTTGCCCACTGATACAACCCAAATAACCCCCAGCTGTGATTTCACTTTACAAACAAAAAGCTCTCAGTTGTGTGAAACAGACACCAATACCAACTCTGGCTTAATGAAAGAAGGAAGGTACTGGAAGGATCACAGATTGGTTAGAAAATCAGTGTGCAGCCTAGAAAACCAGGCTCAGTACACAGGTACACATGAAGGCAGGCCAGGAATTCCAGAACTCCAGAAATGGTGAGTAGAACTCTGTCCCAAGCCCCACCGCCTCTGGCTTTCCACCTGTAGGATTAGAAGTCTTAGGCTGGAGCATGCATTTGGCAGAACCCAGGTCCCAGGCCTGCCCCTGACCTGCTGGTCATGGTAAGAGGGAACATCCATGTCTATAGGAGGGAACATCTACTTCCATAAACAGGAAGCGTATGCGGATGCTAAGCACCACATACTCTTCAAGAAACCTCTACTGCCTACAGCACAAAGCCCACGTTCCTGAACCTATCATAGATGTTAGATGAAAATGTGTTCCAGTTTTTCTGAAACAGTCCTAGTTTTTAATTTTTGTCCTAGAATAATTATTAGTGAGATCTCTTTCACTCTCAAAAATTTCTGAGTTTGGAAAAATGATGAAGTCACCCAACTTAGCTTTTCATGACCTCACCCGGGGCCTGCTCTTCCAAGTTCATTCTTCATTATTTCCTGATTCATCTTTACTCTGTAGCATAACAAAAATGCTTACAATTCCTTACATACAAAGTGTTATTATAACGTCCAAGTCTTTGCTCATATTTGCTATCTGAAGTCTCCTTTATATTATATCCATCTCATCCTTTAATATCCAAAACATGTCTCTCACAGTATATGAGTTACTGAATCAAGTGACCCTCCTCCCTCATAATCTCCAGTTCATATACATATCTATCTTCGTTCTTTCCAAATTATATCCTAATTATATATTTAGGAGTCAAACTACTCCCTCAGACTGTAAGTTGCTTGTGAGGAGCTGAGGCTGGTTTATCCTTGATCTGTTAGAGCCTCACACATCCCCTGACACAAAGAAAGTAGATTTCTCAAAAATAGCTGACAAGCAAATAAATCACCCAAGTTTGTAATATGAGATTATTTGGAAAAAGACCAGAGTAGGGCAATAAGTACAAGTAAAAAAGGGGACAAGAAAAGACAAAAAAAAAAGAGAATGAAGCAAAGGATTGTGCTGACTATTCAAGGCAAGGGTGACTAATAGTCCAAATGACAGACCTCAGAGTCATTCTGCAAACCAAGGTCAGAGCTCAAAGGTGTTTGATCTGATGGGTGGAATGGGGCAGTCTGAATGGTAGACAAATACTGTTTCTAGTTGACTTATTAGATTTTAGAGCAAGATATAAAAGAATTAGAAAATACACTAGACAGGTCCAGATGTTCAGGAGTTTGGCAATGTAGCACCAGCGGGGGACACTGGGTTGCAATTCAAAGACAGGCCATATGCATGAGCAGAAAAAAAAACCTGAAGCCTGGGAAAATCACAGACACCCTTCTGATTCCAAAGAAAACCAGAGCCCTCAGCCAGACAGCTTCCTGATTTCCCAGCTGCCATGGTCAACTCAGAGCTCTGAACCAGTAGAAACTTAAGGGTACATAGCCACCGCACCTGTCACTTAGCAGAGCTGGGAAATGCAGGGCAGTCACCCACAGTCAATGGGCAAGCAGAGCAGTTCTTTAGATAAGCAATATCTATTTGGAAGGTGTGGGGAGCATCCATATGCTTACCCTGTGAAGAATTCAATACATATATTATGGTCTATTAAACTACATGTTTATCTTCCTTCAAGGCAAAAAGGAAAAAAAAAAAAAAAAGAACATCTGTCTCCTTGGCCTTGTGCTTAATTTCCATTGTGAATATTGGGCTTCATCAGATGGCAAAGTCAACTCACAGAAAACAAAAAGCCTAGAGGACAGGTGAGCAAGATAAAAGCCCCCACAGAACTACAACTTCAAAGCTCAAGATGATTTTCCAGTTGTCCCCAATGTGTATCCTCCATGCAGCACTTCTTGATCTGACATATGCTCCTTAGTTACTCATTCTGCTCTGTGTTTGGGCACAAATTACCACTTTTCTCTCTTCTTTCTAGCATCGGCTCTTTGTGGGGAGGAACCAGAGACAGAAATGGTTAGGAACTCCAAAATAGTTACAGAAAACTTGTGTTGAGTGTTAACATGTGTTATGATGGGTTTTGGAGTCATTCAGACCCATGCACTAATCTCAGCTCTCTTGCTTCCTAGTTGTATGTTTGGGAACACATTAGATCCCACAGCCTTTATGTAACTGACTTTACATGAAGTAAGAATAGTTCTTACACATAATAAATATTAAATATTGCCTAAGTAAATTATGTTAATTACTATATTATGTCCAAAGTGCATCAAGTAGTACTAGTATTTAATCATATAACTAGAGAGAGAATTGTTTCTCTTCTAAGCTTTATACTGCATATGTCTGACTTTATCTCTTCAATACTTTGTGAAATGAAACTCCGAGACTGGGGGTATATTCAGTGGTAGAATGCTTGCCTAGTATGCATGAGGTCCTGGGTTCAATCCTCAGCACCACAGAAGGGAAAGAATCAAACACCACAACCCAAACTCTAGCACTTCCAGAGTCTATAATGATAAGCAGCTGGTGTCACCAGTATCTTGGGGTGCTAAGCCCCTGACATCTTAATAACTTTTTTAATTTTCTTTTTTATTATTTTAGAACCTAGTCAAAGGAAAATAGCATCTCTAATTACCTCTGTAACTTTCAAAGTCCCCTTGGGTGCAGTTCACAAACTTGTTCAAAAGAAACAATGTCTTTTTGGGCAGAACCAAGCTGTCTCATTGGCACAACTACATCTGCCCTGAATTTTGTCTGCATAGAAAAAATTACAGACGATTAACTTGCCCTCTAATAAATGCTAGCAAGGCTTTCCTATGGAAAACTTTAAAAGAACTATATCATAATTATTATAATCATCCTCATGGAAATATGGAATTCACATTGTGTGTGAGCCTCAGTTTCCCCACATAACTGAAAGTGGACCTTTCCAAATGCAGCAAGGTTGCAGCAGGCACAAGTATGCTGCCATATTTGATTTCTCTCTCTGCAAGACATGCCTCTGCCTTGCCTACCTAAGGCAGCCCATATTGGACATCACAAACTTCTCCTTTACACCTAAGTCACCAGCACCTCTATGAAACCAAGGTGCTGTGCTGGTCAGGATTCTGCTGGTTGCTGAGAATTCCATCTAGCTCTCTGGTCCCTACTTTCTGACATTTTATGGTCAAACAATTCTGTGTTCCTAGTTATTGCATACTAATTTAGATTAAACAAACACTAACTTTCACAAAAAGTCACAGAAAGAAAACCCTCCCCTCTGACCTACAATACCTGCCCCTGATAAATCACTAAGCATAATTAAGCTACATAAAAATCTGCTAAAATCCCTTTAGGTAATTATTCACACAAAATTTATCAATTCAACCCCTAATGTACTGACCCACCAAGAACTCACATCCCTTCATTCCTAAAGAGATAAACCATTAAGTCCAATTGCTTCCATTTATTAGTGCTGAACATTTATAACACTAACAGATCATGTCTAAATCAGTCAAGAATTAAAAATATGTTCCCAGACTAAGGCTATGTGTATATCAATCTATCACTTTGGAGTTTATATTTGTACATAAGAATAACCCAAGCAAGTTTTACCACTCAAAGCTTAATCCAAATCAGCAAGGACCCAGGGTATCTTAATCTGTTTCTACTGCTATAACAAAATACCAGACAGAAGATAATTTAGAAAATAGGAACTTATTTCTCACAGTTTTAGAAGCTAGGAAGTTCAAGACCAAGGAACAAACAGGTGTATGTCTAATAAGAGTCACTGCCTGCTTCCGAATTGGTGCCTCATCACTGTGTCCTTACATGGTAGAAGGATAAGAGCTGGAGAGGGAGCATTCCCCAGAAGTCTTAATAAGGTGTTAATCTATTCATGGAGCAGAGCCCACATGATTTAATCACTTCTCCAAAGTCCCCACCTCTTAATATCATCACATGGTGATTAAGTTTGAATATGAATTTTAGAGAGGACACCACATTCAAACCATATACACAGGAAGCAGGATTTCATGTCTTAATATCCCAGAAAGACAATTTCAACTTCAAAAGCCCATCAGCCATTTGCTTTTTAATTTTTAAAGTCAGTGGTGCAGGCTGAATTGTTACATTTTTTTATCCTTTTTTTTTCCCCCTTTCTAGCAGAGTAGGAAGTAAGTGTAGTTCTGTGGAGTAAAATACAGCCTAGAGGTCAGCCCTCAAACTCCAGATTCCCAGCACAAGATGAACTGTTTTCAAGCTGTGTATCTGAACCTTGGGTCACAGCACCTAGTTGTTCTACTATAGCTTTGATGTTCTGGCTTTTCTCCTTAGTTTTTCCACGGGCTCATACTTAGGTTAATCACTTCCTTTTGTCTTAGTGAATTCCTATCTTCTAAAACTAACCTCCTTGTTATGGCTTGTATGTTCTGGTACCTCCTGGTATCCCCTCCAAGATCTGTCCCCAAATATCTGCCTGTCTAATGTCACCCCTTTCTTTTTTCATCTCCTGTGGATGGATTTCCTTTCAGCTTACTTATACCCTCTCCAGACCCAAGCAAAAAGATTCTTAAATGTTGAGGGACTTAAAGTCCTTTTCCTACTCACCTGACTTCTGCCCTTTCCTCTAACAAGTTTCTCCTACTAGAAACCCTGCATGGAGCTAAGCCAGCCCTGCAATTTAAGAAGCCAGCCTACAAAATGTATAAATGGGCTCAAATGACAGGATAGGGGTGAAATTAAGAGAACCCTTTGGAGGAAGATCCAAATGGATGATCTCTTCATTAATCTCTCCTTACATTTCCTGTGATTCTTCTGTCACTGATTGGACGGTTTCCTATAATAATTATACTGCTCTTCAGCATCAGGCAGAATAGCTGAAGATACTGATCTTCAGCATCAGGCAGAATAGCCCCTTGTCCTTTTAGGAGGAGCTCAGGAAACACCATCCTCCAATGGCCTCTGCCCAGACAGGTCCCAGGACTTTGGAGCACCAACCTGGTGCCAGATCCAGAAGGACCTGCATGCAGGAAATCCCTGAATTTCTTTCTATGGTTGTTTGTCTTTCTACTCACTACTGAAATAGCTTCTCTTTCAGCATCATATATAAGCCTTCCTGATAGCTCTAGGCTAGGATGTATATGTAAAAAAGGTTTAGTGGTAGGAACCTCCTTGAAAAAAGAACTCCAGAACTAGACTAGAAGCTATATTTACATAGCAAATACATAGTTTGGGGTTAGAGTATATATTTCAAATAAATTTCTAAAATGGCATGTTTTTCTAAAGATATGATCCACATGATATTTAACATTGTTTTCATTGTCTTTATTGAAGAATTGATGGCAAGCGGCTTCAAACATCACTTGACACCATTATGGTTCCAGTCTTCCCCAGACACTGACTATACTGAGTGAAAAATAATTTCTTAATCTCTCCAGCCATCCTATGGAATTTCCTCAGGGCTGAAGATTGCCAGGCAGCTGTGGGTACCACCACAATGAAGCTGCTGCTGGGCCTGCCTTATCTCATGCAGTGGTTCTTGGCAAGGCATACCCCCATATTCACTTGTGGATCTTGAAGAAACCCAGGCCCACCCCCAAACTTACTGCACCAGAACTTCAAAGGTTGAAGCTTTAGCACAAGAACCACAAGCACAATAGGTGATTCTGATCTATAACCCTCAACAGAAGGCCTGATCTAATGAGAAAATAATCAGGTGACTTGGGTTGGGATACCTAAGTTCAAGTCACACTTCCACAAGTTATCACTTGAATGATACAGAGTAACTCATGAAACCCCTAAGCACAACTTTTCTCATGAATCAGATGAGAACAATAATAATGTCTGCTGTCTCTCCTCTAAGATCAAGAACCAAATGAATGATGGACATGAAGGATCCACAGCCCTTAGTGCTCTGTAGCTTCATCCAGATGTGTTACCACATGAAGGACCCATGCTCTTACTGTCCAAGGACTTGGAGGGCTTCCTGACCTGTGACCCTGGAAACTCTCAACTTCCCTTTATCTCTCTTTGGCCACAGCTCTTTCTGTCACAGGAAGACTCCTGGAGTTGACCTCAAGGAATACCTTTGTGTATAAACACAGATGTCGAGCAGACTTAGAACCAGAATTGCAACAGGAAATCATCAGAACCTGAAGCAATTCTAGAGACCATCAACTGCCTCCAGCACTTTCCACTGGGCCACATAATCTCTCTGGCAGAAAATCTTTGATAGCCCCTGTCTGTCTTCACCTTCATTATCCCACAGGGACCCTTGCCAACCTCTAGGACATAACTCCTCTCCTAGCCCCTCCATGTATCCCTCCAGCTTCAGCTCTAGTTACCAATTATCTAGTGTTCTTAGTGTTTCTATCCCAAGCACCTGAAAGAAGAAACACAACTGCCACAGTAAGCTCTGGCTAATCTTATGTCAATAATCTAATACATCACTTAGTCAATCTTGGCTTAAGGACTCACCCTGTCCAAATGATAGTTATAAAATAGGCAGGGATGGTAGAACAGAATCACAAAACAGTTTGCACAGAAATGTCTGCTCAGCAGTAGCTACAAGTCAGGCTATTTCACTGAGAAAGAACTGAGGGCCATTCTGCTCTGTGATTGACATCTCTAATGTGATGTTTCAGTCCTTTTCAACTCAGGTATGAGGCAATGAGAGCAAAATGTTCATTTTGGCTGTAATAAAATCACAAGATTACTTTCCTGGAGCATGAAGTCAAACTATACCCAGGTCCCCAATTTCAGCCACGGTATGTAGTTATAATCCAGCTTTGAACTGCTGGGGTTTATTTAGAGACCCTGGGCTCCAGATACCAATGCCCAGTCACTTCAACTTCATATCAGTGCCTCCTCCCACCCAATCCTCCATTGCCAGTTCCTTTGTTCCCTCTGCCCTCTCTCCTTCCTAAAAGGCAAATCTCTCCTAAGCTTCCCGAGTCATTGGGGATTGTTGGTTGTGGTATACCAGTTTCACTTAAGAAAAAACACTCAATTCAACTTCTTCTAAAGAATGAGCTTCAACAGTCTTCAGCTTCTACAATAACTTCCCTTGCCCCAGCCTTGCAAATGACTAAAGGCTCATCTCACTATTTCAATATAATCCTTACTTTCTCAGACTACACTGAACCCTCACCAGCATCATGCTGGAAAAGCAAGCATTTCTGCATCCTACTTTCATTTCTAGGTTACCTCCTTTCTCCCAGAGGCCCCAGTGCCTCAGACAAGCAGCTGTCCACTCAGTGTTGGCTTCTTCCCAGCTATTGCTACTCCTACCTCTACCACATGATGGCACTGTTCTCTGGCAGATTCTGCCCTGTGCCTGGATTTAAAATAAATCCATCAGAGTGATATGAGTTTCTCCCTCACTCTAGTTTTGGAATGAATATGCAGTGCAGTACACTTCTGCCTGTAGCCTTCTCTCTGTGTTTTTATTGCCCCCTTTTCTGAATCTGGATGAAGAAATACTTGAGAATATTTGAGTCTCATCAAAGTGCATTGCATTTAAAAGTGTCTCCTCCCCACTGAACATAAACCAGAACCAAAGGACAGGGCCAGGCTCCTTGACTCTCCTAACCTCCTAACCGTCTGCCTCTGGAGGGAGTGCACACCAGCATCCTACAGGCTTCAATCATTGTTTAGTCAAAAGCCATTTATGCCATTTTCCCAGGAGCGCTCAGATAAATAGGCCTGAGATGTCCCCACTCCAGCAGTTCAGAAGATGCATAACACCATCCCATCCCTCAGAAAGAGGCAGAAGAGCTGGGGTGGGAAACAGACCTGCAGCTGAATTCTCACTCCACCCTTGCTGGCTACTAACCAAATTCTCCTGAGTCTCAATTTTCTTTGCTACAAAATGGAGATAATAATACTGAACTTGGGGACTGAATGAGGAGTTGTAGCAAAACACCTCATGTAGTCCTTGGTGTACAGTGCCTGCTCCGTAAACCGCTAGCTCTGTCTTGTCCCCTGCCCCATAGCCTGGCTCCTCTATTCTAAAACCTGTTTGACCAGGCCCCAGAGCCTATCCATCTAATCTCTTTTCATTAATATAGCTCTTTTTGTTTACCTCACTAAATTGTAATTACCAATACGATACATAGAGGATAAGGTTTTAACTACAGGATTATGAGGAAAGGCCAACCTGTTCTGTATTTTAAGATATAATTTTAAATATTAAGATACTGTTTTCTGAAACAGTGTTTTAAATGGGATTGAAGTTTTTCCTTTCACAAGCTGGACACTAAATCCTTCTTGGTTGTCACTCATTCATCCCTGGAGTATTTCACTTACTTTTGTAATCAAAGGTGCCTCCCACAATATCTGTATAGTAGCCATAAGAGAAAGGGAAAAGCAAAGGAGGGAAAGCTACATACAGAGAAGTTCTCTCATATTTACAACATAGTCACACCTAGCTCCAAGGAGGTTGGAAGGTCCAGGAGGCTACTACATAGCCAGCTGAAAACACTATTACTGTGAAGGAGAGAGAGAACAGCATAGGAGAAAACTAGCTATACTAATCAGGAGTATGTTTGTTTTTCTACCAAAATAAATATCAAAGCAGGATAATCAAAATCTATTCAAGCTACAAGTAACAACCCATTTATTTCAAACAAATCCATAAAGAAAATTTAACATCAGTCTAAAATGCATATATAAATGACAAAGACTTTCAGCTAAATCAAGGGAATATAGCCATATAAGATAACATTAAACATTTTATCCTACAAAATCACCTACTCCTAGAGCTGGTAGGAATCTTAAAAGTGATTTAGTATAACCTTCCAGTTAATGCAAGGATTCCCTCTACAGTAATATTCACTAAAGCTCTCCCATCTCTGCCCAGATTCTTCAGGTGGTGATGCCTGTAATTTGTCCACTGTTGCTGGGGTGTGGAAAAGGCAGAAATAGGGAACTAGCCAGCCACGGTGGTGCACACCTGTAAACCCAGCACTTTGGGAGGTTGAGACAGGAGAATCCCGAGTTCAAAACCAGCCTCAGCAAGGGCAAGGCGCTAAGCAACTCAGTGAGACTCTGTCTCTAAATAAAACACAAAAGAGGGCTGGGATGTGGCTCAGTGGTTGAGTACCTCTGAGTTCAATCCCCAGTGCCAAAAAAAATTGTTTTAAAGAAAAAAAAAGAAATAGGGAGCCAACAGGAGACTAGCCCCAGAGCCCACCCACAGAGCATGAAGCCATGAATAAATTCAAGGTGCAAAAGCCCCAATCTCAGGCTCAGTCAAAAATATAAGACATGGGCAAGGGCAAGGAGTTTTTGTTTGTTCAGGTTTGGAGATAAATTTACCAGAAGTATATGTAACATAGTTTTGGAACATGATTTTGGAAGCCTCAAAATATATACCAGGGCCAAAACTGTCCATGCCTACAAGGAGAAGCTCCAGATAATACTGAATCCAAGGTGCCAATGAGACATTTGGGTGAAGATTTCAACTAAACATCTGTCAATGTATATCTGGAAGAAAAGATCAAAACTAGATAGATTTAATTAGCTGTACAGAAGTTACATTGGAAGTAGTAAGATAGAAAGAATAAAGATATAAAGGTAAGAACCTTGCTTTTACAAAATGGAAGACAAATACAACAAAAGGAAGCAGATGAAGAACAGTTTTATACATGAATAAGTAATAGTGTAAGGGGGTGGAGGAGAAAGGAGGGAAGGAAAAGGGGAAGTACTGGGGACTAAAATGAGAAAACTATGTTATAGGTATTTACAAATATGTCAAAATGAGCCTCACTTTATGTATAACTATAATTCACTAATCAATACAGTTTTAAATTGAGAAAAGATGAATAAGTAAATAAATAGAAGGAAAAAAGAGGGAATGAGGAAGTGAAGAGGAAGGAAGAAGAAGAGGTAAAAAAAAAAAAGGAAAATCAAGTGTTACAGCATGAAGTCTTTGTTGGTCAGCTTTCCGTTACTGTAATAAAACAACTGAGATAATCAACTTTAAAAGAGTGAAGGTGGACTGGGGGTATAACTGAGAGGTACAGCACTTGTCTAGCATGTGCAAAGCCTCAGATTCAATCTCTAGAACTTAATAAAAAAAGAAAAGAAAAAAAGTTGATTTTGGATCACAGTTTTAGAGGCTTCTGTCCTTGCTTTTGGACCTGTGGTAAGGCTGTATATCATGGTGGGAGTGCATGGCAGAGGAAACTGCTTACCACATCCTTTCCAGAAGGTGAAAGAGAGAAAGGAGTGGGGTCCCACTGTTCTCTACCAAGGCATGCTTCCAGTAACCTAACACTTCTCACTATGCCCCACTACTTACTGTTTTCAACACCTCTTAATAGTGCCAAGCTGGGGAATAAGACCTTAATAGCACATGGGTCTTTGGGGGACACTTAAGATCCAAACTGTAGCAAAATCTGCAGGGACTAACCTTTAATAGTCACTTAAAAACTTATCAGCAGTGTCTGCCTTCTTGGCCCTTGCTTGGGTGGAATTGGTTCTGGATAGTGGTTTAGATAAAACTTGGAATGGACACCTGGCTCAGAATGATTCCATATCTCCTTGTTCTGATGAAAGATCCTGTCCTCCAAACCACAAGCTAGTCCCTTTCTGATGAGACCAATCATGATGCCTCAAGGTTTTGCCATAGTGACTGAAGTCCAAGTTGGCTCATGACCCAAGCCATATCAATATCCCTGGAGTTTTTTTAACCTGATGTTTGAACCAAAAAGGTTTTCTCTCTAACTTTTGCGTTCAAAGAAATTCCTACAATGTTGCCTTGGAATGACCGGTGGACACACCACCTGCCCATAAATAAGCCTGAGCCAATCAAGCCAAACAGTAAAAACATAAAGTTAGAAACAAGAGGCTCACAAGTTGGAGGCCAACCTAGGCAACTTAGCAAGACCCTGTCTTTAAATAAATAAATAAATAAATAAATAAATAAATAAATAAATAAATAAAAGGGCTGGGGATATCGCTCAATGGTACAGCACCCGTGTTCAATCCCCAGTACCAAAAAAAAAAAAAAAAATCCCAAAACAAAGAATTCAATGTATGGTGCCTTGAAACAAATAACAAAACATTTAGGACAGCAGTATCAAAAGCACATGGAGTGCTCTGGAAGTCAATTGTTCTTCTGAGAAAGCCAGAAACAGATTGTAAAGAACTTTGAGGTCCAATTAGGGTGTTAGATACCTTTGAACTTTAAAGAACTAGGAAGGTTCTAAGTATAATTAGGTCTATTTTTAGATAACTGGCAGCAACATAGATCCAGAGCAATGAGAGAAAGTCAAGAGGTTATCACAGTTGTCCAGAGGAGAAGGAAAGCACTGCACCAATGATAACTGGAAAGATTTTATCCTGGAAGACTAGCAATTTGGTTTTCTCACTAAGAAACAAAATCTTCTGCAGGAGAAGTTTATAAATTCAAATTAAGCCATACTGTATTTGGAGAATGATGTATTCAGCAGGCAGTTAATAAAGGGTATCATTAAATATAAATGCTTTAATAAATTCAAGATCAAATACTCTTCTCATCTTCTACTGGGTAAATTTTCCAAAAAGAAGTTGAACTTAAATTGGTATGAATTACATTTAGTGGCATAGATGTCATGAAAATGGATGGAACAGTGGATGGTGACAATGGATGACAACCAGTGCCACTACTTCCTTTTCTCAGTGTTTCCAAGCCATCTGCTTATCAATCTGTTTAATAATAAAAATCAACGGTTAGCTCAATAGCACATAATTTTTATAGAGTACCTTTGCCCTTTGGGGAAAATTGATACTACACTGTGCATCTCTAAATGTCTTCATTTTGTTATTTACCATTGTTGCTCAAAGATAAATGATAATAGTCTGGCTTCCTACCTGCATGTGCTCCTATGGTCCAAGGATATCATCTGGGATTTGAGGTCATTGTAAACAATTCATTCTTACTATCCTGACTTGGTAAGGATTGCAATTCGTTTTTAGTGTTGTTTGTTTAGGCTTTTGAATTTTGAAATTATTTTTGTGGGTGAAAAATATGGAAACAAAACAAAACGAAGGCAGTTTTTCTTTCTCTTTGTACCAACAAGTCACATTAAACCATCTGTTTCAAGAAGCAGGTTTCAAGCAGGTCAGAAGCATTCCTTGTTTTTATGTCTCCAACATGTTAAATCAAAATGTGCTATCTGACACTTGGCATTTGGGAATCTTAGTGCATTCTTGCCTGCAGGTTTGCTAACACTGGTCTTATTGATTTATGCCACACTTTTGTTGTCACTCTTAGCCCTGTGTCCCTCCCTCAGTGTTTTGTGAATATGCTGCCTGTGGATCCTTTGTATGAGCCCCTATTTATACTCTTGTCAAAATCAGTGGTAATTATAATCTCAGCATTAGGTTTTTAGGTCCACCTGTATTTCTTGCCAGGTAGTGTTTTTGACAAAGGAATCAATACTTATTTTTTCTCTTTACAGCTTTTGTACTGGTTTTCCCAAGTCTTTTATATAAGTCTGACAATAACCAGCATCACTGATCACCCCAAATTTCAAGATGACAAGGTCACTATCCTTTAAAATTCATATCACCATAGCTTTCCTCTTCTGTTCTCTTCTTTGTTGGTCATAGTTAATTCCCAAGTAGAAGTACATTGTATTTTCAAACTTCCCATGAAATTGTCTCTAGACATGCAGGTACTAGGTTCTCTGTGTTGGTTGGATTAGAACTCCTGCTAGCTGTGCAGTGACTGGACTGTCCTCACCCTTTCACTAGGTCAGTATCTGGTTTCCATGACAACTTTGAAGAGTCCATTAAGAAACCTCACAATCTTTTGTATATTCATGAGTGTTCAACAATATCACTATCCTTTATCCTTACAAAAATGTTCCAAACCATTTATTTGTCAGAATAATATATGCATTGTATTAGTTTGCTAAGAATGCCATAGCAAAGTACCATGGCCTGAGTGGATTTTAAACAAGAAAAATTTATTTTCTTACAGTTCTATAGATGAGAAGTCCAATGTGGCATTCAGTTGTTTCTTTCTGTGGTCATAAGAAGCAGATCTGGTCAAGGCCTCTCTCCTTGGATTATAGATGACCATCTTCTCCATACTTCTTCACTTCACCTTCCCTCTGTATATGTGTATGCGGTTTTTATTCTTATGAAGAACACAGTCAGATTGGATTAGGGCTCACCCTAACAACATCATTTGATCTAATTATCTCTATAAAAATTCTATCTCCAAATATGATCACTTTCTGGGGTACTAGAACTAGGAATTTAACATGTGAATTTTGGGAGGGGAAACAATTTTGCCTAAGAGTGGTACTGTGTACATATGCTGTGCCTCAGGCCCTGCTCTTAGTCCTAGGAACACAGACAAAACCCTTGGCCTCATGGAATTTGTTTACATTCCAGTGAGGACTAGAGAAGATGTACACTAAACAATAAATGTAAGTTGCAATGCTAGTTGGCAGCATTTAGACTTTGGACAAGGCAAAGCAATAGAGGGTAAAAGGAATGGAGCTAGAAGGGCAGCAATTCTGCATGCAGTCATGTTGGAACAGAGGAATGAACAAAGAGAAGGAGAAGCCATATAGTTGTACGGAAGATGTGCATTCCAGGCAGAGGGAACAGGATATACAAAGACCTGAGGCAAGACTATAATTGACATACTCATGAAACAGTGTAGGGAGTGGTGACTAAATTATGGCTCTTAAACGATTCTGTGACAAAGGCAATGCCTCTCTTGGGAACTCACCATGCCAAGATGTCATTTTGAAACTGCACAGTTGCTATGGTGACGCCCTGTTCGATAGGAGGTTCTGTGCCAGCCACAGAGCTACTCAGTTCTTGACCTTAAGGTTCAGACCGCAGCTGCAGGGGGGAGGTTGATAGAAAGTTATGGGGATAAGCTGATAATCATAATGGGGATGTTCATACTCAAGACCTTAGTTCTGCTTACTTTGAAGAAACTTTCTCACAATAAATCCTTTTGATATTTGTACCTATATAATAAACGTGATGAGCTTGTTGTGTGTCACTACCATGGAGTAGTCAACCACCAAGATCCAGCTTTTTCTCTGTTTGTGTGTCTGTTTGTCTTTTCTCCATCCCCTTACTGCCCAGTCCTTCATTAACGGCCATGCAAGTCATGGCAAAACAGGAAGGAATCTCAGGGTGAAGCATGAAGAACCAGGAGAAGCCTAGTGATGGGAAATGATTTCCTAGAGGTATAGGGTCTTATAAGGACATAGATTTTATTCTAAGTGTTATGGGAAGCAATTTCAAGCAAGTTACAAGCAAATCAATGAACTGATATGAGAAAAAAACTTGTACAAAAGCTGGATTTTATGAGATATAATTTACAACCCTTTCTGGGAAATATATAGCATCCCTGATAAAAATGCTTAAGCAATTTTCTGGTAGACTTTATTGAAATTAAGAATTTCTCTGAAAAAGAAAATTAACAGTCACCTACCTACCTGATTATAGGTCTTATGAAGAGTCTGATAGTTTTACTGTCTTTTCCTAAACACACTCATAAAAATTATCTCTACTAAGAGGAGTCTTTGAATTGGTTTTTTTAAAGCCTTCTTCCCTATGGAAGTTTGAAATTAAACATTGACATAAGCCTTCATCAATTTGTCTAGGAAGTTGGTTTAATGAATTAAATTATTTTTGAAGGATCAATCTGTGAACTGGATAATTCCCTGCAGGATTTCCCTTTGGGTGTATAACTTCTATTATACCAGTTTTGTTTTGCTTTGCTTTGTTTTGTTTGCATATTTCAAGCAGCTCTCTTAATTGTGCTAGTTCTTTCAAGTCTAAACCTAATATTCAAATCCTCTGTCTCTGATGCAATCTATTTAAATTACAAGAAGACAAATGATTTTAAAATATCTGAAATGACAAATCAAGCCTATTTCTGATACAAACTTTTCTGCAGTAATAAAAAGATTTCTAAACTACCCTTTTCTGCTTTCCCCGTTTAAAGTTCTACTTAAATATATATTAAAAGC
>CM053400.1:78845335-78966918 GCA_028644305.1 Xerus rutilus | reverse complement strand
AAGATCTCACCAAATTGCTGAGGCTTTGAACTTGCGATCATCTTGCCTCAGCCTCCCAAGCAGCTGTGATTACAAGCATGTGCCACTGCACTCAGCAGGAATCATATCTTAGTTCAGCTTTTCCCTTAATGTAAAAGATAAAATAGCTAGCCAGATGCGGTGGCACACATCTGTAATCCCAGTGACTCAGGAGCCTGAGGTAAGGGTATCTCAAGTTGGAGGCCAGCCTCAGCTTAAGGTGACCCTGTCTCAAAATTTAAAAAAAACAAAAAAATTAGAAAGGACTGAGCTGTGGCTCAGTGGTAAAGTGCCCTGGGTTCAATCTCCAGTACCCCCACACACACCCCCCCGTGAAAAGATAAAATAGATTCAGAATCATAAAGACAAAAAGAATTCTATAATAACGCTTCTAAACTGAATGTACAAATTCTCAGACCACATAAAGTTAAGAATTGATCCAACTGGGTGCAGTGGCACACACCTGTAATCCCAGAGATTTAGGAAGCTGAGACAGGAAGATGGCAAGTTCAAAGCCAGCCTCAGCAATTTAGCAAGGTCCTGAGCAATCAGGAAGACCTATCTCAAAGTAAGAAATAAAAAGGGCTGAGATGTAACTCAGTAGTAAAACTCCCCTGGGTTCAATTCCCATTACAAAAAAAAAATATATATATATATATATATATATATATATATATATTTATATATATATTTATATATATATATTTATATATATATTTATATATATTTATATATATATATTTATATATATATATTTATATATATATATATATATCTAACAGGCTAGATAGTACCAGAGAAGTGTTCCTGGAAGAAGTGGATTCTGAAACAAGTCTGAAATCAGTGGAAAGAGATAGAAAATTCCCAACAAAGGAACGACAGTTTTCTCATTGGTATATCACAGGGGAGACAGGACTGGGGCCAGCAAGTCAGGAAACAGTGAGTCATCTGAGGGGAGAAGAGCAAGAGGGTCATGATGCGGGATACCATAGTCATCAGGGGTAATCTTCAGCATGGCGGAAAGACAAATTTATGTTGTGGTAGACTGGACTGGAAATCTGAGCACATCAGGCATGACTCAAGACCAGATTAGATTCTGGGAAGAGAAACCAGGGAATGAAAACGCTCTCATGAAGCATTAGTGAAAGAAAATCTACAAAAAAGGAAAAGAAGACAAAATACCACAGTGAAAAACCCCAAGCATGGCACTAGATACTCCATTACAACTGAAACATAAAAGTTCAACTCTTGCATTCCCAGAGACACTTCAATCACTGGTTAATCAAATCCAGTTCCTCCTCTTGGTGACCAGATTTGCAACTTCTCTTCCTCAGGAGTTCAAATCCTTTAAAAAACACAGGATATTAATGCCATAAAGGGAGTACTTCTAGCCACAGGAAGGGCTTTGACAAAGAAGTGCTGTCCCTTTCAAAGCTTTTGTACTGGAAGATCCTGTCCTTAGTTCCAGCTGCTGGTGCTCAGGCATACATTTTTTTTTTTAATTCCTAAAATTCACTGAATATCTTTTGAGGTGGTTGATTATGTGAAATAGCTGCATGTCCTTTGGTTCTAGCTGTGGTGATTTTAAGACAAGTGATCAAACTGGACACAGTGCCATTTTTCTATAACAAACTAAATAGATGGATTTTCTCATGTGGCACGTCAAGGAGGCCTTTTATAGGGAGCACATCTCTAACTTGGTGCTGGGCACTGCAGGGGACTGGATGGTTTCCCTGGTCCCTGCGGTCAAGAAGCATACCTTCGAAGGCATCACTTACTTAAACAAACATGTCTATTACCAGCAAAAGTGAATTCACACAACACATAAGAAGAGAGAAAGCCACACTTTTGATTTGAGGAATAAGAAGAGACTCTATAGAAAAAGTAGCAGTTTAGCTGGTGATTGGAGGATATATAGAATGGTAATGAGCAAAGAGAGGCATTAAAAAGAGCATTCCAAACTGCGTAAGAATAACAAAGTCACAGAGATGTGAAAGTGCAGGGTAAGTTCAAGAAATAGCAAATGGTTCTGTGGTTGGAACAAGGGGGCACTGGGGAGATGGTGGTGGAAGATGAAACCAGATCATGGAGAAGCACAAACATCAGGCTCGGCTTGCAGCGGACCCAGAAAAGTGGTTCCAGTCATAATTTAGACAGTGACAACCTTGTCAGAATAAGTAGAAATCTCCTTGAGATGGCTACTTTGAAGGACAATATCCATTGGGATGTTTAAGTTCCAAGACTGTTTAAAGCCAAATCAGTTCCCATTACTTGATAATCACAGCTGATACTATCATGTCTCAGTAGAGGAAAGTTCAGCATCAATTAGATTAAAAAAAAAAAAAATCAAGCTTCAGACCACAAATGAGTCACCAGAAGACCCACAAAAGAGGAGGAGACTCAGTCATGCTGGGCAGTCGGTCAAATGAGATTACCGAGTACAAAGACAAACTCTTCCAGGAAGGCCTGAAAGAAAATCTGTTTCTGGCCTGGGAGAGCTTTCGAGGGCTCTCAGAGGGTCAAGGGCTGCAGGGGATGAGGAGAGCAGTGGGGGGCATGGACTGAATGTGAGAAAGGCCCAGTGTAGTGGAGCTCTGAGGCAAAAGGCAGAGAAATCGAGAAAGAAGCCCGGTTTTCTCTCCAGTACCAAACTAGGATGGAAACGATGGGGGTTTGTAAGAAGGCTACAGCATATTCAGCCTGAGGGTGCCCACAGTGTACGCCAAAGTTTCAGGACAACTTGTCCCTGGCAGCATGATTAATTCTGAGAACCATCAACCGATGGTCCAAGGCCACCTATATGATTCCCTCTCCTGGTCTGAATTAGCCTCAGAACAGTGTAGTTCTCAAACTTTAGCATGCATCAGAAGATCTGGAGGGCTTGTGAAAACAGATTGCTAGGCCTCTTCTCCAAAGATTAGGTAGATCTGGGATGTGCTAAGATTTTGAGGTTCCAAGGATTTTCCCAGTGGTGCTGATGCTGCTGGTCTGAGAACTACTGACCTAGAACTTGAAAATCACAGGCATCCAGGCAACATCTTCAGTAGCTGAACCTGCAGCAAGTAGGAGTAGGTTACAGACTCCCTGAAGGGGGCTGATAAACATCAAAATAAGCAACAACTCATGCCAGACAGTGATCATGTAATAGGAAGAGGAGAGAATGGGATGATAGAAACAAGGGAGGTCAAGAAGGAATCTGGCCATTTGTTCTGAGACAAACATCCTTTGGAGGAGGAAAGGGCTGCATAACTAGCCAATCACTCAGAGTCCACAGATCAGTTGTCGCCTGACTACCTCCAGAATCATCCAGGGAGCTTTCCAAAAATACTAGGCCCTGAACCCCAGCCCCAGACAAATTCAATCAGAAAACCTGCAGATGCAGCCCTGACAATGGGGTTTTTTAAAAAGGTCTTAGTGATTCAAAAGCACAATTAGCATTGAGAGGTATGGGTCTAAAGAAAATCTGATCCTGTTGAAAGAAAGAAAAATATTCTAATAGAGGAACTATGAAATGAGAAGGCCATCTCTCGTAACTTAAAATATAACAAGCGACTGGTCCTCACCTTCTTGCTCTGTCCTTCCCAGTCCTTCAAATCCATTGACTCTTGTGGATATATCCAGGGCTCTGCAAGAGCAGTTCCTTTGCTGTGCTCCCTCTACACTTTGCTAAATGTGGATCACAATTATGGATTACAGTTAACAGCAGACTTCTCCCAGGAGTCGGTCACTTTCTCCCTGCCTCTCAGAGATTTGACACCAAGAGTGAGCTCAAATGGCTTTTATCTCTGAATAGCTACAAGTCTATGGCACTCTCATTTATATTATATCAAATTGTGTGTTTAAGAGTCACGAAATGCCCTTGCAAAAGAGACTTATAAACCACCTAGTATTCAAAATGTGTGTGTGTGTGTATACACATATACATATGACAAGTCATAATCAAGATATAAAACAGTATACTGAAGTGCAAATGAAATTTTACATGAAACTTCAACATACAAATAGATGAAAAGGAGCTGGGCGTGGTGACACACACCTGTAATCCCAACAATGGAGGCAGAGGAAGGAGAATCACAAGTTCAAGGACAGCCTTGGCAACTGAATGAGATCCTATCTCAAAAAATATATATAGATGTAGCTTAGTGGTAGGAAGTTTCCCTGACTTGTGTAAGGACCTGAGTTCAATGTCCAGCACCACAAAATAATTTTTAAAAATTTAAAAATAGAGTTTTTTAAAGGACTCTAGATGAGTGTGCATGATTTGTTGCTTTTTCTGTTAATAAAAGAAATGGGTGGGGCAATGTGGAGGGATAGTTCTAGAAAGATAGACAAGAAACAAGGTACCATTGTGCACATCTGTAATCCCAGTGATTCAGGAGGATTTCAAGTTCAAGCCAGCTTCCAGAATTTAGCAAGACCTTCAACAATTTAATGAGACTCTGTCTCAAAATAAAATAAAAAGAGTTGGGGATGTAGCTCAGTGATAAAGTGTCCCTTAGTTCAAACGCCTATACCCCCACACACTACACACCCACAGACACCTGGTTGTGACATCGGTTTCCTCTATGGTGGAATACAAGGGACAGATGAGTAAGAAGACATTTCTCTACATACTCTTTTCTACCTCTTGGATTCTGAATCATATGCATGGATCAGAACATATTGGGTTTTTGTTTTGGGAGGGATTGAACCCAGGGCCTTGTACAAGCTAGACAAATACAACTAAGTTACATCAACAGTTCTCATAAGTGTGAATCAATTTTTTAAATTTAATTATTTTTTTTAGTGAAGATGTTCCATTTGCAGCAGGCTGGACCTTAACTGTTACCCTCCCCTTTATCCCAACATCAATACCTGGTCAAAGACTTTACTGAGTTTATAATCCCTTAGGCTGAAAATATAGCTCAATGGTAGAGCACTCCCCTAGCACAAGCAAGGCTCTGGGTTTGAACCCAGTACAGGAAAGGGAAAAAAAAGATATATAAAAATATATAAAGAACAAAAAGATATATAATCCCATACAGAAGACACCCCCAAAACATATAGTGATACAGTGGAGAAATGCTGAACCTTTTCAATTACATAGAGTATGTGTGTGTGTCTGTGTGTGTGTGTGTGTGTGTGTGTGTGTTAGTGGGGATTGAACCCAGGTTGCTGTATCACTGAACTACATCACCAGCCCTTTTTATTTTGTTTTAAGACAGGATCTCACTATATTGCCCAGACTGGTCTTGAACCTGTGATCTTCCTGTCCCACGTAATTGGGATTACAGATACACACCACCACGTTTAGCTTCAACTCTACATTTTTTAGAAGCCACAACTGATGCATCAAAAGGCCAAGTCACTTGCTCAAAGTCACCCACTAATGAGTAAATCTAAATCTCCTGATTCTCTCCTCATTGTTTTTTTCTCCATGCTGCCTCAAAAATTTAATATCTTCAACACAGCATCTCATGTATTTGTTGAATTTCCACAATTATGCCAATAAGGCACATGATATATATATATGTATATATATATGCACATATATATGCATATATATGTGTGTGTGTGTAAATATATATATGTAAGTGGCAGAAAAAATGTATTGACTAGACAGTTAATAATCCCAAGACTCATTCTCATACTATTTATTATTTATTTATTACAAAACAATAACAAGCCTTACCACTTGTGAAAAGTTGAGCTATAGGCAAGTGTGGCAGTGCACAGCTATAATCCCAGTAGCTCAGAAGGCTGAGGCAGGAGGATATCAAGTTCAAAGCCAGTCTCAGCAACTTAGGCTTTAAGCAACTTAGCAAGAAGACCCAGTCTTAAAATACAAAATAAAAAGAGCTAGGGATATGGCTCAGTTAAGCGTTACTAGATTCAATCCCTGGTACCAAAAGAAAAAGAAAAAGAAAAGTTGAGTTATAAGCAACCTCACTATGTATATGTAAAGGATTTTGTATCTTACTGGATAGTTTGTCATATGAGTCACCAAAGATGTGCAAGATTGTCCTTTCCATATAAAGAAAGTGACACTGTAATTTTTTCTGTGCTGGCACAGCCCCAGTGACCACGAGGTGGCAGTAGTGATCCGACAACAATAACGCCACAGGCTTAGAGTTCCTGGACAGAGAAACCTGAGTGAACATCACACAACCCTCCCACTTGGCTGCACAGCCTCAGCACAAAGCTCCACATAATTCTGCATTCTCTTGATTAGCTGAGTCCTCTATTGTAACAGCCAAAAATTTTAGTCTATGTCAAAAAGTAGGCTTCAAACAGCAGTCCTTGGGCAGAATCTGAGCAGCCCAAAACAGCAAAATGTGTTTGCTGTTTTGTTTTAGTCTAAAATGCCTGTCGTGAGGCAGTCCCTTTTCAGTGGACCCGAGCCCCCTTTGCTCTGTAATGTCTTTTTCCGGAGGCATGGCCCCTGAAAGCAGTGGAGATTGGGAATGCCTGCTAAAGTATCTCGTTCTTAAATACACAATGATTCCACATTTCCACGTTGCGATTCTACCGGGAGAGTCAACCTTCCTGAGCATTTCACCTCCATCTATCTTTGTCCAAAACATTCCTCTATTTACTTCTATCTATATTGTTCTTTCTCATAATAATTTTTTTAATCCTGTCCAGAGCACCTTCTTCCTTCCTTCCTTCCTTTATTTATTTTTTTATTGGAGGTGGGGCAGTGCTGGGATTGAACACAGGGACATTTACCACTAAAATACATCCCCAGCCCTTTTTATTTTGAGCCAGGGTCTCACTAAATTGCCCAGGCTGGCCTCAAACTTGAGCTTGTCCTTTCTCAGCCTCCAAGTTACTAGGATTACAGGTGTGTACCACCATGCCTGGCTAATGTCATCTCCTTTCTCAGTTATGCCAGACTGGAATGCATTGTCTCTCTTCTGACTCCCAAGTCACACAGAGCCTCTACTACTTAGTTGTTGCTTATTTTTCTGCTCTGTAGTGTGATCTGTCTTTCCTGTGTCTCAGTTCTTTGTAAGTTCTCTTGAGGGAGGCAAAGAAGTCTGCTACTGCTTTATATGTGAACAGCAGTATCTGCTACAATGTCCTTCCCACGCTTGTATTTCTTCCAAGTCGAAAACATGCCAATGCTGCCTTAATGAGGACTAGTGGGAGACAATGCATTCCGGGATGGTTTAGAAAAAGTCTTACAGAACATCACTTTAAAGCCAGGAGCAGGGACACATGCCTGTAATTTCAATGACTTAGGAGACTGTGGAAGGAGAACTGCAAGTTCAAGGCCAATCTCAGCAACTTAGGGAGGCCACATCACAAAATAAAAAATAAAACAACTCAGTGGTAGAGCACCTTTGGGTTCAATCCCCAGTCTAAAACATACACACACACACACACACACACACACACACACACACACGCATATATACACACATAAATATATATGTAAATAAAAATATATCACTAAAAATATATATAAATACATATGTATATATGTCACTAAAGTATTATATAGACATGAGTATATGAAAAATTAAAACTAAGCTAACTTCTCTATTGTCTCCTAGAAATCTAGAAATACCTAAGGGATATATCACTGGGTTCAATATGAGCTCTAGAATCACATAGCATGGATACAGACCATTTCCCAGTCCCAAACAAGCTGGCTCACCCTGAGCATACCAATTCATCTGGTAATAATAAGCAACACTAGCACCTAATGCAGAGGGTTTTGTTTGTTTGTTTTTTTAAGTACACTTAACATGACTCTTTCCTCCTGACAAATTTGTAAGTTGGGGCACAGTGTTCTGAGCCCAAAGCATGGCTCTTTGACATAGTGAGTACTTTGAACTAAAGGAGATTGAAAGACCCCAGAAACAAGTGTCTCTGAGCTTCTTCTGTCCAATTTTCTTCTTCCAAAGTCATTCAAGGAAACCAGAATTCCTCTTCTCCAAGGTTAATCATAGAAACTAAAATTCCTTTCCCTATAATCAAGTCCCCAAACCTAGAAACCCTTCTTCCTTGAAGATTCTCATTCCAGAGTGTTCCTGCCCCTAACAGGAACACTACACAGAAAGGCCAAGAATAATCTGAACAGATAGACTTGACTGTGTTTCCCCTTCAGTCTATCAGCACTCACTCTGTTCATTCACATTTCTACATGCATCCATTCTTCATCAAATCTAAGCATAAAAATTGACAGTTACCCCTGGGTCTTTGGGTCTTCATTTCTCAGGGCTCCCATATGATGTAAAACCTTTGATTAAAATTTTTCATTATGCTTTTCTTATTAACCTGTCTTTTGTTGTAGGAATGTCAGTTATGTCCCTTGTGGTGGGTGAGGAAAGATATTATACCTCTCTGCTCCTACAACAATTTCTTAACTAGTTTTCCTCCTGTATCTGTGGTTTCACCTTATAAGTCTTAGTTACCTGTAGTCAACTCTAGTCTAAACTATTAAGTAGAAAATTCCAGAAATAAACAATTCATAAGTTTTAAATTGCATGCAATTCTGAGTAGTGGGATGAAATTCTGTGCCTTTCCTCTCCATCCCACTTGGCATATGAATTTTTCCTTTTTCCAGTGTATCCATACCTTACCCACCTGTTAGTCACTTAATAGCCATCTTGATTTTCAGATCAACTGTCAGTTATCACAATGCTCATGTTCAGCTTACCCTTATTTTATTTCATAAGGGCTCCGAAGTACAAGAATACTGAGGCAAATGAGACATGAGGACATAAAACAGAAGGACAGATTCACTCTTCAGCTATGTGGCAACACTTCAGGGCATATAGGGAAAAAAATATAGTATATATAAGTTTCACTGCTATTCACAGTTTCAGAAATCTACCAGGGCTCTTGCAATGTATCTATTGTGGATAAGGGGAACACTACTTATAAGCATTATATGGTAGAGCAGACTTCTAGACTTTTTTATCTTGTATAACTCAAACTTTATTCCCATTAAACAGAAGGAATTTTTTAATAATTTTACTTTGAAATAACATTAGACTTACAGAAAAATGGCAAAAATTATACAATGTCTATATACATTGTGTTCAGATTTCCCTAATGTTAACACTCTATGTAAATATACTACAATTATGAAAACCAGGATTGACATTGTTCTATTTATTTATTTATTTATTTATTTATTTATTTAGTACTGGGATTGATCCCAGGGGCACGTAACCACTGAGCCACATCCCCAGCCCTTTTCATATTTCACTTTGAGACAGGGTCTTGCTAAATTGCTGAGGCTGGCTTTGAACTCACAATCCTCCTGCCTCAGCTTTCCAAGTCACTGGGATTACTGGTGTGCACCACCATGCCCAGAGTTACAAGACTATTAACAACATCTACAAACCTTGTTTGAATTTCTCCAGTTTCCCCTGGTCTCTTTTTTCTGGTCCAGGATCCAACACAGGACCTCATATTGCATTTCACTCTCATGTTGCTTTATCTCTTTCAATCTGTGGAATTTACAGAAAATCCAGGCTTTTAATTTTCAAAATGTCCCTCAGGTTTTCTCATGAGTAACACAGCTATAACATGCCCTTCTTAGCGCATCACATCTGGGGGTATACCATATTGATATATCTTATTACTGCTAAGGTTAACTTTGCCCCCTTGGATATGGTGATATGTGCTGAGTTTCTCCAATGAAAAGTTAATATTTTTTCCTTTGATATTAATAAACATCTTACAGGGAAATACTTTGGGACTCTACAGATATCCTATTTCTCACATTTTCATGGATGAAGTATCTACCAATGGTACTTACCCAAAACAATTATGACAAGTGTCTACCCAGGCAAACTTCTATTTCTCCCATTCCTCTACGTGGGCTAATAGGAATTCTACTGTTAAGACCCCTTGTTTCTTCTCCCTCACTTACATATTGGGAGAGGTTATGAGAATTAAATGAAATAAGACATTTACAACAGTGCCTGGCACAGGGCAAAGGTTCAGTAAGTACAAGCCATCTCTAATATTATTACTGTCAATGAGGCTGTGTAAGTTATAGAACTAATACGGAGATTTTCTGCTAAGAAATGAGTCTGTCTAAAATGCTTACAGATGTTACAGATGTTGCAAATGGTTTACTATATCTGTTTTAGAGCTGTCATAACAAAAGACCACAAAGTAGGTGGCTTAAACAAGAGAAATTTATTTCCTCACAGTCCAAGATCCAGGTGCAGGTTTGGCTTCTCCTAGTGCCAGTCTGCTTGGCTTGCAGAGGGGTGCCTTCACATGATCCCTCCTCTGTGTATCTTTATTTCCTTCTTTTGGAGACCAGTTAAGTTGGATTAGTGCCCATCCCTAACGGCCTCATATTAATCACCTCTTTAAAGGCCCTACATCCAAACACAATTGCATTCTAAGCTACTGGGGTTTAGAGCTTCAACCTGTGAATTTGAGGGGTAAGGAACAAATTAGCCTGAATCTACTTGTTTACTTTTTTTTTTTTTTTTTTGGTACCAGAGATTGAACTTAGGGGCACTTGACCACTGAGCCACATCCCCATCCCTATTTTGTATTTTATTCAGAGACAGAGTCTCACTGAGTTGCTTAGCTTCTCACTTTTGCTAAGACTGCCTTTGAATTCCTCCCAAGCCACTGGGCATGCACCACTGTACTGGGCTCTACCTGTTTACTTTGAAGAACCATTGTAAGGAAATGCCCATACATTTGAGAGAGCTTTTGGAACTAGAAACACTGTACAAATACAAAGCAACAGGATGGACATTACTGCAGCTTTCGAGAGCTGTTTGCACACTTCACACACAGACTGCTTAAGCATTTTCTCATACTGCTGCTAGCACGATTAATTTGACTCTTGTTCCGCAGTTGTCACAGAACACTGGGAGGCCAACTTCAGCCTAGCCACTTTCTCTGTTATCACACATCCTCAGTGATCGGCACCCACAATCAGTGTATTTTGATTGGATTTTTGTCCTTCTGAGAGGCCGGGGGCTGTGGACCACCTCACTTCATATTTCAACCCAAGCCAAACCATC
The DNA here is from genome assembly GCA_028644305.1 of Xerus rutilus. Lineage (NCBI taxonomy): Eukaryota > Metazoa > Chordata > Mammalia > Rodentia > Sciuridae > Xerus > Xerus rutilus. The sequence continues at coordinate 78,955,906 of CM053400.1, read as the reverse complement.
TCCTGACCTCAGAGCCTGCCTGCCCATGAGCCTCACAGCCGTCACAGGATTTTTCCTTCCCCAGCTGCATAGCCTTGGGCTAGGCCCCTCTGTGCAGCACTTTGTCTCAACTCCACAGCTGAAAAATAAGAATAACAATCCTCCTGAGGAGGCAAGGAGGATTAATGAGTTAATCATTTGGGGGTGGGCTCCTGGGGCACTTTACCACTGAGCTGCATTCCCAATCCTTTTTAATTTTTATTTTGAGACAGGGTCTCACTAAGTTGCTGAGACTGACCTTGAACTTGTGATCCTCCTGCTTCAGCCTCCCAAGTTGTTGAGACTACAGGCATATGTCACCGTGCCTGGCAATGACTTAATCTTCATAGAGTATTTAGATGACATAAAATGGCAAACTCCTGTTCGTCTCTTCCTAGAACTTGCCTACAGATTAGACATCTGCTAGGAGACTAATGTTTACTCAAAGGAGGCAATTTGCAGATTTTAAGAAATTTTAGCTTCCCAGAAGTGGGAAAAGGGCACACACTTCATGACATACAATTAAGTAAAAAGTTGAAGCAATCTCTCCTCACTGAAGGTTTTGCACATCAGGGCTAACAGAGGCCCGGGAAAAACTGTGACCTTCTATCTGCCTCACGTGCCATGGGTAAAGGAGAAATAGTGACTCTCTCCCTAGGGCTATTGAGTACTCCGCAGGCCCCATGTCCTAGCCATCCATGGCCTCCATGTCTGAGGAGGGCACGGACAAGGTTTAGCTGCTTGCTGACCCGCAACCATCCTGCTAGCCTAACAAGCCACATCTTGCTTAAGAACAATGTGTTGAAGCCTTTTAGAGTTAAGAACACTTAGCAGCCAAAGTGACATTTCTTCCTTAGACCTCTTCCAAGGAACCCAAGGGAGTTTCTCTACAGTCTTTGTTTACCTCTTTGCTCAAAATTAACCTCTCCACCTGCTATGTATTACCAGTGAGCACCAATGCTGTCTTGTTGGAAAGCCTATCTCCATAACATTTTTTAAGTTGTCTTGTCCCATACTCAGGCAGTCATCACCAAATGCCTGGGAACAGCCTTCTAGATCATTCTCCCACTCTTCTCCCCAGTCCATCCTACATAGTCTTCTCTGCTTCTCTCCACTGAGTCAAATCCTACATTTGAAATAAAATCTTTTGAATCCCACCTTCATTTCCATATCTTCTCAGACGTTCCTTATGTAAAGGATCAGTCAATATCAATGGGGTGAGGAGAGATAACAGGGTGAAGGGGGAGAACAGAGGCCAATGGAGACAACAGGGAAACATCACAGTCATGGTGAGACAGCATAGCCTAATTGTGGAACTGCATATAATTCCGTGAAACCAGAACAAAATGAGGAAAGGAGAGAAACCTGTGAAGGTAAGCAGAGCCAGGTCTCAAGGAGCCCCAGGGCCCATGTGAAGTTTGGACTTTAGGAGACAGTGGGAACCATTAAAGGTTTTAAATAGGGGATGTCACAAATAGACTAGCATGAGAGAAAGAGTTCTCAGGCAGAGGAATGGAGAAAGCATTGAAGGAAAAGTCTGGAAGCAAAGAAGCCATTTTAGAGGCATTTGCAATAATCCAAACTTGAAGGCAGCAAGGGGGAAGGAGACAGAATATTAACTTAAGCAGTGTTACTCCAAATGTTGTCCTTGGTCCAGGGCCAATTTCTGGACCAATGTCAATCCTTCAACTGTTTTTACTGATCCCCTATGAGATAAGGAACTTGTGCCAAAATGTAAACCCAAGGAACTTTACTGATTTAGGGGAAAAACATGTCAGTTGAACTGAACAGTAAGCTTAATAAAGTTGTTGATTCACATTCTGAGAAGTTTATAGTCATGGTGGATTAGAAAAAGGGAGACAATGCATGCTTATCAGAAAAACAAGTAATCTAGGTAAAGAAGGAAAAAACACTGAATGAGTGGTACATAAACTGAATGTTAGCTGCCCAGAATGAGAAGCTGGATCCTAAAATGGAATGACCATCGACTTTTACATAAAGCAGAACTGGGTTCAAATCCCATTCCACAACTTACTGTGTAAACTTTACATGAGTTAAGTGACTTCTCCAAGCCTGATTTCCTGTCTATAAAATGATAGAAATAACACTTGCCACAAAGAAATGCAAGTCCATGACCCAGGACATGGCCAGTGTTTGTTAAATGTTCCCAGGGTCTAGTACGCAGGACTTATTGAAAATGTGTTGAATATCATAAAAAATATGCAGAAAGATGATAAAATAAAGTAAAAGAATGAAGTGATCTAATGAGAGAGTTGGGAGTACATGTGTATTAGCTTTTCTAGAACATCAGGCTATAAAAAGTCAAATTTCTGGGTCTAGTGATGCATTCCTGATATCCCAACAACTCAGGAGGCTGAGCAAGGAGGATCACAAGATCAAGATCAACTTCAGCAACTTAACAAGACCCTGTCTCAAAATATACAATAAAAAGGGCTAGGGATGTAGCTTGGTGGTATAGCACCCCTGGGTTCAATCCTCAGTACTAATAAATAAATAAATAGTAAAATTACACAGCTAAATGCTGCACTCAGTAGAGTTGTACAGTCTACTTTTCCCATCCTCTCTTCCTTTTCCAAATTCCTCTCTCTACTTCTAGCTTCAGCTGCACTTTCCATGGCCCAGCTTTGAGCCTTCTTAGTTAAGGCCCATCCTCACCCCTGGCTAATTGCGCTCTCCCTATTCAGGTCCTGTCAGTGTTGTAGGTGGTACTACACACACCTGTTCATGCATGGATAGAGCAGATATGCAATACTCCAGGCCCCTCCACTTGACCATCTGAACTGCTCTTGTCCATCCACAATCACAGAGACTCCTAAACTCTCAGCAGGTTACTATTGCCCTGGTGGTTCCTACTAGAGACAGATGTAGTTAAGAACACATTTGTAGCCCATTACCACTCTGTCTCATCTCTTTACAATTTGCCTGCTACACTCTGATGTCATTTGGACATCTCCCCGGGCCACCAAAGTTTGCAGTCAGACCAATACGTATGGCTCAAGGAATAGCTCAATGGTAAGATGCATGCTCAGCACACACGAGACCCTAGGTTCAATCAGCACTGCCCCTTGCCTCCAAAAAACCCTATCTTAGAACCTCATGAGTCCAGGGGATCCCCAGCCCCCAGGACATGTCTTGTCCCTAGTATAAAAATCCATTTCTATAGCAAAGACCCTTATTTCATGTACCTGGAACAAAAAAACAAAACAAACAGTGCTTTTTAAAAAATATTTTCCTTAGTTGTAGATGTACACAATACCTTTTATTTTTATTTATCTTTTTATGTGGTGCTAAGGATTGAACCCAGGGCCTCCTACATGCTAGGCAAGAGCTCTACTTTGAGCCACAACCCCAGCCCCCACAAACAGTACTTTTATGTTTATACAGCAGCTTACAATTTACTAAGTTCTTTCCTATTACCTCATTTGGCTCCCACACCAAACTCACAATGTAAAAAAGAATCAATTTTCCTATTTTACAGATAAGAACAAATGTTTCAGTTTCCCAGAACCCAGGGGCTTCCTGGACCACAGGATGTTCAGTACTAAAACCAGGACAGTCCCAGGCAAACTGAGGATAGTTAGTTACCCTAGGTCATAAAGCTAGTCAATGATTGGGCAAGGATTTAAATCCAGGGCACTTAGCCAGTACTAGAGTAGTTAGACTCAATGAAGATTTGTTGAATGAATGACACCTAGTCTCTTCTTTCTGCTGCACCATTTGCCTCTCATATACAGCATCCTCTTCAGACCAACACATAAAGGTCTTGTTTGCCTTCTTTCTTCCTGAAATGGCAATCAGTGGAAAGGATGAGGGGAGCCCTGCTTTGCATGAGAAAAGCTTCCTTGCATTAATTCCCATGAAGGAATAAACGCCCATAGTAATAATTTCAACAAAGGGATTAATTAAACAGAGTCTGTGATTATCTTAACAAGAACTTGAAATCAAAAGTGATTGTGAATGGGCCACTAACCCAATCAACATACATACTCTGCACGGGGATAATCAAAGCCTGATTGCATATATGAATATTCAGTACATGCAAATTTAAAATCCTACTATCAGATAACAATACAGGGTTGTATTAGTCAGTACATCCTTACAGTAGTCAGTACATCTCCTTAAATTCAAGCCTAGCCTCACTGAAACCACCTCAGAAAAGATGATAATCGGTGCTCCTTTTAAAGACTTTCCAGATAAGGAAAACTCAACAGCTTCTTCAGGTGAGACTTTCAACATGTAACCATCAAGGAAGGAAAACTGAGAAGGGAATTTGTGGAAGGTAGCTGAGTAGTTCAACATGGAAAATCTTTCTCTTTCCCCTCACTCATCAAGTAGGCTTCCATTCCTCAACAAGAAAGAGAAAAATAAGCATTGCAACTCCAGGAAAGGTTTGTGATTCTACTCCATCCCTGGTGCTGACATTTACATGGAAGAAGGCAAGGATTTGTTTCCAAGATCTGCATAAAAAGTATTCAAATGTGGCTCCTCTGAGGCCAATACTAGCTCTCCAGACTCCTGTGCAAATCACAAAAGTTTCAGGGCTCTGAGTGGACCAGTTAAAACGAGGTGCCCCATCCTCAGGCCTGCAAAGTCTCTCATGCGTGCATGGCTAGACTTCTTGACTAGCAGAGGGAGGGCTGGATGTCAGTTTTCATTAACTTCCCCTTGGGCAGACTCTGTACAGGGTACAGTTTCTAGTTTCCTCCATCACCCAAAATAACATTCTCCTCCAAGACTATGGCCATCCTTTCTTTTGATATTAGTCTACTGTCCTTGGAAATAATTGATAGTATTCGATTCGATTCCATTGTCAATGATCTTCGTATGTACCCAAATTTAACTTTTTCACTGTAATCTCCGTATGCATCAAGAACCTTTGGGGGCTGAGAATATCGCTGAGTTGGTAGAGTGCCTGCCTTGCATGCACAAGGCCCTGGGTTCAATCCCCAGCACCACAAAAAAAAAAAAAAAGAATCTTCAGATTATCCATCATTCATTCAACAAGCATTTATTAAATGCCTACAGTGTGTCAAGCCCTGTGCATGACACTGAGTTTGGTGGTACATCCACAGGGCACAGGAGTTCCTGAGACAGTTAAGGGAACAAGGAGCAGAAAATCCATTCTGAGAAGAGGTGACAGCATCACACAGATGAGATGATACACTCAGACAAATACAAATTAGTTCAAAAGAGTTGGAGGCAGGAAGTCTTCTAGGAGTTGGCAAACATGACCTGGATAATTCGGTACTTTTCCAGGAAATCTTCTCTGGCTGATCCCTGGACCAGCAATAGCTTCTGCCCTCTCATCTTAAATAAACAGAAAACAATTAAGGCTTCCTAAGGCCCTTCCTCTCTTATTTTCAAATTCACAATGCTTTTCCACTGATGAAAATATTTTAACCCCTATTTGCATTTTCTTTTCCATCTGTCTTCTGCATGTGCTTTCCGTGCTGATCCACATCAGTGTTTCTGCAAGCAACCACTGGGAAGGGTGGAGCAGCCATCGTTTCCTGTGACCCAGGAAGAAGAGAAAACATGAGGTTGTCAGCTCTCTACTCATGATTAAGCCACTCTGTGTTTGCTGAGATGTCTGGTTAACCTAATTTAACGCAACATCAAACACTTGTCTCTGCAAAGTGTACCTGCTAACTAAATGGACAGAATCCCTTCCACTCCCAACAGTACTTTGCAGCAGGAAAAATGGAGCTAAGCAAGACACTGACTTCATTCAGGCAGCATTAAGAAGAGTAAAAAGAGAAAGCAGCTCCGGGGAAGTGTTCATGGCCTTAAGCACAATGATGGACATAACTACTATGCACAAGAGCTCAGCTCAAACGTCTTCTCCCAGCCCAAGCCTAAGCTGATTGGCAGTGATCGAAATGGATCCAAGGGCTGTCACCCCCCAGGCTGGACAGTGATCTGATGCAGCCCAAGAATGATGATGATGATGATGCTAACAATAACATCTATGATGCACTGAGCATTTGCAGTCTGTCTAATGGGTAGTTTACCTCAATCTTCACAGAGATACTGTGAGGTAGGTACTACGATTATCTCCTTTTTACAGGGGACAAACCTATTTCAAGAGGTTTCCCAAGTCTCCCAAGGTCAAGGAATTGAGTCCAACCCTGGTCTATATGCTTCTAGAACCAAACCTTTCTTCACATTCCATTATTACCTTTACTTATTTATTTTTTATTCATTTATTCACAGAACACTTCCAAAGAGGCACAGCAATGCAGGCCTGTAAACCCAGCGACTTAGGAGACTGAGGCAGAAGGATCACAAGTGTGGGGCCATCCTGGATAACTTAGGAAGACCCTGTCCCAAAACAAAAAAAAATTAAAAGGCATGAGGACGTAGCTCAGTGGGAAAGTACCCTGGATTCAATCTCCAGTACCACACACACACACACACACACACACAAAAAGTTTCCAAGTGTCTGCTGTTAGCCAAACATTGTGCTAAATGCTGAATGTGGAGAATTGAAATTGAGACCAAGATATAAAATGTTCCTATTCCATACCCACAGAGCTTATAATCCACAGAAGACATGGATACATAGTAAATAAGTCATCAACAAAAATAAACACAGGTTGCATTAAACACTATGTATTATAGTAGATAAGTGTAGGAGAGATCTGCTTAGGTGGTCAGGAAAGGCCACTGGAAAAAGGGATCCTTCTAAGACCAGAAGGATGCCATAGAGCCTGCTACAAGTAGCTTAGAAAACATCAAATAAGCAGCAAGATGGAAAAACAAGGCTATCAAAAAAGGCAGAAGGTCAGTGTGGCTGGATACCTGGAGTTTGGCAAAGGGCAGATCAGGTAGGGCCATAAAGGTCATCAAAGGGATTGAAATTGTCTTTGTGCAATGACAAGCCATGGGGGAAGGAGAGGGTGGTAAGCAGTGGAATAATGGCTGGTCTACTTCCTATTAAAAAGAGGAGTGATACAGTAGTTCAGGGTATGGACTCTGAGCCCAAATGCCTGAGTTCAAAATCTCTGATTTGCTGTTTGCTAACTGTATAACTAGAGGCAAACTCTTCTATGCTTCAGTTTTTTATCTTTAAAATGCAAAAACTAACAATATATAAGCCAGAGAGCTGCCAGAAGTATCAAATCAGTTAATATTTGAAAGCACTTAGAATAGTGCTTCGTACACAGTAAGATACATGCTTGTATAACAAATAAATAAACACATCTATAAGAATGGTGTCCTAATTAGAATAAGATATATTCCATGCTTGTATAATCATATCAAAATGAATTCTAGTGTCATGTATAACTAAAAAGAACCAATAAAATAATAATAAATGAATAAACAAGGAGATATAATATATGGATTTTGTTTTGTTTTGTTTTTGTGATGGTGGGTTTGGAACCCAGGGCCATGCACATGTTAGACAAATGCTCTACCACTGAACTACATCCCCAGTCACAATAGATGTCTTTACATACGTGTCCATACAAATGTATTTTGCACAAATACAGAAATGTATTATCAAAAGCCTACTTTCCTTTTAGTGAAGTATTTTTGCTTTGTTTTTTTTTTAATTTTAGTTGTTGATTGACCTTTATTTATTCATTTATTTATATGCAGCGCTGAGGATCAAACCCAGTGCCTCCCACATGCGAGGCAAGCGCTCTACCACTGAGCCACAATCCCAGCCCCTTTGCTTTGTTCTTTATTTTCCTCTTTCCTCCACTCTGCTCACAGCAGCAACTGCTCGCAACTAAGGAAATCCATATCAGGCACTTAGTACATTTTCTACCACATAGTACTAAATAGGCATACATAAGATGTATATATGACATGCTTTTATATTTGTTTTGCAAAAATTAAATAATATCATATTCACTTTTTTCTCACTCAATGCTAACTTGTGAGAATCCCTTCAAGACAACTGGGATAATTCTTTTACACCATTTAAATGTGTATCCTGGCCCGTGGGAGCAGATGTACCATAATTTATTCAGCTACTTCTCCACTGATGAACATTATTTTTTCCCAGTTCTTTTTCTATTACTAATATTGCCCTATCAAGTTTTAATATCCACTCTTTACATTTTTTTGAGAGGAGATAACTGGGAATTGAACCCAGGAGTGCTTTACCACCAAACTACATCCCCAGCCCTTTTTGTTTTGGGAAAGGATCTCACTAAATTTCTAAGCCTGGCCTGGAACTTATGATCCTCCTTCCTCAGTCTCCCCAGTCACTGTGATTACAGGTGTTGTGCCACCACACTGGGCTTTATCTTTACATTCTTATGCTTTCACCTCTATAAGGAAGATTTCTGGGAGAGGGATTGCTAGACAGGAGGACTAGAGGAAATATGTATTATTTTTAAAATAGAGATGGCAGGTTGCTTTTGAGTCCCTTTTGAGTCAGGGTCTCGATAAATTGCTTAGGACCTTGCTAAATTACTGAGGCTGGCTTTGAACTTGTGACCCTCCTGCCTCAGTTTCCTGAGCCACCACTGGGATCACAGGCATATGCCACCATGCCCAGCAATAGATTGCTCTTTAACAAGACTGATATAGAGCTGGAGATGTAGAGTGCATGCCTAACATGAGCAAGACCCTGGATTTAATCCCCAGTACAGCTAAAAAATATTAAACATACACACACAAATAAAAATAAAAAGACTGATACAAGTTCCATTTCCTGCAGGAAGATACAGCAGTGTTCATTTGCCTACTTCTTCCCCACAGATTGGGTGCACAGTGATGTTATTTTTTCTTCCTTAAAAAAAGTTTATAATTAAAATTTTTTCATAGTAAAAATTTGCATATAGCACAAAACACAGATTATAAGCATATAACTTGATGAATTTTGATAAATGTTTATGCCATATCACCAAGACATGATCAAGACAGGAAATTTCCATCACCCTAGAAAATCTCCCTTACAGCTAAACCACACCTTCCATTGACAACCACTGTTTTGATTTCTATCACTATGAATTATTTTCATGTGTAATTAAACTGCACAGAAATAAATTTATATAATGTATTTTTTGTTATCTGGAATCTGACTCACTTTTTTATTTCTGAGATTCATCCATGTTGTTTTATGTATCAGTACATAATCAATAGGGGGGAGTAGTTTTACATATTTAGGTTTCTTTTCTTTCTTTCTTTTTTTTTTTTTTGTACTGAGGATTGAACCCACCCAAGAGTACTTTACTACTAAACTATATCCTCAATCTTTTTTATTTTTTTTATTTTGAGACAGGATCCTGCTAAGTTGCTGATAGTTTTAGAAACTCAGTTCCTAAGGCTGGCCTCGGACTTGAAATTCTCTTTCCTCAGCCTTCTGAATTGCTGGGATTATAGGCATGTGCTACCATGCCTTACTATTGTGTTTATAATTTAAACACAATAAAATGTATAGATTTCATATGTCCCCTTTGTTGAGTTTTGGCAATTGCATATACCCATGCAAAACATTCCTATAATCTCAGGCCCTGCTGGCCTTTTGAAATCAATTCCACCCTGCCTTACTTACTAGCCTAGAAGCAAGCATTCATCCATTTTCTAGTATCATTTTTCATTTTTGCCTGTTCTAGAGCTTTGTACAGATGAACAGATACACTATGTATTCTTTTTTTTAAATTTAATTATTTTATTTAAATGCGTTTCAAGTCATAGTACATAAACAGAGTTCAGTTTTTCCATTTCTCTGGTTGTAAACCAGATAGATACACTATGTATTTTTTATGTCTACTTTCTGTTACTACACATAATGCTTTGTTTAGTCATTCATGTCAATTCAGTTTACAGTTACCTCAGGGTGGTCAGCACCTTGCTAGAGAATTCATGCCTGCTGGGAGGGATAAGCCTCCTGAGAAATTAAAGTCTAGAATAATTAGTAAAGAACAAAAGACAAAGCCAGAAAAGATAGTTTCAGAAATTGGAGCTCCTAGCCAGGCGCGGTGGCTCACACTTGTAATCCCAGCACTTAGGGAGGCTGAGACAGGAGAATTGCGAGTTCAAAGCCAGCCTCAGCAACAGCGAGGCGCTAAGCAGCTCAGTGAGACCCTGTCTCTACATAAAACACAAAATAGGGCTGGAAATGTGGCTCAGTGGTCGAGTACACCTGAGTTCAATCCCTGGTACCAAAAAAAAAAATAGAGAAAGAAATTGGAGCCCCTGATAAATCCAGTCCACACAGGAGCTGGAGCTAGACAACAAGAAAATGGCTCCCATGTTTTATTTAAAGGGGCATATCAAAGGCTGAGATAAGGTTTCAAGGGCGGAGTCTTGTTTCATGATATCTTGCAGTCAGCAGGTTGATTGGCATCTTGGCAGGTCACACCCATCTCAGAGGGGCTGTGCGGCTGCAGCAGGTCACCCCATCTCCAGTGCTGTGTGGGACCTTTGGCAGAGTTTGAATAGGGCTCACAATGAGTCAGGTCAGTCAACCAGAGGAAATGTCCACTGGTCATTCCCAGACACCAGATTCTCCTATTGAACAGGCTACAATGTACGGAAGTGGACACACAGCCCATGGACGGCTCTCTTCAGACAATAACTTGTTTCTTTTTTTATTAATTAATGTTCCAAAGAGCACAATTAGTTTATCCATTCCTCTGTTGCTGGACATTTACAGTAATTCTAATTTTTTTAGATATTGTGTATAATACTGCTATAAACTTTCTTGGGCAAATGTTTTGTGGAAATGTGTTTTTATTTTTTACTTTTATTTTTGGATAAATACCCAGAATTTTAATGAATTGCTAGGTCATGGGTTGACATATAAGTTTAGAAGAAGCTAATAGTTTTGCAAATGGTCATGACATTTTTCACTCCCTCCACAAATGAATGAATTTTAGTTGTTCCACATATTCATCAACATTGGGTGAGCTGTAAGATTTCCTTCTGTGCTGTAGAAATAAGTCCTAATTACATATACACACATGAACATCGTGAGTATTTTTTATTTTTTTCTTAGTCAGGGCTTGCTCGTTTGTCTTTTTTAATGAACAAAGGTTTTCTTCTTTTATGTTTTGTGCTTTTTGCCTAAGTATTTGCCTGCCTCCAAGTCACACACACACACAAATGTTTATTTCCCTGCTTGCAACATTTACTAGCCTTATACTTTTTGTTCCACATTTAGGTCTTTGATTCATCCTGAGTTAATGTTTTGTGGGGTATGATATGGAGATCAAGTGCCCTGTTTCCAAATAAAATACAAAATAGGGCTAGGGATGTGGCTCAGTGGTCCAGTGCCCCTGAGTTCAATCGCCACTAACCCCCCTCAAAAAATTAAGTTAAACGTATATGCTGACAAATACTTTTAGACTCTATTCCATTGACTTTTTCTTATCCTTATGCCAAGACCACACTGTGTTTATTACTATAGTTGTGTAATAAGTATTAAAAACAGTCAGTATATTTGTTCATTTCTATTCTTGTCAAGACCATTTGAGTTATTTATATATATCATGTATTTTCACATAAATTTTAAAATTAACATGATAATTTCTTCAAAAAAAGTGTTTAGAGTTTGACTGGAATTGCATTGAATCTATTAATCTCCTTGGGTAGACTTGAAATCTTTTTGTTTTTTGTTTTGATAATAGGGATTGAAACCAGGGACACTCTACTACTGAGTTATATCCTCAGCCCTTTTTATTTTTTATTCTTGAGATGAGATTGTTATGTGGTGCTCCCCAAAATTTCACGTGTGAGACAATGCAAGAAATAATTGGGTTATGAGAGCCTTAACCCAATCAGTGAGTTAATCACCTGATAGGGATTAACTGAGTGGTAACTGAAGTGGTAGGTGTGGCTGGAGGAGGTGGGAATTGGGGAATTGGGGAGTGGCTTTGGGTCATATATTTGTATCTGACAAGTAGAGAACTCTCTCTGCTCTCTGATCACCATGTGAGCTGCTTCCCTCCACCATATTTTTCCACCATGATCCTCACCTTGAGCCCCAAAGAATGGAGCCAGCCTCTTATGGACTGAGACCTCTGAAACCATGAGCTCCAAAATAAACCTCTTCTGCTCTACAGTTGTTCTGGTTGGGACCTTTTAGTCACAGCAACAAAAAAAGTTGACTAAAGCAGAGATCTGGCTAAGTTACTGAGACTGGCCTCGAACTTGTAATCCTATCTCAGACTCCTAAGTCACTGGGACTACAGGCATGCACCACCATACCCAGCCTATTTTACTTATTTTTTCTTGTTTTATTGTTATTGGCTAATGCTGCCAATATATTATAAAATATAAATGGTAAGAGCAAACATCTTGCCTTGTTTCAATACTTAGTGAAGTCATTCACTATTTCATCAATAACTTCAGTGTTATCTGTAAGATTTATAAGACTCATCAATACACTTTATGAAATATCCTTTGTATTATATTCCTTTGATAAAAATATATAGATGTTTCACTTGGTCAAATGCTTTTTCTGCATCTGTTGGAGATGATTATTATAGGGTTTTTTCTTTTCTTTTTTCCTTTAATGAATGTTTTAATGATTGATTCAAAGAGGACTTTAACCAGACCTACATTCTTAGAATAAACTCTACTTGGTAATTATATATTATCTATTTTAGATATTGCTGAGTTTTATTTACTAATATTATGTTGGGAAATTTTACATGTGTTTGGGGACTTTAGTCAAATTTTTGTTTTTTATTTCTTTGACAGTTTTTGATATCAATATAAAATTCTGGCTCCATGAAAGCAATGAGGGGAAGTTTCCTTCTATATTTTTGAAGAATTTTGTGTTAGATATGTTACTTATACCTGAAATGTTTGATACAATTCCTTATCAAAACTTCCTGAGCCTATGAATTCAGCTGCTTTTTGTATGATGGTTTATGAAAAGAAAAAATAACTATATATGGATGTCATTGTCACAGACTCATTCCTGCACCTCCTTCTCTGAAATGGATCCTGTGATCAGTTATTGTTTTTTGTGAGATTTCATGTCTAGACATAAGTAATTCTGTAAGATTCCTGTATAATGATACTAGCTAAGGGTATGCATTCCAGAACAGTCACCTATGTCTGGGAGAATGAAATGTGGGAACTTACAGGATGGAAGGGGTCTAATGCAGTAGACTTCACCAAGTTACTAGTTGTTGTTGTTCTCCTCCTCCTCCTCCTTCCCTTCTTCTTCTTCTTTATACTGGGAATTAAACTCAGACCTCTATGAATGAGACACATCCCCAGCCCTTTTTTTATTTTTTATTTGGTATAGATATTACTAAGTTGCTTAGAGCCTCATTAAGTTGCTGAAGCTGGCCTCCAACTAGCAATACTCTTGCCTCAGCCTCCTGAATTGCTAAGATTACAGATGTGCACCACCATGCCTGGACTAGTTGTTCGTCTTGAAGAACAGTATCCATGATGCCATGTCAAGAGCAGAGAATTGGTTTATACTACTGAAGTCTTAAATATTCAAAAGTGGCAATCACTATAACACTATAATGATCTAGTAAGTGGAAGTCCATGTGGTCAACCTACACATAGCTTTCATCTCTGACACTACATTACCACTTATACCAATTCCAGGTGGCTAATGACAATGGCTAGCTAACATCAACTAGCCAAATAATTTTAAATAATTGTTGTTCACTGTCTGTTTGCCAGTGGATGTTTTCTCATGGGTACTAGTATGTGATACAAAAACATTTACACTGTGTGCCCATTACTTTATTTCCTCTTCGTACATATTTCTAAGATCTCCTAGTTTTCAGTCCCGTTATTTCTATTCCACTTACCAGACATCTAGGCCATTTGCCACTGCCCAGGATTGGTTAAATTTTCTCATTTCATGCAACTTCTCCTTCTACACAAAATAGATGACTTGGTGCAACAATATCTAACAGCTGTTAGCTCTGCCCATTGGAAATATTCTCTATCTTCACTTTCAAGGCCAACTCTAACTACTCTAATGTAACCACTGTTCATACTTAACTCGCACAAAGACAAATTGATAAATCAAGTTCAACTTTTTTCTCCTTTCTCAACTAGTCATATAAGACCACTCATGTGATTTTAGGTGTGAGCTGGAGGAGATGCACTTGTGTACCTGTGGAGAGTGACATACACTCATAACTTCTGATCACACTTGAGCTTGACCTCAGATGAACAATTATGAGGTTCTGCTGCTGAGCCTGTGAAAACTTATAATCTGGTGAGTCCAACTATAAAAATTTCCAACAAATTAGGCATCAGCCATTTGCCCCAAATGACAGGGCTACTTGCACAACAGTTTCGACTTAGTGCAGAGTTCTTTCTTGTTCCAGGTCTCACTTAATTAATGATTTTCTTAGGTGTATAAAATGTTGTCCCAGACCTAAAGATGCCTACCAAGCACTGGGCTTCTTACTTTGTGGTAGAGCATGCAACATGTGTCTTTTAATTTTGAAGGAATAACCCAGCATACCCCTTACAGCTAGATCCATAGAAACTTCACCATAATGAAAGGTCCTCTATCTTCATAGCATTTATCTTATTTGTGTCTTATGAAGACTTCTAGAGCACTGTCCAATCAACAGGATGTTCTTAATGAAACAAACCAATATGGTTCTTCATAGGGTTTCAAGATGATTCAAGTATCTTCAAATTATAAGAAAAGGAAGAGAGTCAACATTGCCCTGGGTTTAAGCTGCTTGTGTTACATGAATGCAAACTATCTCTGATCTCTCTAATTGGAATAGAAAAGAATGTGTTTCCCGAATCAGTGACCACAGTCCATGTACCTATTTTATCATATTTATCTAGCAATAAAACCACATCAGTAAAGTAGCTACAATCAGGGATGTCATGTGTGTAAGCTAGTGATTGTCTGCAGTTATTCTTCAGAACCATCCAATTTCCACAGGAACCAGACTGGTGAATTAATCAAAGATGTGATAGTGATTAATGGTAGCATTAGTCTCTGTTATCCCCCTGTTCTCAGGTGAAATTTTTCTTTATGTGCTGTTTAGCTGACAGGGAAAGGGGAGCAGTTTCAGAGGTCTCCCTTCTCCATCACAGGTAAATGATGCAATCTGTCAATAATACTTAGGTACTTGGAGATTTAAAAATAATCACTGGGTGGGTTTATGAACTCTGGACCTGCTGAGCTGGAATTTACCCCGATATTTATTTGTTTCCTGGCTCCCATAAGTCTTTAGTCTAACAGGTAACAAAATGATAACAATAGATTTCTAGGGATCAACTCAAACCATGTATTCCTTGAAATGTCAAAGTATTTATTTTCCTTAGGGCAGGGTCTTCTAAATTAAAATGACCCTACAGTGCTCCCAAGTTGAGGCGAAAACTTCATATCTCATTTGGTCATTCACTGGATGTGAGCTGCACCACAGGAACCATGTGTCTGAGTCTATTTGCCCAGTACTCCAATCAGCCTTAGTGATTAGTTATTTGTTCCTTAAGGGACTTTGAGTGGTGCGTCACAGTGTCTACCACAGGAATGTTTTTGGAAATATCTGTAAGGGAGTAGGGGAAGGAAACATGATTGGATAGAGGGAGAAATTGAACTGTTTGTAACCTAGATTCAGCCAGTCCTAAGGGAAGCTTGGGAACTGGTGGTACCCTTCAAAGTTATCCTAAACTGATGGCCTTTGACTTTTGCTTCAACCAACATTGGATGCAGCCTGCTCTTGGACTGAAGACAATATTTGAGGAGAGAATCACCCTAAGGGGCCAATGGTCAACCCTCTCAGCAGTTAGGAATGAATGCCTTAGTCCTACAGGAAGTATCTTGGTGGCACACCAGGATCTCCACAATAGGAGTTATAAGCACATAGATCTAATTCAAACCATAGAAATGAATGAGATAACTAGAGAGAAAACACAGAGAAAAAAAGAAGCCAAGTGCAGTGGTAAAAGCCTGTAGCCCCAGCTACTCGGGGGACTGAGGCAGAAAGATCTCTTGAGGCCAGGAATTTGAGACCAGCCTGGGCCACACAGGAAGACCCCATCTCAAGAAAACAAATGAACAAACAAAAAAAGTGGGATGGAGGTGTGGATCAGTGATAGAGTGCTAGCCTAGAATATGTAGGTCTCAACCCCCAGCACCAAAAAAAAGAGAGAAGAGAAGGAGAAGAAAGTAAGAAGAAAAGATGCAGAACCCTAAGTCAAGCAGTAAGTTAGAGGAGGAAAGGTGGTAAAAGAGACGTGAGGCAGTGAATGTTATAAAATAAAACCAAGAGAGTGAAGTGTTACTGAGGTCAGGAAAGAAGGGTGGATCATCACAATGTGGACAGATGCCAGAGGCTGACAGACACAAGAGGAAAACAAGCACATTATTTTGTCAACATGAAAGTCATTGGTAACTTAGACCAATTATTTTAGCAAATAGTGAATATAAAGGGCAGATTAGAATGTGATGAAGGTAAAGTGGAGCTCAGAGAGTGAAGACAGCATATTCAAATTTTTTTTGACTTTTACTGTAAAAGGGAAGATAATGAGGGAAGTGATGGCTAGAGGGAGATAAGGGCTGATAGGATTTCAGGTCTTGTTTATGTGGACTTTCTTGTGTGCTTGATTTTTAATTTCATAGCTATGTAAATAGATTTACGGTTGGGAGAAGAGATGAATGATGATGGAGAAAGGGTAAGAGATGAAGTAGGTCCTATTTAATAGGCAGAAACACTGGGTTCCAGGACAGGATCAGGAGAATAACTTTCACTAAGAACAGGATCATAAGAAAAAAAGATGGGGGAAGATGCGGACAGGATTATGGTGCTTTTTATTTTCTCAATGAAATACAATCACTTTGAGTAGGTAAGTATCTGCTTGTACATTGCAGATCTGTCTCTCCCCTACACTGTAATGGCCCAGGGCTCTGGTTCTCATCATGACACAGGAAGAGACAAGGTGGGGCTCTGCAGAGCTGTCAGCCACTTGGCACATGTCATTTGCCTTCTTTCTTTTTTCTTCCATTTACAGTCATGTGTGCCAGCTTGAAACTGGTAAACAGAGGATGGGGCTAAAGGTCAAAAGGTGATGAGATCTCAATCTGAACTCACTGGCATGATCAGCTGTGCTTCCTCATTATAATCAGGAAATCCTGGAGTGACCCAGCCAGCAAGAGCACATCTGGAGAGCCAGCAAGGGTGGTGCTGTGGGCAGAGGGAGGCTGGTGCAGCCAGGAAGGGAGGGGCTGCTCACTCCTTTCTGGGCCCAAAACAGATCTTTAGTTCTGCGGTTCATACCTTTGCATATATTCCTATACACACATCCAATCTCTACCATATTTTTCCCCTTTAAAATTCTGTTGTTTTCTGGGGAGAATAAAAGTAGTTTGGATTAGACAAAGGAGATGAAGGGACGGGAGGGGGATGGGAATAGGAAAGACAAAAGAATGAATTGGACATAACTTTGCTATGTTCATATATGAATACACAAGCAGTGTAACTCCACATCATGTACAACCACAAGGATGGGAAGTTATACTCCATGTATGTATGATATGTCCAAATACATTCCACTGTCATGTATAACTAAAAAAATAAAATAAAAAATTTGAAAAATAAATAAAATAAAATTCTGTTGTTTTCACAATTGTTTCCTGACTAGAGGACATTTCACTGCATTTATAGGGAAGTTCTATTAATTGTATTACAAATAAAGCCATGCCAGGCATAGTGGCGCACGCCTGTAATCCCAGCACTTTGGGAGGCTGAGACAGGAGAATCGTGAGTTCAAAGCCAGCCTCAGCAATGGCGAGGCACTAAGCAACTCAGTGAGACCTTATCTCTACATAAAACACAAAATGGGGCTCAGGATGTGGCTTAGTGGTTGAGTACCCCTAAGTTTAATCCCCAGTACAAAAAATAAATAAAGCCAAGATAGTCAAGTCTTATTTTATAAAGCATACAGATATTAATGATAAAACAGAACAACAAAATATATTTATTGATGTGGGAAAACATTTCCACTATATTGCTTAGCAATAAAAATTATTTTTGTTTTGTTGTATATGGTATGGGGATTGAACCAAGATCCTTGCACATGTAAGCAAGTGCTCTACCACTGAGCTTTATCTTCAGCCCTTTTGATTGATCGATTGAGATAGGGCCTCATTAAGCTGCCCAGGCCGACCTTGAACTTGTGATCCTCCTGCCTCAGCTTCCTGAGTGGCTGGGATTATACGTGAGCACCACCACACCAAGCTGTAATAAAAGATTTTTAAAAGTGCAGAGATACATGTATGTATGTGTGTGTACATATATAAGGAATGTATATATATGTGTGTATG
This sequence comes from Xerus rutilus, assembly GCA_028644305.1. Taxonomy (NCBI): domain Eukaryota; kingdom Metazoa; phylum Chordata; class Mammalia; order Rodentia; family Sciuridae; genus Xerus; species Xerus rutilus. Next base: position 78,937,632 of record CM053400.1, on the reverse strand, counting down.
TATATGTGTATGTATATATAAACTTTTAAGCAACCAACATTATAAAGTGATTATTATTTGTGAACTACAAATATTTGTGAACTACAGTTTTAACTCTGGGTATTGAAAATGAAGGTTAAACTTTCATTTTTAAATGTTAGGCAAAGTTTCTCTAGATGCATTACTTTTGTAAATATAAAATTAAAAGTTAATTTTAGAGCCAATATCACTGATATGCTTTGCTATTTACATATAGATTTTGTAGCTCCTCCTCCACATTCACAGACTGGATGGTAACAGACCTGAGGCTCGGGAGTTCTTTGATTTATTCTGCTCTTTCCTGACTTGCTTTTCTCTGCTCATTGTAACATTTGCCATTGCTTTGGGACAGTTCAGAATGGCCTGTGGAAGCAGATTCTTTCCTGGGCTACATAATTTGCTTACAACATATTTCAGTGTTAAGCAAAATTAGCTTCATCTAATTCCTGTGCTCTTCTAAAGAAAGCTCTCTGGCTCACGAAAAGCTCATGCACGTCTTCCCATTACTTCAATGCTTGTAGCTTTGACCTCAAAAGTCTCAGTGATTTGAGTGCCAGGAGCAGCTCCAACCTGTGACTGCCTGCTTGTAATTTATCATGAACAAAGTAGTGAAAACCTCCTCAGTCCTCTTAATTGTCTCATTTTCTACCTCTACCTTCTTTTTTCATGCCAGAAAGAAAACTTCGCCCTTTTTCTCTCATAAAGTTTGAGCACAAGAAGAGAGATGTTAAAAGTGTACTCCAAAGACTCAAAGTATGTTTTCAACCTCAAATGTCTGTCTTGTTCCAATTGGGAGAAGTAACCCTGACAACCAAGTAACTGGGTTTTGTGCTTTATTTCATTTTTAACCCTACTCGGCCTTCTAGAAATTTAGACTTCTTATCGCGTTGGCCTGCCTCCTAAACTCTGAAGGCCACAGGGTTCAGTGAAGACTGCTGGCAATGACAGGCATATTGATGAAATCTATGGAATTATTTATTCTGATTTCTATCCTTGAAGTTGGAAATTATCTGAGTGTTGGCATTCTACAGTCCCTATTAAAGCTCTCTGCTTCCTTTGGAGATCACAACCAAAGGAAGGGGCTGGCAACCCACCTCTGAAGATGAGAATTTGAAGATACTAATCTCTGTCCCACAAAAAAGGGCCAAAGACCCACTAGAATCCTGTTTCCTCACTGATTGCATATCGGTGGAGGCATGCTCTGACCACCCTATTGGTTCACCTTCCTGATACTGTGCTATTTCACCCAGTTTTGTTTTATTTTGTTTTGTTTTGGAGGGCAAGTGGTATTTGCTTATTTCACTTAACAGGAAAAGAATACTCTTATAATTCTAAATAATTCTTCTTCTTCTACTTCTTCTTCTTCTTTGGAAAGCTACTCCCTTAATGCTTAAACCCTGTGAATAAGACCTAATTTGAATTTAAAAGAAAAAAAAAGTAAACTAGGAGACTCAATCAGAGGCTAAATTGTGGTCTTTTATTTCCTAGCTTTTATCTGCTCTGTGCTCCTGTTTGTTCCTGATTGCTGATTTTCCCTGCAGTTATTTGAATCTGATTACCCATACCAATTAATTGGTATTCCTCATTCCAATCCAAAATGCTCATTATTGACTATAGGCAGGACCAGGCCTAGGGAATAGGAGGCTCAGTGGTTAAAGCCAGGCCCTCAACACAGCTAGATAAATGGCTCTGAATGTATGAATGTATGACCTTCCGAAGGGCGGGGATTACTTCTTTGTGAAGGTCAGCATATTCACTGCTTTTTCCTTTCTTTGTTTTCCTTTACTTCTTTTCCAGGCAACTCTGGCAGTAAGGAGTGGCATTGTTCATAAAGAAAGTAGAGTACCCGGAGAAGGTACCAGAAGATCTGCATGGTAGAGCTCCTCAGTGCCTGGTAGATCTTGAGAGTAAATGTGTCAGCCAGATATGCCATTTCCAGATGACCTAAGTACTGCCCTAAGTGCTTCAGTGTCATCTGTCCACATTCTCCACAGGGCTTGTACTCAAATGACACACACATGAGTGATGCCAACTTGTAGATACAGAGGCTGCATGATTCAACAGCCTCATGCTTATACAGATAATTCCTTTAAATATAATGGTAAGCATGGCATATTGAAACAGGTTGTTACTAACACCTCGTACCCATCGAAAACTACTATTAATATTACACATAGATCAAAAATGTGGAAGGGGGACTCATTCCTTCCAGGACCTCTAATATCATTAGTGAAGCATTTCCTGAAATTGACAGAGCTTAAGAACAAAAATCTCTCTTGAAATAACAGAAAAACTCAAAGAACTGCCAGGTACATGTGCACTCCTGTAATCCCTGCTACTCGGGAAGCTGGAACAGAGGATCACAAGTTCAAGGCCAACCCAGGTAACTTAGCGAGACTTTATTTCAAAATAAAAAAATAAAAAAAGATGTAGCTCAGCTGGCTCACGCTTGTAATCCCAGCACTTTGGGAGGCTGAAGTGGGAGAATCTCGAGTCCAAAGTCAGCCTCAGCAACGGTGAGGTGCTAAGCAACTCAGTGAGACCCTGTCTCTACATAAAACACAAAATAGGGCTGGAGATGTGGCTCAGTGGTTGAGTACCCCTGAGTTCAATCCCTGGTACCAAAAAAAAAAAAAAGATGTAGCTCCTTGGTAAATCACCCCTGAGTTCAACTCCTAGTACCAAATAAATAAATAATCCTCAAGGAACTAACCAGGTCCTCTTCCAGGACAAAAGGATCTAATCTCCTTCCTCTGAAACAGGAACTTGTGTAGATCTTTCTTTGTTTTGAAACTGGGAGCTCTAAAAGAATACTTTCAATTGTCTCAAGGACAAAGTCAGCCAATCAAGGAAACCAGTGGGAGCAGTGTCATTGTGAGAGGACAGCACTTAAATAGGTTTCAGTTGAATTTATGCAGGCCTTTGAGAGTTCTCCTTTCATTCCTCTCTCCCCACTAATCCTTAAAAAGCCAGTTCCAGCTGGGCTCAGTGGTACCCACTTATAATCCTAGCAGTTTGGGAGGCTGAGGCAGGAGGATTGAAAATTCGAGGCCAGCTTCAGCAATTTAGCAAGAACTGTCTCAAAGTAAAAAATGAAAAGGATGGGAATGTAGTTTATTTTTTTTAAATATTTATTTATTTTTTTAGTTGTAGGTGGACAGAATATCTTTATTTTATTTTTATGTGGTGCTGAGGATCGAACCCAGTGCCTCCCGATTGCTAGGCGAGCACGCTACCACTGCGCCATAACCCCAGCCCCGGGAATGTAGTTTAGTGGTAAAGCTCTCCTGGGTTTAATCCCCAGTAACTTCCCCCACCAAAAAACTGTTAGTCTCATTGCTCTAAATCATTTTAATTTGATAGCAAAGTCCATTTTCATCCAAGAGAATGCTGAGAAGTAGTTCATATCAAATAGCATGCATTCTTTTTTAAAATTCATTTTGACATGCATGTGTGACAGTGGTTCACTTTATGCTTTGAATATAATCCTTGCTGCCCTGCCACTGCAATTTATTTTTTTAATATTTTATTAGTTGTTGATGGATCTTTCTTTCTCTTTCTTTCTACATAGTGCTGAGAATCGAACCCAGTGTCTGACATGTGCTAGGCAAGCACTCTACCACTGAGCCACAAACCTAGCCCCTGCAATTTATTTTTTAAATGGATATTTTTCTTTTTCTTCCCCTCTCCCTTTCCCTCTCTAACCTCTCCCCCTCCCTAATTTCAGAGGAAACTGTATACCTTTCTTCCCCACCCTAGGCAGATTTGTTTATCCCTGATTAGATACCCACCATAAGAATAAAGTAATCCAGAGTTTGGAGATGCTACTAGAAGATCTAAGAAATGACTGCCTCCCAAATTAACAAGTGAATGACAACTCCAACAGAAAACACATAGAATGTAGCCTTTGATTCACCTCTTGAAAAACACCCTCGTTCCTGCTGATGGGCAGAATCAGCCTTTGGGACAGGAGTCCTCTCTGTTTCTCCTTTGCTAGTAAAGCAATAAAGCTTCTTTTTTCTTTTTATCAAAATCGAGTCCTTGTTATTGGATTGGCATGGGGATAAGGACAGAGCTTTCGACAACATGTGTGTGTGTGTGTGTGTGTGTGTGGTACTGAGGATTGAACCCAGGGGTGCTCTACCACACCGAGCTACATTTTCAGTGCTTTTTATTTATTTTGAGACCAGATCTCACTAAGATGTCCACACTGGCCTGAAACTTGCAATCCTCCTGACTCAGCCTCCCTAGTCGCTGCAATGATAGATGTGCACCACTATGTCCAGCTATATTTTGATTTTTTTTTTTTGTACCAGGGATTGAACTTAGTTGCGCTCAACCACTCAGCCACATCTCCAGACTTTTAAAATATTTTATTTAGAGACAGGGTCTTGCTAAATTGTCTAGAGTCTAATTAAATCGCTGAGGCTAGTTTTGAACTTGTGATCCTCCTGCCTCAGCCCCCTGAACCTCAGGGACTACAGGCATGAGCCCTCATGCCCAGATTTTTTTTCTTTTCTTTTTCTTTTTTTGTATTAGGAATTAAACCCAGAGGTACTTTGCCACTGAGTTACATCCCCAGTCCTTTTTATTTTTAATTTTGAGACAGGTCTTGAAAAGTTGCTGAGGCTGTCCTTTTACTTGTGATCCTCCTACCTCAACCTTTTGAGTCACTGGAATTACAGGTGTTTACCACCATGCCTGGCTATAGTTTGAATTTTGATTGGCACATGTTAATTACATGTATTTATGGGGTAATAGTGTGACATTTCAATACATGTACACAATGTGTAATGATCAGATCAAGATAACTGGCATATCTACCACCTCAAATATACATAATTTCCTTATGTCAGGAACATTCAAAATTCAAACATTCAAACATTCAAAATCCTCTCTGCAATTGGGCATGGAGCACAATTGTAATCTCAGCTACTCAGGATGCTTAGGCAGGAGGATCACAAAGTTGAGGCCAATCTCAGCTACTTAGCAAGACTGTGTCAAACTTTAAAAAAAGTTAAGTAAATCAAAAAGACTGGGAGATGTAGCTCAGTGGTAGAGCACCTCTGGGTTCAAGCCTCAGTACTGGAAAAAGCAAAACCAAAAACAAAATCCCTTTCTACAAGCAAATTTGAAATATTCAATTAATTTCCCCTTACTAGATGCCACAGATACACACACACATACAGAATTATTTTGAGGTAGGGTCTCATGAAGTTGCTGAGACTAGCTTTGAACTTGGAATCCTCCTGCCTTGGTCTCCTGCACCCTGGGATTACAAGTGTGTTCCACAGAGTCCAGCTATAAGATGCTTTAAAAATGGAGAATTAAGTATAATTTCTAAAATAGATAATAACCTAAGGAGAAAAAATAATTTGCCTGAAAGAGCAAAACAAGAATGGAAGAGGAAGTGGTTAAATTGGCCAAGAAAAAAAAAAGCTGGAACCAAAACAATGTGAAGACCTCCACTGTTAGCATTTCTGAGCCGCTGAAATCTATGTGCCTCTTTCCATTTCCTGCCTTATAATGTCCTCTTTACCAACACCAAGATAGAAAAAAAGAGTCAGCAGACCATTAGTCAGCACTTCTAACAGAATTACATCAAGGATTAATCATCTCTAAAAGGAACTCCCCATTTTCCTCTTCAAAGTAATGGTTTTTAAATCAGTCATCGTAAGAATTATTGAGTTCTGGGAGAGTACCATCTGACAGGTCAGGGGCAAGGGAAAGGGCAGGGGAAAAAAAGGAGATAAAGAATTTTGGGGGGTTTGGTTTGGTTTGGTTTAGATACTGGATATTGAATCCAGGAGTGCTTACTCACTGAGCCACATCCCCAGCCCTTTTTATTTTTTATTTTGAGACAGATTCTTGCTATGTTGCAAAGGCTGCTTTGAGCTTGTGATCCTCCTGCCTCAGCCTCCTGAGCCATAGGCGTATGCCACCGCATCTGGCCAGAATTTTGAGTTCTATGTTCAGGGATAGTGTAGGATAATTTGCTCTACATAAAATCCTCACTCAGAAAGTCTGGATTTTTGTACATAACAGTATTCCTTAAAGGAATGGGCTTTGGGTGAATCCTGGATTCCAGGCTCAGTTCTCTCAATTATTATTGCTGTAACCTTGAACACATTTTTTAAACTATTTTTTTTTTAGTTGTAGATGGACATAATACCTTTATTTTATTTATTTTTATGTGGTGCTGAGGATTGAACCCAGTACCTTACACATGCGAGGTGAGTGCTCTGCCACTGAGCCACAATCCCAGCCCACACATTTTTTTAAACTTTTTTGAGCTTCACTTTCTTCCTAGATGCAATGAGAATTCTAAGGATTAAATGAGAAAGGCAATATAAAATGAACTTCCTCATCTCTGGTATGTAATAGGTGCTCAATAAATTAAAACCATAATTACCATGTCAAGAAATCAATGTTCACATATGGAAAGACAAAAGGGAAAGTCCTGGAAAAAGAGCTAAAGGAACAAGGCCTCTAAGTGTACATACAGACAAAGGGAGAAGTCTTTTGTATGTATGCACGAGCCTGTGTGTGTCCTGAGTGGCAGCTATCAAAGGACAAAATTATAATTCGTTTAAAGATCCTAATTGGCTTTATTTTCAATTCTAGAATCCAGCAGTACTTCATTCCATAAAATAAATGTTCCAGTGGTTGGAATAAAGGAGGTTGGTTTTATAGGGAAGGGCTTAAAAAAGCAGAAACAGAAACAAAAAGCATAGTGGTCATTTCAAAGTTGCCTTCCTTATAAGGCAGGGGCAGAGAGACAGAACAATAATAGAGGATTTATTAACATGTTATTTCGGGTTATTTCTTTTGTGTAAGGATTAAGGCAGAGGGAACTTTATTATCTTGCCAATTTAAACCGGCTCATTTGGGAAATTTGGCTATTATCTCTCTAATGCCAATTTCTCTGAAGGTCAGACAGCTTAATTTCAGCTTGGTGAAATTAAGTTTAAAACAACAGCCTCACCAGGTGTGGTGACTGCATGTTCATAATCCCAGTGATGCAGGAAGCTGAGACAAGATTGACAGTTTCAGGCCACTCAGCAACTTAGCAAGACCTTGCCTTAAAATTAAAATAATTAATTAAAATAAATAAATAAATAGATAAATAAATAAAAACTATATATATATAAATATATATGTGTGTATATATATATAAATAAACAACAGACTTAGCTCAGTGGTAAAGCACCCCTGGATTGAATCCCCAGTTCCAAATTAATAAATTAAATAATAATATGATGTACACTGGCCTCTTGGAATTTTTATTTAACAGATCAAGGAGAAAGAGAAAGATGGAGCAAGAAAGCACGCACAAGAGCAAAAGAGAGGGAGAGAGGGAAAGAAAACAGAATAGCAAGGATGGAGAAGACAAGGAACAGAAGAAGGGCAACTCCTTTGGTAACAAGGAAAACGAGGGATATATTGAGTAAAAGAGGAGACGTCTGATTTAAAAGCATGTAGTCCACCACCAATTCCGAATCACACACAGTTAGCCAAAGTGGCCCATTTCCTCTCTCTCTCCATTTTCTTCTAAAGTTCCCGGGGCCACTAACTTCCAAGTACAGTCCAGTCCCCTAGATAGTCAGAGAACCATAAAGCTAATAAACAATGAATTCCTGAAGGCCGCTACCAGGATACTATAACAGGAGTAAAATTTTAATTTTAAAGTGCTTTGCTCTTTTTGCCTCCTTGAGTAGAATTTTTTGCACTAATTTGCGTTGAGCAATGATTTGCCCAGAAAGAAAGGCTTGAATTTGTTATAAAAGGAGAACAAGACAGAGAATAAAGTTCTGCTTCTGTCTTTCAAAATGTTAAGTTTATACAAGTGTCTTGAAAAGAGATTTGTTGAGCTCATTTGTGAGGTCTTAGTACTTTAACAACCAAGCAGGACACTTCATATCATGAAGTTCTTCTACAATAATGTGAGGAAAAATAATAATAAGTTAAGATGAGCTACTTGCTACTAAGATTTAGCCAGGCAGAGTCAGGAAGAAGATACTTTGGAAGGAAAGACCTGTCTTTTGTTTGCCTGGGGAATTGTGGAGGATGTGTGTGTGCAGAGAGAGAGAGAGAGATGTAAAATGATAAAGGTCATATAATTTCTGCTCCCCTAATCCTTCTGAGTTTCACCTAAAGGTCACTGTTGAAAAGATTCCCCAAGGGCTCCACAGAGGGGTGGTCCTGGCCGGTGCACAAACCTAGGAACCAACCCACCCCTAAGGCAGAATGGCTAGACGGAGATGTAAGAAGACCTAGTGTTAGAGTAAACACTAGGCAGTGCCTAGGAAAGTTTGTTCCAGGCAGTGAGATAAGAAGAAATCCAAAGAATATGATAATGGGGCTGGGCACAGTGATGCAGGCCCCTAATCTCAGTGACTCAGGAGGCTGAGACAGGAGGATTGAAAGTTCAAGGCAAGCCCTAGCAATTTAGCAAGGCCTTAAGCAACTTACTGAGACCGTGCCTCAAAATAAAAAATAAAAAGGGCTGGGGATGTGGCTCAGTGATAAAGTACTGCAGGTTCAATTCCCAGTGTTGGGGTGGGGAAGAGTGTGATAATGAAGAAAATGGAGAGAAGAAACTGGCGGCTTCCCTTGTGTCTCATCTTTAGGTAGAGATTAAAGCAAAGTGACCTTGGTTGTAAAGTAAAAGAATGTATTCATAGAACATCTGCAGAAATCTGCATCCATCTGTGCAGCAGGCCTGCAACACATCCTATATATTCTCCCTGCTTGTAGGCGCTAGGTGGCCCTGCACTGTATATCTGTCCTGCCGGGGTAGAAGAGTAGGAGTAATAAAACACCTAAACCCTCTAGTTGAGTCCTTCAACGTCTTTCTTTGGGATGTGAAAACAGTACCCTGGGACACTTGCAGCCCTGGGGGTGAACACCCAGAAAGAGCAATCCTGTTTGCTTGTCAAATGTAGGTGAAGCTGTTACTGTCAGGTTTGGTCAGGGTCCAAGATGCCCAAATAAGGAAGCTGGTCAGCAGAGCTTCAAGCCAGATGTGACGTCACTAGTGGACATGCCTCCTGTCAATCAGCGAGTTTTCCTGACCCATCAGGAAGGACTTCAGCCTTCTCTTCCTGTACCCAACCCCTCCCCTTCCTGACCGAGTTTTCTTGAAATTCTCTATGCACAGAATCTCCCACGCCATTTCTCCCGACCCGCTCTGATGGACGGGGGATCTGGTCTGAGGGCTCATTCCAATAAAGCCTTGCCGAATGGCTTAATTCATCTTCTCCTGGTCGTGTGAATTTTACCGTTACAATTTTTAACTCTTCACTGCAAATGTCTGATGGGTGGCTAAAAGTAGGTAGGATTAAAGACCTGGCATCTCTGTCTCCATTTTGCATCACTCTTCTTGGTTCTCAGTCACCTCAGATTCCAGGAACAAGAGGTCTGATGCATAAGCATCCTGTAATGAACTGAAGTTATACCCGCGTGCACCCATGGGACAACTTTCTTACCACTGAAAAGGCCCTGCCTGACCTGAGATAGTGATGGACAGACCATACCTGATCAAGATCACCTGCTTTGGGAGCTGTGAAAATCCTCTAGCTGTGCAAAATCCCAAGCCTTGCCCTCATTCCCCTTGCTATAAAAACTTCAAAGTCATTGTCAGACCCTTAAAGATAGGGCTAAGAAGTGGGTCTTCTGCTTTCCTGATATGGCTATCCTGATGAAAGTTTCTTTCATGATTTTTGCCATTACTTTTTGTTTGATTTTGGGAGAGAGTGGTTGGACCTGATTTGTTGGCTCCCCAGGGTAAAGCCTGTGGCCTAGGCTTCTGTTAACAAAGCCAGGCTTGGAAGAGAGGCAGCCAGGCTTCAAAGGGCTCTCCCAGGCACCAGGGGAAACTGAAATGAGGACATGTCAGCCAGAGCACATTGCTGGACTTTGACCAAACCCAGCAAGACCAACCACAAGTCACACCCACCCAAGCATTGACCACAAACACCCACAGGGCAAGCTGTACCAAGTAGAACAGGGATGACAGCCAGCATAGGCCAGGAAATGAGCCTGAGGACAACTCTCCACCGCCAGGACGTTGCATAAGCTACAGCCTTCCTCTATCTTTTAGGTAAGCAGAGGAAGGGGTTGAGTGCTTGAGCAATTCTATCCAAAGGAGTCAGAATGGTATCCTAATGGATTAAAATAGAGGAAAGGAGTATTATTGCGTGTGTGCGCGCAAGTGAACCCAGGGCCTCATGCATGTTAACCACATGATCTAGCCCTGAACTACATCCCCAGCTAGGACTACATTTTGAACCAAGTATTTACTTCATATTATTATCTCCCCTCATCCCTATAGGGGGCTAGAGAGAGGAATCAGAATAGTTTAGACTAGATAGATTTCATTTTTCTGCACATCCAAGTTGTAATGTAGATAAAAATTTTGCAATTCCATCACACATTCTTTCTTCGGTTCCATGCAAAAAGACAGTCTAAGCACAAACGTCACTGTTGACTGGGAAGACTTCCAAAGGAATGAATTCTTTGAAAGAGCAGGAATGTTCATTCTATGTGGTCTGGCTTCAGTGGAGAGGATCAGAGGGAGGGAAAGGGCTGTGGCAGGGGTTTTGTCTATTTTGTTCTTGGCTATGTTGGAGCATAATAGGTGCTCTATAAATATGTTAAATGAATGGGCAGATGGACATTTGAGTGTTTGGCTTGTGCCAACTGTTGAAATACATGATCCTATTTAATTCTCACAACAGCTTTTGTTAGTATTATCATCACCATTTCATAGATAAAGAAATGAGTTCAGATAGGTTGAACTTCTCCAGGGCCACACACCTAGTAAGTATGTGGTGGAAACAGGATTTGAACACAGGCCTAACTGAAAACTGCAACCCTTGAATGTCTTTCCCCCTCACTAGGGAAAACCCGTCACATGGGAAGGAAATGTCAGTATTTCTGCATTGCTTGTTTTATTTCAAGGAAAATCCCAGTGCTGTCTGTGGTGACCAGACTCCCACTGCCATGATCATATCATGAAGGTAACAATAGTACCATGGCAATTGCTGTATCTAAGTGGAAATGCAGTGGTTATCTGGATAAATCACAGGACAGTAGATAGAACTGTGTGGGAAACCAAAATGCAATTCCAGAAAAAGGAAAGGAAATCTGAAAGAAGGAAATCATCACCGTAATCTGTAGTTTAACTAAAACAAGCATTTTTAATGTCAAAAGAACCCTTGAGCATTGTGTAATCAAAATAAAAACCGAAATGGGTCAAATTGCATAAAAATAAGTCCTTTCTTGGATTTTCAGTGGTGTTACAACCACAAAAGGCTCCACCATCTATTTAAATTATAGCCTGTTCTCTAACCCTCTGGTGAGTTGTTTGGTCAAACACCAACATCTGCATTAACATTCACCACACCCTTCCGCTTTGATCTCAGTCTCCCTCTAAATTCAGCGGACATTCACACTGCTGCAGAAGCGAAATCATTGTCATTTCAAAGACTTGCATTCCATTTATCCCAGTTTTAAACATTAGCAAGGGCCAGTAGCCCAAGGGTCTAAAGAAAATCTGGCTGGATCTAAAAGAAATGAAGCTAGAGGCATAAAAATGGTAGTATAACCCACAACGCAAATATTTCACTTTTGATTATTGCTCTTACTAATGCACCTATGATTTCCAAATTGCACAAGGATAAGAGAAATAATTAGGAGTCAGGAGAAAGTTTCATATCTCTACAATATGACAATTGAATATGCTAATCTCTTAGGTTCCTTGCAATTTGATGAATGGATGACCACAAGTCGAAGGAAACCTGAGGAGGTTTCCTGACTTTCAAGCATAAAGAAAAAGCAAAATTCATATTCACTGGTCTCCTTGATCATGTGACACAGGGGAAGTTACTTAACCTCATTAGCCTCAGATTCTTCATCCTCAGCAGACGGATAGTAACTTACTCTTGACAGAAGCATCGTGTGTACCTAGTTAAAAAGAGGAGGGTCAGGCTGGCTAATATAGTTTTTAAGCTTTTAATTTTTAACAGAATTTTATAAAGGAAGAAGAAGGAAGGGATTAACATTTGAAAAGTGCCTGTGATGCAGCATACAAACGTGTCTGTCTGATTTCCCCATTATACTGTGTCACCTTTTAGAAAGCTTGACATTCTGTTTATGTGCCTGTCACCACCATACAGCGGAAATCCAGGAGCTGGAGCTGTTCTGTCCAGAGATATGGCAGCCTTCAGGGATCAGATATGCTCACCAAAAGGCCTCCCTGACACCATAGTCCAGAACCTGAGCAGGCCTATTCTCGCACTCTACCCGTGCGAGAAGCAAATTAAATGCTTGTTTTATCACGCCCCTGGCCACCAGAAGGAAACTGTTCACTATGGGACTGACTTAGCAACCAGCATGGAATCCCAGGTGAGTAGCTCAGGTCCAGGAGCTCGGTTGCTCCAATTTATATCAGGTGGAAAACTGGGATCCCCAAGGTCACTTGCGGCTACTGTTATGTCACATTTGGCCTCTATAAGATGTTTTTTCAAACTGAATTAGTTACCAACATTTAAAATGGGAAGATTACACACTCAAACCCCCATTGTCAGCTTCTTTTGGCATACCTGCTAATGCTGGGCTCCTATTCTCAGTGGACAACAAAGGCGGGGATCCAATAAAGACTTCTCCATCTGGATGGACATTTACTCTTAGGTCCATCTGTCCTTCCCTAGCCCACTTCATTCCAGTAAATTATCTGCCTGGTTCCAAGAGGATTTTGAGCATAGTCACTGATTCGGAATAAGTGAACAGAGGAAAAACCACATCCGAGAAGACTAGGGAAATTTCCAAAAGGACCCTCCACTGCATGCAACTGGATGCAGGATCCCAGTGGCTATTTAGGCTTCCAGTCAGGAAGCTGCTTTAACAAGAGACCTATCCAGGGAACCCTGAAAAACAAATGATGGCCACACAATGGCTAGCTCAGTACTGTGCCAACAGGCAGTAGGTCACTACCCCTGGCAGGGAATGAGACCACACCAGGAGTATTGTATTTTGTTTTGTTTTGTTTTGTTACAGGACTAGGGATTGAAACCAGGGGCTCTTTACCACTCAGCTACATCCTGAGCTGTTTTGATTTTTTGTTTTGAGACAGGGTCTCACTATGTTCCCCAGGCTCACCTCAAACTTGGGATCCTCTTGCCTCAGTCTCCCACTGGGGTTACAGTTATGTGCCACTCCACCACACCAGGACAGAAGGCTTGTTTTAGCACTGTAACTGCTGAGCCGGGCAGATTGGCACACACCTGTAATCCCAGTGAATGGGGAGGCTGAGGCAGGAGGATGGCAAGTTTAAGGTCAGCCTGAGCAACATAGTGAGATCCTGTCTCAAAATTAAAAATTAAAAGGACTCAACAGGTATTGAGCCCTAGTTTCAATCCTCAGTGCAGAAAACACACACACATGCACACACACGTGCACACACATACACACACAATTGCTTTTCAACTGTAAAAACCATGCATGGTTTATAAAATGTCATTTTATAAGCTATATTAGTTAACAGCAAATATATGAAATATATAGAGACATTTCCACAACCTAAAAGGATGTTTCAGCCTACTCAGAGCTGAATTCAAATAGTGCTTCACTATAGTAAATGCTCTCTAGATCTTACCATTCTCTCCACTGCAAAATTACCCAGTTCCATTAAAAAACCAGTATAAATCACAGAGATCTAATCTTAGTGCAAAAGATAGATTCTCATTTTCCCAAAGTCTACAGATCGGTTCATTTCAGAAAAGTTACTTTTGTTTTCTCATACCCCACCTAGGGCGAATGATGGTCTTCAGCTGGAATGCCAATTCCTGCCACAGGTCCTACTTGTGGGAAAGGCTTTGTGTGCTTAGACTCCTATGTTAGTTTATCCTATTAAAGAGCTTATGCTTTGTTATCCTTTGCTGAACCTTGGCAGAGCCTCTTCATTCTCCTACCAGTTAAGTGAAAAGCAAGACTCTGCACTGGGCTGTTAATGATTCCTAGTGAGAGCCATGAAATGTGAATGGTGTTCATCCTAAGAGATTATTCAAGTAGGCAGCCACAAATCCCAGGGACACCCTGCCAGTTCAAAAATATGGAAAACAAAGTTGCACTCTCAATTTGTGCTCCTCCTTGAGTTTACCAAAAAAGGCCCTGAGGAAGGAGAAATGACGCTGCCAAATTTATTTGCTTTAACTAGAATGTGAGCCTCCGAAATAAAAGGGAATACTATGGATAGTCTCCAAATTACAGAAAAATTCATGGAGTGATATATAAAGAATGTGAATAGTTTATAACACTGGGAAACTATACTAATCCTTGATGTGTAAAATTTCTTTTATATGGAATACAAAGTTCTCTTTTTCCCTTTAGATAGGTTTAAATCAAAGTGGGGATGACTATAATAAAATGTTCCTATTACTTGGTTCCAAATAAAAGTTTCCTGCCAGTTGCCAGCACGTTCTTAATTGATAATGAAATGCAAAGCCTAATGTAAACCTACCGTGGTAACAGAGACACACAATTTCATGAGTCATAATTGTGTAAACCACAAGTAATATCAGGGCCACAGCCAGCACTCCATCCCAAATGATGGAAGGATGCAGTGGCCTAGAAACTGCTCTCTCCAGGGAGCAAATCATAACATTTGATCACAGGATGGCATTTTAATGAAACTCATCTCGTGTGTTTTTTTTTCTTCAATGTTTATTCCTTCAAATTCCCCATAGATTTGCTGTATCCATTAGGCAAAAATTATGTAGAAAGAATTGTTTCAGGGCTGGGGCTGTAGCTCAGTGGTAGAGTGCTTGCCTAGCATGTATAAGGCACTGGGTTCGATCCTCAGCACCACATAAATCTGAACAAATACAATAACATTATTTTTTTTTTAAAAAAAAGAATTGTTTCATAAAAGATACCAAGGGCTGGGGTTGTGGCTCAGTGGTAGGGCGTTTGTCTCACATGTGTGAGGCCTGGGTTCAATTCTCAGCACACATATAAATAAATGAATAAAAGGTCCATCAACAAGTAAAAACATATATTTTTTTAAATGATACCTAGGTCATAGGAGAATTATATAATCAGACATGATTTTCAAAAAGCCATCTTGTCTGCTGTCTTTCCCACCCCATCACCACATAATAGCAGAGCAGAAGGCTCTCCCCAGATGCCAGCACCCAACACTGGATTTTCTAGTCTTCAGAACTGCAGGTCAATAAATTTCTGTTCAATCTAAGTTTTATGTTTAATCCATCTATTTAAAGATCAAAAAAGTGTATTTAAAACACAAAGAAAAATATTTGTCCATTCCTTAAATTAAAAACACTTTGTTGAAGGTGCCAAAAACATATATTAGAGAAAATATAGCCTCTTCAACAAATGGTGCTGGGAAAACTGGAAATCCATATGCAGCAAAATGAAAGTAAATACATATCTCTCACCACACACAAAACTCAACTCAAAGTGGATCAAAGACCTAGGAATTAGACCAGAGACCCTGTGCCTAATTGAGGAAAAAGTAGGCCCAAATCTTCATCACATTGGATTAGGCCCCAACTTCCTTAACAAGACTCCTAAAGCTCAAGAAATAAAATCAAGAATCAATAAATGGGATGGATTCAAGCTAAAAAGCTTCTTCTAAGCAAAAGAAACAATCAATGAAGTGAACAGAGAGCCTACATTCTGGGAGCAAATTTTTGCCACATGCATATCAGATAGAGCACTGATCTACAGGATATATAAAGAACTCAAAAAACTTAACACCAAGAAAACAAACAACCCAATCAATAAATGGGCTAAGGAGATGAACAGACACTTCTTAGAAGAAGATATACAATAAATCAACAAATATATGAAAAAATGTTCAACAGCTGTAGTAATTAGATAAATGCAAATCAAAACTACTCTAAGATTTCATCTCATTCCAGTCAGAATGGTAGTTATCAAGAATACAAACAACAATAAGTGTTGGCGAGGATGTGGGGAAAAAGGCACACTCATACATTGCTGGTAGGACTGAAAATTGGTACGACCAATCTGGAAAGCAGTATGGAGATTCCTTAGAAAACTTGGAATGGAACCACCATTTGACCCAGCTATCCCACTCCTCGGTCTATACCTAAAGACTTAAAAACAGCATACTACAGTGATGCAGCCACTTCAATGTTTATGGCAACACAATTCACAATAGTTAAACTGTGGAACCAAACTAGATGCCCTTCGATAGATTAATGGATAAAAAAACTGTGGTATATATACACAATGGAATATTACTCAGCAATAAAAGAGGATAAAATTATGGCATTTGCAGGTAAATGGATAGAGTTAGAGAATATCATGCTAAGTGAAGTAAGCCAATCACAAAAAACAAAGGCCAAATGTTCTTTCTAATAAGTAGATGTTGATCCATAACAGTGGGGGGGAGGGGGATGCAGGGGGGGCGCATGGGAAGAATGGAGAAACTTTGAGCAAAGGTGAAGGAGGGGAAGAGGGGGTATAAGGGCAGAAAAGATGGTGGAATGAGATGGACATCATTACCCTAGGTATATGTATGACTGCACATATGGTGCGATGCTACATCTTGTACAACCAGAGAAATGAAAAGTTGTGCTCCATTTGTATACAATGAATCAAAATGCATTCTGCTGTCATATATACCTAATTAGAATAAATAATTAAATAAATTTTAAGAAAACACTTTGTCGGACTGGAGGTATAGCTCAGTGGTAAAGTGTGTGCCTTGCACATGTAAGGAACTGGATTCAATCCTCAGCACCACATAAAAATAAGTAAATCAAAAATAAAGGCATTGTGTCCATCTACAACTGAAAAAATATTATTTGAAAAAAACACTTTAGCCAGGCATGGTGGCGCATGCCTATAATCCCAGTGACTCAAGAGGATCATGAGTTCAAACCCAGCCTTAGCAACTTAGCGAGGCCCTAAGCAACTCAGCGAGACTCTCTCTCTAATAAAATATGTAAAGGAGCTGAGGATGTGGCTCAATGGTAAAGCGCTCTTGTGTTCATTCTCAGGTCCAAAAAAAAAAAAAAAAAAAAACCAAAAAACACTGTCTTTAAGTAATGTTGAACATTACATTGAATTAATATGTTTATTCTAAATTTTCTCTTTACAAAGAAACTCGTTAATTCATTAATTTTTTTGAAAAGACAAACAAAAGATTAAGCATTTGTTTTCTCTAGTGGGAAATCTGATGAAAGATCCTACACTACCAAGCCTTTAGCTGCTCACAGTATTAAATGCATTAACACACAAATTGCAAACATATGCTCTGATGTCTTGATTAGCATTTAAGTAAACTTTGTGAGAATGCCCAACATTAGCCTTCTTACAAATGTAAAATAAAACCCAGATAATTAAAAAATAATAATTATAAGATAATTTTTTTAAAAACCCAGATAATTAACAAAAAATTATTATTATTATTGTTATTAGAGTTTTTGTTTTTGTGGGGTTGTTTTGTTTTGTTTTAGTTCTGGGGATTGCACGCAAGGGTGCCCTACCACTGAGCTAAATTCTCAACCTTTTGAGACAGGGCCTTACTAAGTTGCCCAGGCTGACCTTGAATTTGGGATTTTCTTGCCTCAGTTTTCCCAGTCGCTTGT
Organism: Xerus rutilus; assembly: GCA_028644305.1. Taxonomy (NCBI): domain Eukaryota; kingdom Metazoa; phylum Chordata; class Mammalia; order Rodentia; family Sciuridae; genus Xerus; species Xerus rutilus. The sequence goes on along the minus strand of CM053400.1, from coordinate 78,919,972 downwards.
ATTATAGGTATGCACCACCGTGCCAGGCCTAAAAATGAAAATATTTTTCCTTTCTTTCTTTCTTTTTCTTTTTTTCTTTTTTTCTTTTTTGGCACTGGGGATTGAATTCAAGAGCACTCAATCACTGAGCCTCATCCCCAGCCCTATTTTGTATTTTATTTAGAGATAGGGTCTCACTGAGTTGCTTAGCGCCTGGACATTGCTGAGGCTGGATTTGAACTTGCAATTCTCCTGTATCAGCCTCCCAAGCTGCTGGGATTACAGGCATGTGCCACCATGCCCAGCTGAAATTTTTTTTCTTATCTGCAGGCTACATAAATTTTGGGACAGCTTCTGTCCCTACTATACCCTTAAAGCACAGGATGGTGCAATCCAGGGGTCTCCTTTGCTTTTATGTTGGTGTCAATTTCAGGAACTTGGCTTCTATCAAATTCCTTAGAAAAGAACAGAGAACAGAATCTATTTCACAAAAATTGCCTACAGCTGTTTAAATTATTTAAACACATTTTAATTTCTGCTGATCAGGGCCATAATTTAAAATCACTGATCATTGTGGAAATCAACATACAGTACTGAGTAAGCATGGCTTTAAAAAGAAAAATTAATAAAACACATGTCTAAAATGAGATGAACATAAAAATGTTTTTTTCAAGCTACAGGTTATTATATGGATATTTTTTGCTCCTTAAATTAGAAGAAACTTGTGGGTATTATCTAAATTCTTTATAATTGTTCAACTCCTACTATGGTGCCTATTATCATATAAAAATTTGAATGGAAAAAGTGTTGACACAAAATATCCAGGTAATTGAGATGAAGTGTTTTATATATTGAATAATTTAGATAATATTTATTTATTTAGTAGTAGTGGGGATTGACCCCAGAGCTTCGTGCATGCTAGGAAAGTGCTCTACAATTGAATTACATTTCTAGGCCTTTTAAACAATTTTATTTTGAGACAAGATCTCACTAAATTGCCCAGGCTGGCCTTAAACTTGCAATCCTCCAGCCCCAGCCTCCCAAGTAGCTGGGATTACAGGCATGCACCACCCCATCTAGCTAGATAATTCTTTGATAATCTAATTCATTTTGCACGTGCGAATGGAAATATAAAAATCTGTGTTTTTCTAAAAGTTGTCTTGACTGACATCTAGACAAGGAAGAGAAACCAAGAACTATTTTTGCAGGTGGCCACATGAAGCCAGCTGAAGCAGAACAGCATGTGAGAGCTAACCACTATTTCTGGTACCACAAAAGATCTGCAGAAACTTGGTGAGAGAGTAATCTCCAGGCATATGATAGCTAATGTCTTTACAAGTGATTTAGCACAAGTATTCTCTTATTTTAGAATTTAATTTTACTAGTGACCTAAATTTGTTTTTCTCTGAAATGTCTAGACAGGAGCAAGAGAAACCCTGAAGTTAGAAATAAATATGCTCTCCTTTGTACAAAACAATGAAGCCGCTCATCATTCAACCAGTAAGTCTTTTGTTTTGTTTAAGGGAATTAACTCAGGGGCACTTTATCACTGAGCTACATCCCCAGCCCTTTTTATTTTTTTATTTTGAGGTAGGGTCTCACTAAATTGCCCAGGCTGTCTGTGAACTTGCCATCCTGCTGCCTCAGGTTCCAGAGTGCTGGGATTACAGGCTTGCACCACCACATCCCACAGCTGACCTTGTGCATTGAGGATAGATCTGGTCATGGTGAGCAGGTATCTGAGCTTTGACATTCTTGAGTCCTGTTCATAAAAATGGCAAATGAATGTGAGCAGGCCAGCCCATATTCGGTAGGGTTGATGTGTAATACCAGAGTACAGAGTTCTTGGGCTACTCTGGTTGTTAGCCTCAGCTCCCTGGCATCAAGTAGTCACTGAACATGAAGCCTGTAAAAGACCTCCTAGGCTTCTCTCTGCAATCCTTGAGATTATTTGCAATTGTTCATCATTAGATGTGTTAAGAGTGTACCATGTTTCTTCTAAAGCTATTCATTTGTCTCCTTTTTTTTTTTTTTTTTTTTTTGGTACTAGGGATTGAACTCAGGGGTTCTTGATCACTGAGCCTCATCCCCAGGCCTATTTTGTGTTTTATTTATTTTAGGGTCTCACTGAGTTGCTTAGCACCTTGCCATTGCTAAGGCTGGCTTTGAACTCGTGATTCTCCTGCCTCAGCCTCCCAAAGTGCTAGGATTACAGGCATGTGCCACTGCTCCCCAGCTTCATTTGTCTCCTTTTTTATCCACGTTGAATAAAGACACTACCTAAGATTTAGTCACATGTAGACTTCCTTTGCACATTATAACCCAAGTGGTTCTATCGAGTGCAGCTCCCAGCAGTGATATAGAAAGAAAAGCTACGGTGATAAAAAACCTGAAAACAATGTTGAATGCTTTGATTTCACAGAGTTGCTTCTTTATCTCATAAAATTTAGAACAACCTGCAAAACAGAATATAAATGCTGATATTTACAACAATGTATAGAAACATAAAGAATTCTCCATTCCAAACATGACTTAATACTCCATTATTTAATTTTAATTTATTTAGACATGTTAGTTAAATAAAAGGCAAAGTTGAAAAGCTGCCAACATTAAGCACACTTATGAGTGAAATTATTTTACATTACTAAAGAATCCAATGTATTAGAGGAAGGATAGGATAGTGAATACACTCATGAAAAAAGAAAAAAAACAATTTCCATATCAGAATTCCTGGACCCCAAAGGAAAGAGCCACTGAAGCACCAGAGCAGGAAGAAAAAATCCTGCAAACTATAAAGGCAGGGACCCTGCTTATCATTTCCCTACATCCATAGCACACAACACAGGACAAGCATTTTCTCTTTCTTTTTATTTCTCTCCGCACCCCCCACCCCGCCCTCAGCCCTGGGGATTGAAACTCATGGCACTCTACCACTTAGAGATACTGTCAGCCCTTTTTATTTATTTATTTATTTATTTATTTATTTATTTATTTATATTTTGAAACAGGTTTTTACACAGGGTACAGTGGTACACAACTGTAATCCCAGCGACTTGGGAGGCTGAAGCAGAAGTACCACAAATTTGAAGTCAGCCTAGGCAACTTAGTGAGACCCACTCTCAAAATAAAGAATAAAAAGGAAAATTAAAAGGGGGCTATAGTTCAGTGGTAGAGCTCCCTTAGTTCCAATCTCCAGTATCAAAAGAAAAAAGAAAGCACATCTCCCTAAATTGCCTCAAATTTGAGGCAAATTTGAGGCTGGCCTCAACTTGTGATCCTTCTGCCTTAGTCTCCCAAATTGCTGGGATTACAGATGCATACAACTGCATTCAGCGGGGCAGATATACTTTGTTTCTGGAGGTGACTGGGCATTGGATCCAGAACCTTATGCATGCTAGGCAAGCACATTACCACTGAGCTTTACCACCCAGGGCAAGCATTGTTACCTAAATGTTTTTTACAGGTTTAATCAGGTGGTCAGGGTAAAACAGGGTTTGGCACCCTCTGATTTGTGTATTTCCAATACTAATATGTTTCTGTATCCTTGCCAGTGCTTGATAGCCCATTCTTCATAAGGTTATTTACAACCCTCCAGGTATTCCTAAGAGTGACATCTGAATGTCAATAAACTTTATTGTGAAGTTACCTTACATCCCTACTCTTTAAAGATACAGAAATTCTTTGGGGATTACAAATACCAATATTAAGCCAAATTCTTATACTATAGAAACAAAAGTATCATCAGGTCAAGATTATTTTGAATTTTACTGTTCTGGCTCTGGGCAGGGGATAATATTAAAAGAGTATATGTTCTTTTTATAGAATACTTTGGAACTTTTGCCACATTCTGTTGAACTCCACAGAAGCTTCCCATAATTTCACAAAGACTCATGTAGCCATTTACTCAGAAGTAAAAGTCTAACATATTGATTATTTTTAAAACTTCACAGGTCTTCAGAATATAGTTGGATAAGTTTAGACAAAGACACATCTGAGTAACCAACACCCATAAAAATTAAGGTATAGAGCATTGTTGACAACCTAGAAAATTCCTTCCTCTTTCTTTCTGGTTTATCCTCTTCCCACAGGCAATCACTATTATTTCTATCTCTATAGATTGGTTTTGCCTACTCTAAAGTTTCATGTAAATGGAATTATGCAGTATGTTCTCGTTTGGAGTTGATTTCCTTTGCTCAATTACAATTTGTTGAAAGTATCAGTAGTAATTACTTTTTTAAATTGCTAAATAGTTTACAAATGAGTTTACCACAATGTGAGTGTCCATTAAGAACAAAGAAACTACTGGGCCAGGCACAGTGGTTCATGCCTGTAATTCCAGCAGCTCTAGAGGCCGAGGCAGGAGGATTCCAAGTTCAAAGCCATGAGACCCTGTCTCAAAATAAAAAAAATAATATGGGCTGAGGATGTGGCTCAGTGGTTGAGTGCCCCTGGGTTCAATCCTTGACCAAAAAAAGAAAAGAAAGAAAGAGAAAAAATCTGCTCGTTGGGTACATGAGAATGCTTCAATAAAACAAAATAAAATGTGTTTGTTCATTCAATTCTGCCACCCATACTTGATTTTTTGCTAGTGGCTATACATAGAGCTAACTCTGAGTTTTAATCTTTCAGTTTTAATCCTTCAATTCATCCTTAAAGGAATGAAAAAAGAGCATGAGGTAAACAGGAATCACTTGAATCTAAATCAGAGAAAAAAGCCAGGAAGCAAGAGATAGGAAGTATCAGGAGATAGATATTTAGCATGAACCAAAATTACTCTGAGTTTTGGCTCCTGTCAAAGGCTATGAAAAGACTGAATTAATTGCAGGTATAATTTCTCACTATTATCTTCCCCTTATCTCTCCTAGCGTTTTTGATCACTAGTTAAAAATCCTTTTTCTTTGTACACCACCTAAAAATTTTTAGCTATTCTAATAAACCTTGCTTGCTTGAGTTTTCTCAAAGATATCTCTAGTTCCAATTAGTATGTCAGTGAAGACAAAGGCACATATTAAAAAGTGTCTTGAGTCTCTTTCCTGGGACCATGTAAAGCACACATCAAACAGGCAGGAAGGAGGTTGGAGGAAATGAGGCAATTCATTATAATTCTCCTTATCAAGAATGTACTGTATTCACAGAGAAAGAATGCTCTAATAGGACCTACAAAGGTTTATTTTGGTTAATTGTAATTAATCCCTCAAGGTTTTTTTTATAATCTATTTAGAGAAAATGAAGACAATCTAAGCTGGAAATTAATGAGATTAAATATAGTTTGATCCAATTGGTTTGGTGTCCACAGGAAACACCACCACCCCAGAGGAGAAGCATAGAGTGAGCCATATTAAAAAAAAAAAAAAAAAGAATAACTGAACATTTTACAGACATTACCAAAACCTATTACAAATACTCTGGGTAAATAACAGTTCCTAGTTAGGGATTAATTTTTGAGCCAGTGACTATTCACAATGTCAAATCTTTATAATAGTTGTGTATGTAGACTATTTTAAATGTGTTACTCCAATATCGTTCCCTGTTTCTCAATTGAAAAGGAGATTGCTAATACTGAGAATTACTTGAATTTCAAGTGCTCTGCAGCATTTCCTCAGTAGAACCCATCATTTGTCTGAAGTTATTCTTTCAGAGTAGTAGCTCCCAAACAGAGCTACATTTGTAGTCACCTAGAAAAAGATCTCATTGGTGTATGGAACATTCACATAAAGAGCTAAATGTATACCTAAGTAGAATAAATACATAAAGCAATATACTATTCAGCAAATAAATAAAGACAATTAAAGGCAATTAAATAAATAAAGACAATTAAAGACAATTAAATAAATAAAGACAATGGAAATAAATGAGTTAAAAGCATTCAAAAAGCACTGCCTAGGTTGGAAGTACAACAAGGATATGTTCTAGTATATTCTTAGCACAGGCAATGTCCTTTCCAGGAGTTAATATATGAGAGAAGAACTAAAGATATTTATAATCTGACTTTTCACAGTGGGGGAAAAATAGAGATGCTACCTGTCACAACTAAAGTGGTGATATTACTAAACAGACTAATGAACGTGAAAACAAAATTTCCACTACTATATACTTCTGATTTTAAAGCAATATTATTAGATCTACTTTTACTAAAAAAAGAGTAAAGTGCAAGACCAAGAATTACTGGGAGTTGACTCTAGGGGATTGAATTACTGGGGATTGAATCCACTGAGCTATATCCCTACTCTTTGTTTTTATTTTGAGACAGTTCTTACTAAGTTGCTAAAGCCCTCACTAAATTGCTGAGGCTGGCCTTAAACTTGTGATCCTTCTGCTTCAGCCTCCCCATGGAATTATAGGCATGCACTACCGTGCCTGGCTTATATAAGATTTTGATTTGAATGTGCTATGAAATTATAAACACATTTAATGTTGATGAGATTAAAGTATTATGTGATGTCATTTTGTAACTTTCCTAATATTTTGAGCCAATTGAAATATTTATACAAATGTCAAGTATTACCATACATCCTTTACTTCTCTTGAACAATACTAGCTGTTTTAAAATGAGAACATTGTATGTGTATATTTAAATATCAACATGGAGTCACTGAGATTTTTTCTCAATGTCACATCCCAGAATATATGCAATTAAAACCAGATAATCATGTTGGATACAACCAAGGATTCCTTCATCTTAACCCTTGTTTCTAGGCCACATCTATCCAGGAAAATCACAATCCATCACTGTCCAACTCCCTCAGAATGAAATGCACTGCCTGGAGTTTCCAGGGACAACACTCATCTAACCACTGGATGATGTGTTCACAGGTGGGCAAGTGAGCTAGCTTCCCTGCCGCCAGTGAACTCCCCATTTCCCAACAAGGCTAGCTGCCCTACTCCATCTTCCAGTGCTGTGAGTCACCACTGTGCATATGAAGATAAGCCCAGAGTATGAACATTTTATCATTCACTGAAACACAAAAGGGACACACTTTTCCATTATGCTGGACGCTGTAATGGAAGCTCTAGGAAGTGAGTGTAACATGAAATCATTCCTTCCGCTTCAGCAGACAGATGGATAGACATTCCAGTTTGTTTCCAGCCTTTTGTCTTCAGAGCATTTTTGGCATTTCCTTCAGGAAACTGGAGGTTGTGACCTAAGGTTTCCTTAGTGAACACACTTCTGTTTCCCACAGTTAACCTTACCCAGAAATGACATCTACTCTATTAGGTGAGGTTTATCTTCATGTCCCAACTGCGTCCTGTGCATATTCAATGACACTTGAAAGCACAAATTCTGAGAGTAACAATAGGGCTGAAGAGCTAAACACACCAAAATACCTTTATTTAATCCCAATAAAGATGACAATAATATCAAAATGAGAATTAGCAATTACAAGTCTGTGAGGCTTGTAAAGTACCCTTGCTTTAATTTTATAGTTGGAGACATTATTAACTAAGAATGTTAACTCTTTTAAATACAATAAATAGAAAGTTTTCAAATAAAAGGTGCTATGTTACTCAACCTACATTCTATAGCTTGCTACTTCACTGATATAGTATATTCCCATATTGCTCAGAAGAATGCTAGAGAATCCAAAAGTATCCTAAAAAATTAAGTTACTCAATATTATATCTCATATCTATAATCCCACTTTCCCAGCATGTTGATGAAGGCACTTCACCAACTATGTTCATACACTTCTGTTAATTGGTTTGAATTGATCATTGTGAATATTAATTCAGATTGACAACTACATCGTTAATTCTTTAAAAAATACATGTTTTAGGACAGAATTATTATACTTAATTTGGTTTATCTTTAGTGTAATTTAAAGCACAATTACATTTATTTGCCAATGTGGTATGCAAAAGGTTGGTGGTTTTTCACATTCATTGGACTCTTCAATGTGAACTTACAAAGTTTCTCTTCCTGAAAAAGATAGAGTGATTTTAAACAAACCACATTTTTTCACACCCTAGTTTATCAGAGTAAAGTCCTTTAAAGAATAACAGAAATATGCCCTTAACTTTGATTCCAAAGAGCCACATAGTCAAAGAGAAAATCTCAATAATGATTGTTAAAAATGCTCTTCACAAAGAGATCTTTAAAAAAGATCAGTTTATTAATGTTTAAAAGTTGATAAAGCTATGTGCAAAATAATTCACAAAGTCAGAAACCTATTAAATACTATATTTTTTTAACAAAGACATTTCTTGGTTTAATTGCACTGAAAAACCATACTAATGAGACAGTAATAAATTTTTTATTCTTTGTAACATTTATACACATCTTCAATTACTATCTAATGAACAACTATACTGAAAAACTTCTGGTGCTCCCTATCAGTTAAAGTAATGCTTTTAAGGGCACAAGAGGGTGGTATTTTCTTTAAAAATACACATTCAATGGTGTTAACATACGTTAGGGAAAAAATCCAATGAAATGACCTCTGCTGAAAACAAATACATTCAAAAATCAGAAAAAGTACTTTTAACACAACAAAATACAACCATCGTGTTGGTTGGAATGAATCACACAACACTCTGAAATAAACATCAACAAAAGTGCCCAAAGACCGATGTTGTATTTGTTAGACAAAGTCATTAAGGAACTCTCTTGGTTTACAAAAGTTAACTCCCAGTCAGTTTTCACCTCGTTTTGTTGGTTTCTCCTGTGATTGTAAGGATCATGGCTGATATCATTTAGATAAAATAGACTTCCTTATGCTGATTATAGCCACAATGGATAGACAACTCTAGCACATTTCATTGTAAAGATGTTTTTTAAAAAAAATCAAAGTGACTTCAATCAAATACCAAAAAACCCCCAAAAAACAAAAAAAACCGGATCCAGCTCACGTGGAAACTTTGGCCTCAACAAATGAAATTGCTTTACATCTTCAATCCATTTCCATCTCCTCACAGTCTACCTACACAACACAGCCTTCCTGCTACAGATGATCAAGAAATGGACCAGGGCACAACCTCTACTCTGAGGAACGCCAGGTAGTTACAATATAAAGTAAAAAGATCTCCAGGAGGAGTGTGAACAGGGAGGGGAGTGTGGGCTATGCAGAGCCTCCCCAGACATGCAGAAGTGCACATACTCACTTGGGTTTGAAACTACAGTGAAAGAAAACATCTTCTGCTTACAACTCCAAAGAGGAGCTTTCACATGGGGACTTCAGACTTTGAGGAGGGGTCAAATGAACCTTCAGGAGCTTGACAATGCTAGACCTTTGGCTCAGTGCAAAATCAAAAGCTCCAGGGGAATAGGAAATACGCTCCAGGCAGGGACCTGATCTCCACCCTTCCCAGTGCATTGTTCACAGGAACTAAATACCCACCAACACCAGGCACCACCACCGGGCTACTCAGATTCTCCCGCTCCCTCCCTCTTTCTAGCTTGCAGCAGCTCCTTCCTGGCAGCAGTTGAGGCCTAGAGCCCTTTTTCAAATACTGGGGTGGTAGGTGACCATGTAAGAGCACTTCCCGAGGATTGGCAGCATTCAGCTTTAGGAAGAAGAGTTGACGTTTCCAGACGACATAATGGTCTCTGGGTTGTCCCCATCGTCCTTCTGTGGGTGGGAGGAGTTGTCCGATTTACTACGGCTGAATTCCATACCAGCGATTATAGGTCGCTTGAATTTGCCGGTGGAGTCTCCACTGGGGCACTTGCAACAGGACATGATCCGGATAAAGGCCCTGCGCATCTCCTTGTTGGTCAGAGTGTAAATAATGGGGTTAGTGCCAGAGTTGAGCACTGCCAACACCAAGAAGTACTCCGCTTTGAAGAGGATGTTGCAGGTCTTCACCTTGCAGCCCACGTCCAGCAGAAGCAAGATGAAAAGGGGTGCCCAGCAGGCGATGAAGACGCTCAGGACAATAATCACAGTTTTCAGCAATGCTAGCGACTTCTCTGAGCTGCGACTGGCCTTGGAAATGTTTTTGCGGAAGGTCAGACGGCGGCTTCGAGTCCTGACCAAGGAGTAGATCCTGCAGTATAGAATGACAATGGAGAGCAAAAGAAGAGTGAAAACTGTGGTGCAGAAGAGGATATAGTGCTTGTGGTAGAGCGGTAGCACGGTGGAGCAGCTGGAGAGTGTGCTGATGCAGTTCCAGCCCATGATGGGCAGTCCACCCAGGATGAGTGAGATGACCCAGCAGGCGCTGATCAGCAGGAAGGAGCGAGAGCTATTGCTCCCATTGTGAAGTTTCATCTTCAGCATGGTGATATAGCGCTCAATGGCGATGGCTAGGAGGCTAAACACTGAGGCTGACAGGGCCACAAACATACTCCCTTCCCTCAGAAACCACTGGGCAGGGGTGAGCTTGTAGGTGGTGGCCCCAGACAACAGCAGGTTGGCTGTATAGGCCACTCCTGCCAACAGGTCTGAGAGGGCCAGGTTACCAATAAAATAGTACATGGGCCGATGGAACTTTTTGGTTTTCCAAATGGTCAGCAAGACAAAGATGTTCTCCAGAATGATACAGCAGCAGATGAGAATGAACACCACCGAAGTCAGTTTAATGCTGTTCTCATCGGAGCTGATATTTAGCTTTCCCGTGTAGTTGTAATGCCGGACTATGATATCATAGTTGACATAGTCGGAGACCGAGCTGCGCAGGGCCTTGACTACCGGAATGCTGGTGGATACCATGGTGCTGCACTGGGTCCCCAGGAACCCCGGAGGTGGCACTTCTCCAGACGAACGCTAGAGGGCGAGGGCGAGCGGGCCTTCACTCGCTGCTGTGGGGGTGATTCTGTAAGCGATCCAGGCTTTTTGTGTAGCTTTTCCTTGGCTGGAGAGAGCCTCCGAAACTGCAGCCTTAAACAAGTTACAAAGAGGAGATAGTCAGAGGGAAAGCCACAGCACACTAACAAATTTCCTTCTAGCTAAGGCATTGCTCCAGTTTTGTTGCTGCTGTTTTAAAAACCTTGGGGAGAGTGCAGGGAATATATATATATATATAAAGCAAATTATCATTTCTGAAAGAGAGAAGAGACGACGAAGGAGAGTAAGAAAAACCAAAAAATTACCCAGGCTGAAAACTTCAATTGTATGAATGGAAAAGTCTCCGTATATTCACATACACTCAGATTGAGATGAGAAATCTAGAGAAGTGTGCCCAGTAACTCCATTCCTGCCCCCTAGCTTTCTCCACCTCCAGCCTCTCAACCCCTGATATCCCAGGATTCTCTGAAATGGTCATCAGCTCAGCTGCGCGCTCACACCTGCAGCCCATGGTCTCTACCCAAAGAGACCCAACTGGCAAATCTAAGGGCAGAAACCTACACCTGAGTCCCCTCACTCCACCCCAGGCCACTCCACCCCCAGCTCAAAGAGATGAGCACCACCTCCTAATTGCCATGCAAGAAAGTAAATTTGCACGAAAATCATTTGACAGCGCAAGCCATTTTCTGGGCTCTATTAATAACCCTCTAGGAGCAGGTGTGCTGAGGGTCCGAGGGCGTAGTGAGGTGTGGGCCGCCAGGCGCGCCCCAGCCCTGCGGTAAACAGGAAAGCTCAGCGCCTCCGTGAAGCAACTGCCTATTCTTTCTTCTTCTCCCCCTCCCCCCGGCAAGCCCAGTGCAAGTAAATGTAAAGGTATTCAGTAAAAACCATTCATAAGTAATTGCAGTAAATCCCATAAGTTTCATACGTTGATTGCATAAGTATTTTTAGTTTAGCCAAACGAGAAGTTACACTACTAATGACAACAATACACGCTACCACACTTCTAATTTCAGAGGGAAAAGCTACTCTCAGAAACAAACAGGCGTATGGATGTGCATTGCTAAACTGGCATGGGCAGTTTTAGTTAGTGCCATCCCCACAAAGCGCTGCCTCCTCTCATAGAACTAGAAAGTGTGAAGGTTCGGCAGAAAGCATTAGTCTGCATACGTCTACTTTTAAGGTGTTTAAATGTTTCAAAGTAATGCAGCAATGTGATTTTTTTTAAGTGAGGTACTAGAGGTAGGAGCCATCCCAGCAACTTCCCGGTCAGCACAGGCTGCCCGCGTTTGCCCCATCCTAACTCCATACCTTGTTCAGAAGCAGTGCAAGTTTAAACCGTTGCCCCTGTCTCCCATATTCGTTGCCTATAGGATTTCTAAAAATAATCGTCTTCTCTTTCTTCTAAAGAATCACAACTTACATCCCCGCCCCCACTAGTCAGTTCTACATTTAGGAATTAATCCTTTCCCAAACTCCTTAAATCACTGGTGCTCCAAGAGCAATTCGATCGAGATGGGCTCCATAGCAGCCCAGAGACAAGTACTTTCAGCGCCCAGAGATGGATGTTTTCAAAGTTTTTGTTTGTTTCGTTCAGGCTTAAAAAAATTCCTTTCTGCCACCTAGGCCCTCCGGCAGCGGTACGTCTCCGAGCTCCCAGCCATCGCTGGCCAGAGCCCGAACGGTTGATAGCCCCCTACCTCGCTCAGGCAGGATGAAGTTGTGTTAGGAAAGCTCCGGGTCTACACCGCGCACTCCGCATCTTGCTGCTGCCCGGACTGACTGCACTCGGCTTTCGCAAAGTTACTGGAGTCCCGGACCCTCCCTCCGCAGCCGTGCACTCCAATGGCCAGTCCCGCTCGCTGCTGCCGGAGCCAGTCTGCAAGGCAAAGTCGCCGAGCGCCACGCTGAGGCAGGGTGGCTTCCTTTAGGAGGAGATTGGGAGGGGTTAATGCCTTAACCCTTCACGCCCTCTCAGGGCTGGAGGCCCCCGGATCTGGGCTGCTGGGACACACCGTCCCGGAAAGATAGGGGTAAAAGCAAATAATGAAATAAAAAAAAGAACACTTCTCCCTGCTTCCCCAAGCAGAGGGGGCGGGGGAAAGAAGGGGAGGAGCCTAGTATCCCCTAAATTCTACTGTAGAAGTCATGTCTTTCGCCAGCAATCTGCCACTCCTAGGCGATCGAGAGGGCTCATCCAAGCCCACGAAAAAGAGGAGGTGGGAATCTTTTGGAAACTTTTCTCTCGGCAGGACAGAGGGGCAGAAGACGACCCGGCGTCTTATAGGGCACCTGCCTGGTCCCTAACCTCGCAGGTCCCTAGCCTTTGGCGGATCTGAGTGTCCCTAGCTTGTAGCCGGCAGTCCCTGGGGTCACTTCGGTGAGGGCAGGGGAAACCGAAGCCGCTGCCCAGCGAGTCCCAGTCGCGCTCAAGGGAACAGAGGCTGGGAAGGAACTTTGAGAGGTATGGAGGAGGCTAGAAGCCGAAAGGGAGAGTGAACTGGAATGATCCTGTACACTCCCTTACCCTTCCAGCCATGATCCCGCTGAAGCCTAGAAACTTGCGTTCTTGAGGGACAGAAAGTGGCTTTCCCCCATGCATACTGAAAAGGGCCAGCATTGGGCTTGGTGTTGGGCGGGGGTGCCCTCATTCAACTGGGCACAAATCAGGTGATGTGTCCCAGATTCTGGCCAACACTGAGGCCTTTGAGGAGGTGGGCTACTGCCCAGTCTTGAAATATTTAGAAAATCTGGGAGGCTCTGGAATTCCCAAAAGGGAAGAGCCTCCCAGCCCAGCATAACTAAAGCACTCGCAGCTACCCACTAACTGCAGGTGCCCTTCTCTCTCTTTGCTTCTGAGAGACAAGCCAGAAAGCTCTGAATCTCAATATTGGCACCTCTCCTACCCTTTTCTTTGGCTTAGACAATACTTCAGAACATGCATCTGAGAGTCGGCATTCCATCATATTGGTCTGACTGGCAAGTTCGGGGCACTTCTGCCCTGCCCTATGCTGCTATCATTTTTTGTTTCTTGAGGTACTGGGCGTTGCACCCAGGGGAACTTCTACCACTGAGCTATACCTCAGCCCTTTGTATTTTATTTTTTATTTTGAGACAGATTTTCACTATGTTGTCCAGGCTGGTCTGGACCTTGGGAAGCTCCTGCCTCAGCCTTCCTAACAGCTGGGACTACAGGCTTGCCGCTACCACGCCTGGCTTCCCTCCCCTAAAAAAAAGGAGGTTTCCACCCAGTCCCTGCTTGCTTTTTGCTTTCCCATCCCAGCAGATGTGAACTCAAAACTTCCTCCACAGTGCAGTTTCAATTGACAGACACGCCCTGTACCTGAATGACTCAGAGGAGGCTTAATGAATAAACAACAGACCCTTGGCTTCTGGGATTTTATGAGTTTGTAAAAAAAAAAAAAAAAAAAAGTGACAGTTAATTCACAGTCACCTTAAAATCCACATCAGCAACAGCACCCGACACATACCCACAAATTCAGCGGTATGAGCATACAACATGGAAATTCAGATCAGGGAACTCCAGACTCCAGAATAGACTGAATGGATTTAAAGACATTTCATTTGAAAGGGGAGAGGTGTTGTGTCTGTCCAGCCAGTAAAAGTGAAGAATTAGAGATCTCTCCCACACGCTGGCTGAATTCTTTCAAGGTAAAAGAATTATAGTGAATCGTCCATCTGGACAGAGCAATCATGTGGTAGACTGACACTACTGCTCTGTGAAGCAAGCAAGCATCGCTGGCCGTTTTATTCACAAAGGAAATGCCACTCAGCTTAAGCTAAATGTAGATTTCTCAGCTACCCTCTAGCTGAGAACTGGGTTCCAAAACTTAACCTATCACAGATCTCTGGTCTCCTAGCTCAATATCACAGTCAATAAGCAATTAAGGAATTGAAATGTATGTTACTAAAGAAAAGTAGTTCTCTTTATTTAAAGTCTCAAACTTGTACTCATTTCCGATTATACATATCTACAAAATTATATAAAAGAATACTAGAAAATGTCCTCTTAAAACTTGGTAGTTTTACTGTGTATGTATACAAAGTGTACGTATATGAAGAGCTAAGCGTGAAGCTCAGTGGTACAGGGCTTGCCTAGTACATTCAAGGCCCCATGTTCCATCCCCAGCACTGCTTGCTTTTAAACCTTTCATTGTTTGCCTTCGATATATAAAATAAAGTTGTACTTTTAGTATTTGTGTACCAGATTCTAAATGTTACACATGTTAACTCATTTAGTTCTTACAGTGTAATTCCTACAAGTTAGGTATTATTATTATTCTAATTTTACAAACAAGGAAACTGAGTCCCAGACTCAGTTTTAAGCATGTTGGTTGATGTGGGATATAACTGTAGACAGGCTGCAAACTCTTAACCACTACTCCAAACCACCAAAATAAACCTCAAACGTGAGAGAATTACGTGGGGGAAATCAGTCCCTTTTGTTGTGAATACCATTGGTGAGGTCAACTTTCAAAATCGACCCAACGTTTTAAAAAGCTAATGATTTTTGTAATATTTTGCTAATGATTATTTAATAATATTCATCCTTACTAGACATCTAAGAGATATAAAATATAGATAGCCACTCAGGCAAAATCAGAAAGTAGGTAAAGCTATTTCCAGGGATGGCATCTCTGTCAGTTCTAGGTCTCTATTCCTTACATACCTCTTCCCATTGCTTTCAAGAGAGCTCCTAAGAATTGCATACTCAAGCTATCTCCTGAAAGTTGATTTCTTTTTTCTGCCACTACCTGGAAGTCAAGTCTAATGTTTCTGCCTTATTTCTCATCATACAAGGTTACATCTGATGCTTGCTTTATATTAAGTTTACTCCCTTTCAAATTTCTGATGCCAAAGCAACTTCACTATTCTTTATGCATGTTTTGGTGTTTCTTTTTAAGGACTAGTAGATAAAATACCATGTTATCTTTGGGGCATAAAGTTAAAATATTTTTTAACCTGCAATTCAAGTGTAACTGGGTAAGTTGTATTTTTATTTGCTAAATCTGGCAACTCCTCAATTCTTTCCTAATTGTTCCAGTCCCTTTGCATCTCCCTACCTCAATCCCCAGTAAAGATGCAATCCTTCCCTTACTCATTTCTCCACAGGAAAATAACCAGCCTCCTACTTCATGGAGAAAGCACTATGAAACACCCCAACTTCCCTCCCCTCCAACTTTCAGCTTAGTAACTCACCCAGCCTTACCTCCTTTCCACCTATTTCAGAAGTAAAAAGACTTTAGTTCTTTAAAGCCAAACACTTGCCTGTATCACCATGCTGCTTCCTCCAAACTTTCTAAGATTCACTCAGCTCAGTGATTCCTTTTCTCTTCTACTTTGCATCCTTGGCTTTTGATGACTCTTTACTTTCAGCTTCCATGAATATTTATGTGTTTCCCCTACTGAAAACTCACTGTCTTCCCCTCATCTTAGCACCCACTATCTCTGGTCTTGATTGCCAACAATCAAAATTGCATAGAGAAAGATGCTTGAGGGTTGGAACCATATAGACTTGGGTCTTGGGTCTTAATGCTGCCAATTCCAAGCACTGTGACTTTGGGCAATTTCCTTTATTTCCCCTGAGCTTATATTCTCATCTCTAAAATGGGATAATATTTCTCTCTTTAAGTCATACTGTGAAGATTAAGCTTTTGTATATGTAAAAAGTTCTCTTTAGTACAGAGAAAATGCTGCACTTTCTCACCACCTCTACCTATAACTGTTGTAATCATTGCTTTCATTATCTTGCTTTTCCAATTTCAATTCACTTTCCTTTTTGATTTCTAAATAAAATTGTTATTAGTCAAATTAATACATGCACATCATTCAAAAAAGATCAAAAAGCACCAAACTTGCCAGGAAGAGTATCAGTCCTCAGAGGTACTCCTGATCCTCCAACCCTCCTGATCACTGTACAGTCTTCTTGACGCGTCTTCTGATGGCTACTTGCAAATCTCTAAATCCCGAGTTTTATACTTCTGTAACTTCATCATTAATTTTAGACCACACCATTCTGAAGAGCATTAACTTACTCTTTGGGGTTTTTTTGATACTATAAATTGAACCTAGAGATGGTTTACCATGAAGCTACATCCCTAGCCCTTTTTTACTTTTTATTTTGAAACAGTCTTGCTAAATCGACAAGGCTAGGCTTGAACTTGTGATCCCCCTGCCTCAACTTCCTGAGTCTCTGGGATTACAGACACGCATGCAATTACAAGACTGCATGTGCCACGGCACTCAGTGATTCACTTACTCTTAAGAAATATGCTTTTGTTATAAATTTTCTAAATCCTTACATGTCTGATATTTTAACAATTCTGCCCTTACAATCGACTGTTATTTTAGCTATGATATTATAGGTTGTAAGTAACTTTCTCTGAGAATTTTGGAGGCATTACTCCCTTCTCTTTTCATTTCTAGAGCTACTGATAAAAAGTCTAAAGCTATTCTGGTTCCAAAACCTCACATGTACTTTTATCCATCTCTTATTGTTTTTAGTATCTTGTTTTAGAATGACAGGATAATTATGCCTTGGAATTTCCAAGTGCTTTGAAGTTCTGTTAATCATCTGAAATTATCTCTTCGATAACTTCATCTTCTCTGTTTGTCTTCTCTTTCCAGAACTCCCACTACTCAGATTGTAGACTACCTAGGCTGAATTAAGTTTCCTCATATTTTAATCACCATTTTCCTTTATTTTTTTGTTCTTGTTTTTAAGAAATTTCTCAACGTTCTCTGCTGGAATGGGTGTATTGGCACTTATCCTGTTATACAGGATGGAGATGGGAGGCTGAAGATTTGGATGTTAATTTTAATTAAAATAATTTTATTTAAAACTCAATAGGAAAATTGATGAAAAGTGAGATAATGAAAGCATTAAATATAGTGGGTTTATAAAGAAGTAGTAGGGGGTGTAGGAAACATTTTCTCTCTACTACAGTGGATATTTTACAGTCAGGTTTTGTATTTTTAAATCAGCTTTTGCTACCTCTTTCAGAAATACCAGAAACGTTTAATTCCTGACCTTATTTGAGGAAATATAATGGGAATTTAGTTTGCTTCTAGGGTCCACTTCCTGCTATTTACTATTTCAGTTTTCTATGGTTGGACCAGTCAATTAATGAGTTACATTCATTAATTTTGTTCTCTGAAATTTTCTTGCTGTTGTTGAGTTTAGGATATGTGAATGAGATTGACAGTCACTTCCATATGATTATTAGCCATCAATTACAGACATAGTTTTCAATATTACTTCAACTGATTCCAATAAATTGGAAAATCTAGAAGAAATGGGTAATGTCTAAACATAAAACCTACCAAAATTGACTGAGAAGTTATTTAAGAAATCTAAACATACTAATAAAAACAGTGAGATAGAAGCAGAGAAAAAGTCTACCAAAAAAGAAAAGCCCAGAACTGACGGATTCACTGCTGGATTTTACCAGATCTTTAAAGAAGCAGCAACATCAGTGCTCTCCCAACTATTCCATTAAACAGAAAGGGAAGGAATGCTTCCAAACTCATTCTACAAAGCCAGTAACACCTGATACCAAAACCAGATAAAGACACAACAAAAACAGAAAATTACAGACCAATATCTTTGAACATTGATGCAAAAGTCCTCAATAAAATAGGTGGAAACTGAATTCAACAACACATTAAAAAGATCATGCACCATATCAAGTTGATTTCATTCCAGGAATGCAAAGATAGTTTACATTCACAAATCAATAAGTATAATACACTACATAAATGGGGTCAAGGATAAAAATCACATGACCATCTCAATAAATGCAGAAAAAGCATTAAATAAAATTCAATATACCTTCATGATAAAAGACCTGAATAAAATAGGTATAAAAAGATCTTACCTCAACATAATAAAGGCTATATATGACAAATCCGAAACCACGATCATATTGAGCATGGAAAAACTGAAAGCATTTACTCTAAATTCAGGAATGAGACAAGGATGTCCAGTTTCATCACTCCTATTCAATATAATATTTGAAATTTTAGCCAGAGCAACTAAGCAAGAGAAAACAATAAAAAGAATACAAAAAGAAAAAGGAGAAGTCAAATTCCTATTTGTAGATGATATGATCCTATTCTTAGAAGACTCTAAAGACTGTACCAGAAGACTTTTAGGTCTGATAAATAAACTCAGCAAAGCAGCAGGATACAAAACAGCATCAAAAATCAATAGCTTTTCCATACACCTAAAACAAACTCACTGAGAAAGAAATCAGAAAAAACAATTCCATTGATGATAGCTTCCAAAAAAGCAAAATACCTAGGAATAAACCTAAGAAGGTAAAAGACCTCTACAATCAAAATTACAGAACACTAAAGACAGAAATTGAAGAAGGCATTACAAGAGGGAAAGGCCTCCAATGTTCATGGATTGGTAGAATTAATATTGTTAAAAATTACCAAAAGCTGTCTACAGACTCAATGCAATTCCCATCAAAATATCAATTAAATTCTGCACACTTTTAGAAAAAAATTCTAAAACTCATATGGAAGCACAAAAAACCCCACAGAATTGCTAAAGCAATCTTGAACAAAAAGAGCAATGTTGAGTTATCACAATATCTAATTTCAAAATATATTACCAAGTCATAGTAACAAAAACTGCACAGTACTGTCATGAAAATAGACATTTAGACCAATAGAATAGAATAGAGGATACAGAAATAAACCCACAAAACCTCAGTCATCTGATTTGTTGACAAAGCTGTCAAAAACATACATCGTAGAAAAGACAGTCTCTTTACTTATTTATTTCATACTGGGAATTGAACCTAGGAAACCTCTACCCACCTATACCCCAAGCCATTTTTATTTTTAATTTTGAGAAAAGGTCTCATTTAGTTGCCTAGTCTGGCCTCAAACTTGCCATCCTTCCTGCCTCAGTTTCTCAAGTTACTGGGATTTAACTGTGAGCCACTGTGCCTAGCTAAGACAGCCTCTTTAACAAATGGTACTGGAAAAACTGGACATCTATATGTAGAAGATTGAATCTAGACTCCTCTCTCTCTCACTTTGTACAAAAATCAACTCACAATGTATCAAGACCTAAATATAAGATTTAACAGTTTGAAACAGCTAAAAGAAAACAGGGGAAATACTTCAAGATATAGGTATGGTTAAGTTATACTACAAAACTGTAGTAACAAAAATGGCATAGTATTAGCTCCAATATAGACATGTAGGCCAATGGTGCAGAACAGAAGACACAGAGGCAAACCCACATAAATGCAGTTAGCTCATACTAGACAAAGGCACCTTAAGCACACATTAGAGAAAAGATAGCCTCTTCAACAAATGGTGCTGGGAAAACTGAAAATCTATATGTAGCAAAATGAAATTAAAATCCTATCTATCACCTTGCACAAAAATCAGTTCAAAGTAGATCAAGAACCTAGGTATTGTTAGACTGGAGATCCTGTGCCTACTAGAGGAAAAATGTAGGCCCAATTCTTCATCAAGTCGGCTTAGGATCCAAATTCCTCAACAAGACCCCTCAAGCCCAAATAGTAAAATCAAGAATCAACAAATGGGATGGTAAAAAACTAAAAAACTTCTTCACCACAAAGGAAACAATCAAGAACATGAAGAGAGAGCCTACAAAATGGGAGAAAATCTTTGCCACCTGCACCTCAGATAGAGCATTAATCTCCAGGAAATGTAAAGAGCTCAAAAAACCTAACACCAAAAAAACAAATAAACCAATCAATAAATGGACAAAGGAACTGTACAGACACTTCACAGAAGAAGAAATATGATAGGTCAACAAATATATTAAAAATGTCCAACATCTCTAGCAATTGGAGAAATGCAAATTAAAACTACACTGAGATTTCATCTCACTCCATTCAGAATGGCAATTATCAAGAATACAAGTAAGAATAAATGTTGGTAAAGATGTGGGGGAAAAGGCACACTCATACATTGTTGGTGGAACTGCAAATTGGTGCAACCACTTTGGAAAGCAGTATGGAGATTTCTTAGAAAACTTGGAATGGAACCACCATTTGACTCAGCTACTCCACTCCTTGGCATATACCCAAAGGACCTAAAATCAGTGTACTATTGTGACGCAGCCACATCAATATTTATAGCAGCTTAACTCCCAATAACTAAGTTATGGAACCAACAGATGAGTGGATAAATAAAATGTGGTATATATACACAATAGAACATTATTCAGCCATAAAGAAGAATGAAATTATGGCATTTGCTGGTAAATGGATGGAACTGGAGACTATCGTGTTAAGAGAAATAAGCCAATCTCCAAAAACCAAAGATTCTCTCTGATATGTGGATGCTAATATGCAATAAGAGGGGAAAGGAAAAATAGAAGTTCATTGAATTAGACAAAGGGAGATGAAGGGAAGGAGGGATGAGAATAGGAAAGACAGTAAAATGAGTCAGGCCTAACTTTTCTTTATTCATATATGCATACATGACCAGTGTAACTCCACACCATGTACAACTACAAGAATGGAAAGTTATATTCCATGTATCTATGGTATGTCAAAATACATTCTACTGTTATGTATAACTAAAAGAAAAAATTTTTAAAAAGATATAGGTACAGGCAATGACTTCCTGAGTTTGACTCCCATAGCTCAGGAAATAATGGTAAGAGTTGACAAAGGATGATAGCATCAATTAAAAAGCTTCTGCACAGCAAATGAAAAAATTAATGGAATTATAGTATTAACTACAGCCTGTGGAGTGGGAGAAAAATCTTTGTCAGTTACTCTTCTGACAGAGGATTAATATCCTGAATAAAGAACTCAAAAACTTAATACCAAAAAAAGAAGCAAATAATCTAATCAATAAATGGGCAAATGAATTGAACAAACACTTTTAAAAGAAAGAGTACAAATGGCCAACAGTCAATGAAAAAAAAACATGTTCAACATCTTTAGCCACAGAAATGCAAATCAAAACCACCTTGAGACTTAGTCTCACCCCAGTCAGAATGATAATCATCAAGAATACAAAAAACAATAAATATGGGCTAAAGGAACCCTTATACAATGTTGGTGAAGTGCAAACTAGTATAGCCACCATGGAAATCAAAAGTTTCTCAAGCCAGTGCCTGTAATCCCAATGATTTTGGAGGCTGAGGCAGGAGGATTACAAGTTTGAGACCAGCCTCAGCAACTTAACGAGGCCCTAAGCAAATTAGTAAGATCCTTTCTTGAAATTAACAAAAAGCATTAGGGATGTAGCTTAGTAGTAAAGTGTTCCTGGGTTCAGTCCCCAATACCAAAAAAAAAAAAAGCCTTTCAGAACTCTAAAAATAGAACTACCATACAATCCAGCTATACCACTCCTTGCTAATATACCAGGAAGAATTAAAGTCAGCATACTATAGAGAAAACTGCATATCTATATTTTTCAAGGCACAGTTCACAATAGCTAAGTTATGGAATCAGACTTGTTGCCTATCAACTGATAAATGGGTAAAGAAAACGTGGTATATAAACACAACGGCATATTATTTGACCATAAAGAAAAACAAGGTGGGCATGGTGGCACATCCCTGTAATCCCAGCTGCTCAGGAGGCTGAGGCAGGAAGATCGCAAGTTCAAGGCTAGTCTTGGCAACTTAGCAAGACCCTGTTTCTAAATGTGTGTGTGTGTGTGTGTGTGTGTGTGTGTGTGTGTGTGTGTGTGTAAAAAGGGGCTGGAGATGTACCTCGGTTAAGCACCTCTGGGTTCAATTCCTGGTACAAAAAAAAATCATGTCACTCATTGGAAAATGGAGAGAACTGGAGATCATCATGTTATGCAAAATACGCCAGACTCAGACAAGTATCAAATGCTTTTTTCACATGTAGAATCTAGAAAAAAAAATGAAGACATGCAAGTAGAAGGGAGACTACTAGAGGAGAAGGAGGTGATAGAGGAAGGAGGGAAGGTGATAAGAGGGATTGCCGGGGTGTGGAAATGATTAAAGTATGCTATATGTATGTATGAATACGTAATAATAAAACCATTATTCTGTATACTTGACATGCACTAACTTTAAAAAAGTGTTTTAATTGCCATGACTGCCCTCCCATGACTATACTGGAAATTAGGCTGGGGAAAATTCTTCTAAAAGGATAATGTCTAAATTTCCATTGGGAAATCTGATTCCGATTGATACCTAGTTAAGATGGAAGCTCTCCTAGAATACATTTAATAACTCAATAATAACAATGATAAACACATCACATATTTTTCCATGCAGATGGGAATCACACAAAAAAGATCAATCAAAATGTTCATGTTTTTTTTTATTTATGTGGTATAACTATTAAAATTTGGAAATAAATGGTTTGCAACAAAAATGTGAGAAATTATATGCTTGTCATTTATAATTATAAAATGGATATTTTATTTTGTCATCTATAGATTTATTTATTAAAAGATTGAGAAAAAATTAGTGGAAAATGAAACAAAGTAAAAACAAGCAATTTAAATAAAATTTTTCTGAAATTGAGAAACAGGTTATATCAGTTAATTTTGGATCATACTAAAAGTGTAATAAGCTAATAAAAAGGAGATAAGTATTTTGAATAGAAGCAACAAATACGTCCTGGAATTGTTGACAATGCATATAATAAAGAGCTATGAATCATAAAAACTAGAAAAATCTTAATTTCTTCATTATTCATTTTAATACTTTATTTTACATTCTTTTTCTAAATGAGGGCCTCCCATCTCCAATTGTATAAGCTTCTTTCTTCTTCTCTTGTTCTTTGTGCTTGTAACTGAACTTGGTGGGACTGGGAGGTCAAGAAAAATGAGCACAAACCCCATGTGTAAAAAGAAATTTCTATTCGTGATTTCTTAAAATGATAATTATCTTTATTTTAATCAAATATATATAATTTTTAAATGAAATATGCTTGTGAACCTGAATAGCTTAAAAAATAATTCCCCTGTTTTCATTCTCAGTGCTGTCTTCTCCTCTTTCAGTTTTTGTTTGTGTTTTTATCTCGTTTTTAAAATTTTTCACATGTTAACACTTTGGTTTTTTTTATTTTAGATACTACCCATTGATTCTCTCCTTTGAATATTAGGATTTAGCAATCTTAGACACACTGCTGCTCCCATACAAACAATTTCCCACCCTCTGAATATAGAGTATGTATCAATTTTTATATTATTAGACCATGTAGATCTTGTGACTTAGTCACATAGGTACTATATTTACTTTCACATATTTTTTTATTGTCCTTTTCTTTCTTCACTCTTTCCTACAGACTTATTACCAATTCATCCACACAGTCTCAGAGCATTATAAATACATGAGAAAATGTACCAAATTCATGGTTGTCCTCTTGAGTTCTCTGTCCTCCTCTTCAGTTCTAACTGTTGCATGTCGTCATCTGGGGGGTCCCCTCACTTCTCTCCTGGTTGGAGTCTCATTTCCTGGCTCTCCTTCATTCTTTGTTTATGCTTTCCCAGTAACGGAACACAGCTTCCAGAAGTTTCCTGGTTACGGGAATATGGGGGTGGGGGGAAATCCTTGAAGAAGTTGGATCTATACAAATGACTTTATCCTGTCTTCACTCTTTATTCACAATTTGGCTTAGTATAGAATTCTAAGCTGAAAGTTGTTTTCCTTCAGGATTTGAAAGGAATTGTTTCATTGTCTTCTGGCATGCAGTGTTGCTGATAAGAACTGTGAAACCATACTGATTCCCTAACCTTTGTGTGTCGGCTGCAATTGGTTTTTTCATTCCTCCCCTCCGACCCCTCTCATAAAATTCATGCTCCTCCATCAAATCTGGGGTCTATTACTGCCTCTACTTGAATTGTTAAACATTTATAATCAGAATGAGGTACAAATAATATTGAATAATTTCCAGGGTAGGTCATAAAAAGTCATGAGGCTTCTCTTTCTTTTGCCTTTAGAGTTGACATCACGATTATCTTAGCCCACTCTTGCTGATATAACAAAATACCTTAGAATAGGTAATTTGTAAACAACAAATTTGGGGGTGGGTACTGGGAATTGAACTGAGGGGCATTCGACCACTGAGCCACATCTCCAGCTCTATTTTGTATTTTATTTAGAGTTGTTTAGTGCCTCGCTTTTGCTGAGGCCAGCTTTGAATTTGCCATCCTCCTGCCTCAGCCTCCCAAGCCTCTGGGATTACAGGTATGAACCACCATGCCAGGCACAGCAGATATTTATTGGTTACCTTTCAGAGGTCAGGAAATCTATGATCAAGGCACCAGCAAATTCAGTGTTTCATGAAAGTTGTGCTATGCTTCCAAGATGGCGCCTTGCTGTGGCATCCTCACATGGTGAAAGGGACAGACAACTGATGTGTCTTCACATGGCAGAAGAGATGGAAGGGCCAGGCAACTCTCAGATGCCTCTTTTTAAAAAAATTTTTTTAAATTATTCTAATTAGTCATACATGACAGTAGAATTCATTTTGACACATCATACATAAATGGAGTATTACACAGGTCATGTAATCATATATGCACATTTTACTACCAGATTCATTCTAGAATTTTATCATTCCTGCTCCCGTGACTCCTCCCCTCCCTTTACTCCCCTCTGTCTAGTCCAAAATACCTCTATTCCCCCAACTCCCCATTGTGAATTAGCATCCATATATCAGAGAAAACATCTGGCCTTTGGTGCTTTGGGATTGGATTATTTCACTTAGCATAATATTCTCCAGTTTCATCCATTTACCAGCAAATGCCATAATTTTACTCTTCTTTAAGGCTGAGTAATATTCCATTGTGTGTATACACCACACTTTATCCATTCATCTGATGCCTCTTTTATAAGGACATTGATCCCATTCATATGGATGGAGACCTCATGGTTCAATCACTTCCAGAGGACCCACTTTTTCCTTTTTTACATTGTTGGTCTCAGATACATTCTCCTGACTGGTTCCACTTTCTAATTCTATCACCTTAGGGTTTAATTCCTACATAAGAAGTTTGGACATACACCTACATTCAAAACACAGCAAACCTTAGACACAATATGAAATGAGGAGAAAAAGAGATAGGAATGCCCAAGATACCATGACTGTTTTCAGCCCCAGTTGTTCAAGTCTTCATGTCCCCAGCTTACACCACTACCTGATTGGAACCTTTTGAGAAATACTGAGCCAGAATCACCCAGCTGAGCAGTTTCTGGATCCCTGTCTCTCAGGAACCATGACAGATGAGTACAATGCAGTTTTGATGGTTTTACTCCTGAGTCACCCACGTGGGTCTCCTTCCTATCTGTGTGGGACATTCTTCACTTTACCTCACCAGCCTTGTTCACTCATTCAGCAAATGCTTATCAAGAATTTTCTCTGTGAGTCAGGTGTGATGGCACACACCTGTAATCCCACTGGCTTGGCAGTCTGAAGCAGGAGGATTGCGAGTTCAAAGCCAGCTTCAGCAACTTAGCAAGACCCTAAGCAACTTAGCCAAGACCATGTCTCTAAATAAAATATAAAAAGGGCTGGGGATGTGGCTCAGTGTTAGTACCCATGGGTTCAATCCTAGTACCAAAATTAATAATAATAATGATAAGTTGACTGAGATTTTAGTTTCTACCAACATATATTTAATTTCAAGAATTGTTTGTTTTCTGAATGTTCTATTTTTTCCTGTACAGTTTTTTTACCCTGCATTATCTTGTTTTCCTCCAAGTTCCTTTTTGTTTGTTTCTTTCAGTCTCTATTTCATGTTTGTGATTTAGCTGACATCACTGGCTGCCATTTGTTAAGATTTTAGATAAACATATGATTTGTTTTGTTTTGTTTTGTTTTGTTTTTGGTATGGGGGATTGAACCTAAGAACACTTAACTACTGAGCTACATCCCCAGTCCTTTTTCTTTTTATCTTGAGACAGGGTCTCACTAAGTTGCTGAGGTTGCCTTTGAATTTGTGATTTTCCTGCCTCAGTCTCCTGAGCGGCTGGGATTATAGGCATACACCACCATGCTGGGCTTAGATATGCACATGAAATACTACAGGAATGCTACTTGCCTGGGCATTGTCTGTTAACTGGTAGACATCACTGTCCAGAGAAAAATCTTCCTCTATCCTTTCGGGAAGATGTAAAGCTGGTTGCAGCATTCTGGGAGAAGAGTGAGAGAATGGGGCTGGGATATCTCTCCATCTGGTGTATAGACTTTCACTTCAGCCTCCTGTGTTCACAGTGGCAATTCCTCAGTCAAAGTCACTTAGGTCACCAACCTGAGTTTGAGATGGTCTTCTGAGGCAGAAGACTTGCGTGGTCTTCTGCTCTGATCCAGGAGAGATAACCCACTGGCTCTGCAGGTTGGGTGAGGGTCTTGGTGGGGTAGAATGAGAGGGTGAAGACTGGTTGAACTGCTTCTTTTTTTTAGTACTGGAGATTGAACTCAGGGGTTTTCGACCACTGAGCCACATCCCCAGCCCTATTTTGTGTTTTATGTAGAGACAGGGTCTCACTGAGTTGCTTAGTGCCTCGCCATTGCTGAGGCTGGATTTGAACACATGATTCTCCTGTCTCAGCCTCCCTAAGTGCTGGGATTACAGGCTTGAGCCACCGTGCCGGCTTCGAACTGCTTCTTAAGCAGACTTTCTATTTTCATGTTCTTTCAATCTCACTTTCAGAGGTGCTGCACCCTGGTGTCTGGGTCTTTCTGGCCTTCTATCAGGTAACTCAACCTCTCTGCCTTTTCCATTGCCGCTTTAGTGTTCAATTCTCTTAGTTGTTTGAAGTAAATTACATTCACCTATCTGCTTTTTAGTTTCCAAAGTTATGTTGCTGTCATCACTTGTTTTTTCTTTCTTTATTGTTTATGAAAAGAGTCCCTTTTTGTGACATCAGTGAAGTGTTAGCTAGCAGTAGGGAAGTGAAAGTGTTCATTTCACCATCTCAGAAGAGGTCATTTCTATTTTCTCTTCAACCCATGCAGTTCTCCTGGCCTTGACCTTTCTAAAGACACAAATGAATCCCTCCGGGGCCCCAGTGACTTCTCATCCAAGGGAGCTCACTGTCATGCTTGACATCCCCTTGTTCAAACTCTCCTGAAGCACTGCTCTTTCTCATTCCTTTCTGACTCACACTGCTCTTTCCCAGTACTCCTATTTTTCTATATTACCTTTAATATCCTAACTCCAGTAATAGAAAACAGTCATATAACCTGGATTGTGTGCTGAGGCCTGTATGTAAACACTTTGTATCTAATAAATGTATCCTTCGAACAATTTCTAAGATATGTTTTATTAAATAACTCATGTCACAGATGAAAAACTGAGGCACAGAAAGCTTAAGTAACTTACTTATGATCTTTATACATCTATAGTTGGGCATGGGGACACACACCTGTAATACCAGGTACTGGGGAGGCTGAGGCAAGAGGATGGCAAGTTCGAGGCTGGCCTCAGCAACTTGGTGAGATCCTGTCTCAAAGTAAAAAATAAAAGGACTGGGGATGTGGCTTAGTGGGCTCAATCTCCAGTACCTATTCATATAAAAGATTTTTTACTATTAGACATACTGCTTCTCTAAATGCTGCACCCTGCGGCTTCCCTCTCATCTTTACACTTTCCTGGATTTTTCAAATCTGCTCCCAGGGCTCCATCTATCACTTGTACTCAGACAGCTCTGAACGGTACATCTTTAGTCCTATCTTTCTCCTAAGCTCTATACTCAATTTCCAAATATTTAGTGGAAACCTCCATTTGCATGTCCCCTAAGCATCTCAAGATCAAAAGATCCAAGGCCCAACCATGTCATTTTCTCCACTCTGTCTCTTAAAACAACGCAGCCTGCTCTCTGTTATATGAATCAGTCCTCAGAGTCACCATCCATCTCTTCAGAAAAGCTAGAGCAGCCCATCTGTTCTGACTGTTGCCTCTCTCACTCCATGTGAACAGGTCTTCTGAAGAGAAGTCTGAATCCATTTCCTCATCACCTTCCTTGTTAGATTGTTATTTTCTCTTAGTAACTGTTTCCCCACGAGTGTTCTCAGCTCTATTCCTCTTCAACACCATCCGAGCTGCTTTTCTGAATACCTGCTTTGGATCTGCTCGTTCTGCCTATTTAGAGTTGACAGGTAGTCTTCATGGGAGAGAGGGGTCCCTCACAATGCAAGAAGATAGCAGGGTCTCTTAAATATCTCACGTGTATGTTTATAGATCAATAAATATGTACCAGGAGAAACTAAAAGCTGTAATGTCCCAAATTGTTGGTGATTTGGTACCAATGAGAGACTAAGCTAAGGGAAATTTGAAATTATAGTGATAAAAATGAATATGCATTCAACAATTATTTATTGAAGACCACCATGAGCCAGCAAGCACTCTTCTAGAAACTGGGGTTGCAGACTTGCAAAAAAGAGATAAGTTTCTTGATACCATGGAATTTATTTTCCTGTAAACAAGACAAGTAATAAAGAAATAAGCACACAAATGCATAATAACATATTAGATGATAAGTACAATACTGAAAATCAACATAGGATGTTTTAAGCTGAGCATGGTAGCACATGCCTGTAATCCATCTACTCAGGAGGCTGACATAGGAGGATTGCAAGTTTGAAACCAGACTTGACAACTTAATTTTTTTGAGACCCTGTCTCAAAACAAAAATAAATAAATAAATAAAGGGCTGGGAAAATAGTACAGTGGTAAAGTACCTCTGGGTTTAATCCCTGGTACCACAAAACAAGAAAAATGTTTTAGCCTTGAGTTATTCCTCTGAGTGATTCAGACCTAGGTAACCAGGAGTGGCCTCTTTGAGTGGGTGACATTAGGCTTTAATCTACCATAAGACTCAGGGCTCCTTGGCACAGCATCAGGAAGGCCTGAGATGAACTCTGTCCTTCCCTGAGAGGCAGTGGGCCTCGTGAGGGAGGCCTGGAAGTAGCCAGCTGGGGCCTTTCCAGGAACTTATTCAGTGGCCTAGGGCAAATCTCCCCATTCCCTGGACCTTTAAAGTCCTGTCCATCCCTAGCACATGCTCACTTCCTTCCGTGGGTCCTACTTCCCTCAAAGTGATCCTCTGCCACTGCAGCTTCTCCCTCTATACCTCCCCTCTCCCCCAATTTAGGATGGCTCCAACCGCATAAGAGTAAAGAGGCCTGCTTAGTCTTCTGTTCTGTCCACCATGAAGCCTTGCCTGGCTAATGGTGGGGTCAGCTCCAGGCAGCCAGAGCATGAGTGGCAGGTTGGGAGCCCTAGGAAACACATGGCTGGTGGGCCTCTCGATGTCTCAAGCGTGAGGGCCAACAGAAACCCAGGAGAGCAGCCCTAACATTTAATAAGAACACTTCGTAAGTAATCTCTGTCCAACTGTGGGATGACACCTCTGTAAACCTACATTTGTAAAACCCAAGTAGTTTTTGGTGCTTAGCATTGAACTAAGGCCCTTGGGCATGTCATATATATATTATATATAAAATATTGATGGGATGAAGAAACAAAGGGAGAGAGAGGAGGAGCATGGAGGAAAGAAGAAAGTTAGAAACATAGGAAAAGAAGGAGGAGGAGTATCCAATAGTTATTTGTTATTCTATAATGCTTATCTATTTGTTTATTCACTCCCTGCCAGAATGTTGTCCCACTGACATTTTATCTATATCTTTTACTGCTGTATATTATGTATTATAACATAGTATAGTGACTGGCAAATAGAAGATGCTCAACAAATATTGATTAACTAGTTAATTAATCAATGAATCCAATGTCTTTCATCCTTATCCTGAATTATATCAAATGGAGTGGTTCATTTGAAAGCAGCTAAGTTATGAGAGTATCTTTTCAATTTTAATTAAATTGCAAATTATAGATTGAATTTAAAATTTAAAATTGTTGTCTTTGTGTATGGTTTACTCTGTTATATCCAATAACTTTGATCTCTCATTGTCTTATTTTAATTACCCTGAAGGATGCATCCTTCTCTTTCTGGGTCACTCTAAGTTTTCATGTGTGTATTTTAAGTCAGGCCATTCTCTTTATAGCCCTCCATTCTGAGAAAAAAAATTGTCTAGCAAGTTTTATAAGATGCAGTAACAGATTTTATTTTTTTAATTGTCACCCCAAAATTTATTTATGAGCTATCTTGTAATGTTCTAATACATACATACATTTGTAATCTTTCAATGAACTTATGCATATCTGTCTCCTCCAATATTTGTCATTTCTCTGTGGTGAAAACATTCAAAATCCTTTCCCTAAACCTTTTTGAAATATTCAGCACTTTTTTTGTAGGTACCAGGGATTAAACTCAGGGGTACTCGACCACTGAGCCACATTCCTAGCTCTCTTTTGTGTTTTATGTAGAGACAGGGTCTCACTGAGTTGCTTAGCAGCTCGCCATTGCTGAGGCTGGCTTTGAACTCATGATTCTCCTGTCTCAGCCTCCCAAAGTGCTGAGATTACAGGCATGTGCCACCATGCCCAGCTCCACACATTATTATTTGTAGTTATCCTATTGTACAATACCACAGCAGAGCTTCTTACTCCTGTCTAACAGCATCTTGGTATCTGTTGGCCAATCTCTTCTGATCCTTCCCTCCCCACTCCTCTCTCAGGCCTCTAGTAAACACTGCTCTACTCTCAACTTCTATGAGATCAGGTTTTTTTACATTCCACATAAAATAAGATATTGGGGCATTTCCTTTTTTATGCCTAGCTTTTTCACTTACTGTCTTTCAGTTCCATTAATGTCACAAATGACAAGTTTCATCCTTTATGTGACTGAATAGTATTTCATTTTATATATATATATATTCCAAATTTTCCTTATCTATTCATCAGTTCGTGGATACTTAGGTTGATTCCATCCCTTGGCCATTGCGAATAGTACTGCAATAAACATGGGATAGGCTGATATATGTCTCTTCAATATACTGATTTCATTTGCTTTGGACATACCCAGAAGTAGAATTGCTGGATAATATGGTAGGCCTATTTTTATTTTTTTGAGAAACTACCTTATTGTTTTCCAAATGGCTGTACCACTTGACATCTCCACCAACAGTGGGCAAGCATTTCCTTTTCTTCACATCCTCATCAGCTCTTGGAGTGAGGTAGATCTCACTGTTTTTTTATTTTTTATTCCCTGATATTTAGTGATATTGAGCATTTTTTTCATTTACCAGTTGGCCATTTGTATGGCTTTTTTCCATCGTAGGTCTATTGCTTGTGTTTAAATCAGGTTATTTGTATTTTTGCTGTTTTTTTTTTTTTTTTTTAGATCCATAACATATTTTGGGTATTTGTCTCTCGACAGATGTATAGTTGCCAACATTTTCTCCCGGTCTTCAGGCTGCCTCTTTATTCTGTTGATTATTTCCTTTGCTGTGCAGAAGCCTTTTAGTTTGTGATTACACTTACCTATTTTTTGCTTTTGTTGCCTGGGTTTTTTGTGCCTTGTCCAAAAAATCCTTGCCTTTTCCAATGTCTTCTAGCACATTCCTCTATATATTATTCTAACAGTTTCATAGTTTCTGGTCTTACATTTAAGTCTTTAATCCATTTTGAGTTGATTTTTGTATGTGCTGAGAGGTAGAGATCTAGTTTCATTCTTCTGCATGTGGTTGTCTAGTTTCCCAGTACCATTTATTTAAAAGACTGTCCTTTCCCCAATGCATGTAACAGAAATTCTATTTACATAAATTATAAATATTATAGTCCTTGAAATTTTAATTGTTAATTTTGACATTATAAGATCACATTAAAATTTAGTACCTAGAAAGGGCCAAATTAAATCTGTGAGTGATCTAAATTAGAAAATATTAAGAAGTAAATTCAACCTAATTTTCTTATTTGTTTGTTTAAAAATTTTTTTACTAATGTGTTAATATTTCAGCAAAGTTATTGAAATGGGTTTAAAGGACAGACAGACACACTATAACAGGCTATAAAGTGACAAAATAATTTTATATAATTAAAATACTACACAGTCTTATGGGACTTACTGAATACCACATCCAGAGGAGAAATTTACATCTGAAAGATTAAGTCAAGTATTAGCACCTACAATATCTCTGAAAGCAAAACTTTTAACTGCTTCATTCTCTCCTAATATATTTTAACTTTCTCCAAATACAGTGCTCTCAGACCCATAAAAGAATGAAGGGCACAAGAAACTCAAATAGTAGGAACAGACAGACAAAAGAGGAGCTAGAAATATTACTCAGACTTGAGACTCTGAAGTCATTTAACTTGCTTGAACCAATCATAAGATTTCTGTGCACTGAATACTGATTATGAGGAATCTATGGATCATGAGGTTGCCCATAGGGTTAAAAATCAGCAATATGCAGTATTATTCCTATAAATCTTTTTCTCATAATTTATATTTATAACAAAACTATAATTAAACTATTTACTCTACTTGCTCATTACACATTCAGGGATACAATGGGGACATATGTCTGATGATTCGACAACTGCTTTATAGTACTTACTTATTTGTGTAGTGAACAAGCAAAATGTACTATATCTTTCCAATATTCAAAGTACTGCAATAATATATAAAAATCTCCAAAGAAAGTAACTGGAGATTGCATTAAATATTGCTTTAATTAGGTATAACTGCTATAATAAAACAAATAACATTACACATTTATACATTTTTTTCAGTGAGCTTTAGTTTGAGAAACTGAGGAGCAGAAATCAATCATAGGTTTTGAATTATGGCAAAACTGGTAGTTCTTTGAAATCTGAGAAATGCATTAGCATAACCACAGACATAATCTACCTCTCACCTGGAGAAAAGCCATTTAATAATTTCAGGGAATTAGACTGAACCTTGGCTAAGATATCACCCTTTGGAGTCTAAAGCCACCTGGAAACTGGCCCAAGGAATAAAGAGAATTAATGGTAACTGTTGGCAGGTAAGAAATAAAACTTGCAGTGGGTTGATCAACTGCATATTTTTTTAAACCTCCTTGAATAAAAAAAGGTGAAGTGCTTCCCATTATATTTTCTCAGAAACGAATCAAAAGAATACAGAGGCCTCCACAATTTGGAGACTCAAAGTGGATGCTAAGTGACTAGAGGTCATTCCAGGTGTAGGATTTTAGAAAATTAGTCCTTGGAGTAAATAGCACTGTGGCTCTGGCAGCAGATACAAAGGAATGATGCTCTGGAGAGGAGGTAGGGACACTCTGTGATCGGCCAGCAGATAGATGAGGGTCCCAGCTGAAGGTGACATCTTTAATTCTTTGGTTTATCTTTCACTGTTCATGCCTCATGGTAATTTCAGTCACTTGAAGTTCTACATCAATATGGTTTGTCAGGAGGGGACTTGGGGAGCATGTATCTTCTCATTCTATTCTTGAACATATTTGGAGATTTTCTTCAGAACTTTCTCATAATGAGTTTCCACACACACAAAGATGGTATATGCTGTTAAACAAGCCAAACAGCCTTCAAGATATCATCAGACCCCAAATTTCTCTGCTTACATGTAAAGGTTATTTAGAGGTTGAACTGTTTCTTCAAACTGCTGCCTATCAATCAAGTTCTCCAGTTCCACTTGGAACTTGGTTTGGAGCTGGCAGTGCATGCCACTGCTGTAGTTTTGTTTTAGCTTTTTCGCTGCTATGACTAAAAGATCTGACAAGAACAATTTTAGAGAAGAAAAAGTTTATTTGGGGGTTCATGGTTTCAGAGGTCTCAGTTCCTAGGCAGCCGGCTCCATTCCTCAGAGCTCCAGGTGGAGCAGAACATCATGAAGGAAGAGTGTGGTGGAGGGCGGTGGCTCACGTGATGATCAGAAGCAGAGAGAAAGACTTCCCTCCCAGATACAAAATATGTATACCAAAGGCACATCCCCAATGACCCACCTCCTCCAGCAGTACCCTACCCACCTTCAGTTACCACTCAGTTAATCCCACCAGGGAATTACTTTCCTGATCTGGTTAAGGCTCTCATAACCTAATCATTTCTCCTCTAAACTTTCTTGCATTGTCTCACACATGAGATTTGGGAGGACACCTCACATCCAAACCATAACCAGTCTCCTTGAATAAATACCTTCCCAGGACCAGCTCCTGATACAGTCTCATGGTGAGGACATGACCCGCTCCCTCCCCCATGGCCTCTTCTGCCCTGCAGTTGTGGTTGAGCTGCCTTAGCAGTCACTTAAACTCTCCAATCTGATTTTCTTAAAGATATCCCAGATTACAAGAAATGAGGAGTGGCTAGGGGTATAGCTCAGGAGTAGTATTTGTCTAGCATTTGCAGAGCCCTGGGTTCTGGCCTCAGCAACAACAAAAACAAACAAACCAAAAAAAGAAAAAAAAGAAAGGGAGTAACTAAGCATTAAGCAGGAGATGGCCTTTGAAAGGACTGGGTCAAAACCAGCTCTCATACCTGTGAAATAAACAAATGCTTCTCAAGTGCTTAAAGATCTTAATGTGTTTATTTGAGTCTTTTAAGTCTTTTAAGTAGCCTTTTTTTTTTTTTTTTTTTTTTTTTTTGGTACTAGGGATTGAACTCAGGGGTGTTCGACCACTGAGCCACATCCCCAGCCCTATTTTGTGTTTTATGTAGAGACAGGGTCTCACTGAGTTGCTTAGCACCTCGCCATTGCTGAGGCTGGCTTTGAACTTGCGATTCTCCTGTCTCAGCCTCCCTAAGTGCTGGGATTACAGGCTTGAGCCACCACGCCCGGCTTAAGTAGCCTTTAAGTATTGTTTATACTCAGCCAACTTAGTAAATTTGGTCCCCCGTCCATTTAATTCTTGTGTATTTTATTTTTTGCAATTCTTTCTTTTCTGTAGCAGGAGAGGTGTCAGTAATTGAAAAGAAAAATAAAAGAATAAACAAATAATGAAATAGGTATATATCCCCATAATTCAGCCATGGATTTTCACTAAAGTGAATTGCTTAAAAGCTGAGAAATTTGGGAAGGTAATTACTCTCCTGGTGCCCTGCTTATTTGAAATACATACTTTTGCTTTAAATATACAAGGGAATATAATTGAAGATAGGATATTTAAATACTTTCAGAAATAATTGTGTCCCTCAACTCCAGGCCTTTGCATTTGTTCCTCCTCACCATCTAGAATGTTTTTATTATTCCTTGCTTCATAGTCTCACTTCTTTCAGGTCTCAGATCAAATGCCATCTCCTCAGAGAAGCCAGACCTGACCCCTAGCTAAAAATACACACCCTTTCTATACTCCCTCTCCCTGGACATACTTTGTGTTTCTTTAGAGCACTTAAATTATCACCCAGTATATCATTTGATTATAACTTGTTGTCTTCTCCTACCAGAGAACAAATTCTAGAGGAGAATTATCATGATCGTGGTCCAGGAGAGTCCCTAGGACAATATTCACTCAAATATCACAAAAATACTAATTTTTCTTCCTAAATACAAAATAACCTTTTTGTAAATTTAGAAAGTGAAAATTCTCCAATAAAAAAAAACTCTCAGTAAAGGTCAAAAAGAAAGCATCAAAAACTTTAAATGTCTAAGGTAAACCAAATTCCACCTAGCACTGACACCATATCACCCATGGGAGAGGGGCATCTGCTTAATTACCATTGAAGTACTAAACTCAGTCAACTCATGCAAGAAATCAGTCACACTGATTGTTTGCCATTTCATAGAGAAAACAACTGGTTGCTTGGTTACATTTTTCACCACTGATTGGCTTCAGGTAAGTCAATGCTGAATGCCTCCTGGGAAAACCCAGCAGCTCAAAGTTAGCTTTTTTCTTAGATCTTTCAGTTTCCCCTCACATTTTATTTTTTCTGTTCCTCAGTGTTATAACTTTTATGATAGTAAGAAATACACAAATATTAGCATTTATGCATAAACCTAATAATAAGGATCTAACATCCTTGTCCTTAACATGCTCCCAGTGTGGTGGGGACAGCTGAGAAATACACAATTGTGTGCCCTCCACACAATTGGTGCAGTCAGCTTAGGGCTCAGGTTACTGGCTGAGCTGGCACTCCTGGGTCTCAGATTCTAAGAGTGCTCCTTTCTGCAGAGACTGTTGAGACAGAACATGGTGCCTGAGCCTAAGTCTTCTGAAACTTGGCTTCAGAATTGTTGAAAGCTTAGTGAGGATAGACATGGAGCTAGAACAACTCATTTCAAAACTATAAGCTGTCTGACTCTTGAATACATCTTTGAGTCAGATTATTCTATTCTTTTTGAAGAGTCATCTAAATGGCTTTTCAGTTATGCAAATGAAATATTAAAACCCCAAATCAAGAAAGATCATTTTTGAGAAACATGTAGCTTCAAGAAGTCAATGGCTTTTGCCAACTCTGACAAACAAAGTAATTAATATCTATACCTGAGTATCTCACACAGCTCATAGTCACCATAACTACTCTGGAACTCATATCTCCTTCTACAAACCTCTGTACTTTGCAGCCACCTGATGTTTCTTCCTATCTCCCAGTTCTTCATAAATGGTGTCATTAGTCACCCTGGGTCACCCTGGGTCACCCTTGATTGTCCTTTTCCTATATCAGAAGATCCAATCCCTCAGCAAGTTCTGTTAGTTATCACAAAAACACACCTCACATCTGTCCACATGCCACCCTAGGTCCAGGCCATTATCACTTCTCACTGAATGTTTCCAGTTCCTTCCCTCATATATCCATTCTGCTCATCTCTAATCCATTCTCCACTCATGAGCCAGATAAAGCTCCCTCTCCCTCTTTAACCTGGCAGTTCTATAAATTAGGAACTTTTTTGGTTCCTAGTTTGGGGGTGGGGTTGAACTCAGGGGCACTTGACCGGTGAGCCACATCCCCAGCCGGATTTTGTGTTTTATTTAGAGACAGGGTCTCACTGAGTTGCTTAGCACCTCACCATTGCTGAGGCTGGCTTTGGACTCGAGAATCTCCTGTCTCGGCCTCAATCCCAGTGCTGGGGTTACAGGCATGCACCACCGCGCCCAGCAAATTAGGAACTTTTTAAAAGTTCCTTTAAACTTTAGTTTTCTGTGTTTCAGTGTTTAGTTATGAGTTTCATGATAATAAGAAAGATTTATTTATGTATTACTAAAATGCACAAATATTTAGCACTTCATAAATGCTAATGGTAAGGCTAAACATCCTTCTCCTTAATATGCTCCCAGTGTGGAAGGAAAGCTGAGAAATACACAGATGTGTGCCCTCCAGCTTAGTGGAGGTGCAGTCAGCCTGTGGCTCAGGTCCCCAGTTGAGCTGGCACTCTTGGGTCCCAGGTTCTGAGAGTGCTCCTTTCAGAGTGACTGATGGAGGCAGAATATGTCATCTAAGCCATGTTCATTTTATAAATTAAGACTTTCTAAAGAACATTTTTAGATACCTAGTAAAATTGAGCAATAATTCACAGAGTTCTCGTTTATACCTTCTACCCCACATATGCACAGTCCATCTATTATCAACATCAACCACCAGTGGTACATTTGTTACAATCCATAAGCCTACACTGACAGACATTATCACCCAAAGTCTTCAGTTAACACAGGACTCACTATATATTCTCTGGATTCTGACAAACATAATGTCATGTATTATGTAGCTTTGTACAGAGTAGTTTCACTGCTCCAGAAATCCTCTGGGCTGTATCTATTTATCCCTCTCTGTCCTCTAATCCTTAAGAACTGATCATTTTATAATCTCCATGGTTTTCCCTTTTCCATAACATCATATAATTGTAATCAAACGGTATGTAGCTTTTTTCAGATTAACTTCTTTCACTTACTAATGTGCATTTAAATTTCCTACATGACTTTTCATAGATTTATAGTCTATTTTTAGCAGTGAATAATATTCCATTCTCTGATTGTATCACAGTTTATTCATTCATTCTTCTACTGAAGGACATTTTGATTACTTCCAAATGTTGGTTATGAACAAGCTGCTACAAACACCTTTTGGCAGGTTTTTGAGTGGACATATCTTCAGTTCACTTTAGGAAATTCCAAGGCCATGACTGCTCGATCATATGGTAAAAGTATATTTAATATTATAAGAAACTATCTTCCAAAGTGGCTATATCATTGTGCACTCCCACCAGCAAAGAACGGGTGTTCCTGTTTCTTCCCATCTTTGTTGGCACTTGGTGTTCTGGATTTTAGCCATTCTGGTAGGCATGTAGTGATAGCTTACTGTTGTTTCAGCTTGCAATTCCCTCAGTGACTTATGATGTTAAATGTCTTTTAATATGCTCATTTGCCACGTGTGGATTTTCTTTGATGATGTGTCTGTAAGAGTATTTAGCCCATTTTTAAATCAGTTGGTTTATTTTTTATTGCTGAATTTTTAAGAGTTCTTTGTATATTTCAGATAACAATCCTTTGTGTTTTCTGCAGATATAGGAGAAAATATTTGCTCATCTTTTTATTCTCTTGACATTGTCTTTCACAGAGCAGACTTTTAATTTTAATGAAACCCAGCTTATCAACTTTTAGTGTTTTATAGTTATACATAATAATGGGGTTCATTGTGACATATTTTTAATGCACATAGCACAGCTTTCTCCTTTTCAGTCTCAAGTACTGTCCCCTTGCCTACCCTCCTCCTTCCCCCTGATCCTCCTCTCTATCTCCTAATCTATTTATGGATTTTGCCTTTGGTGCTGTATATAAAAAGCAACTGTCATAACTAAGGTTACCTGGATCTTTTTCTGCATTATGTTTCAGGAGTTGGATATTTTTTGTGTTTAATATTTAGACCTATGATCCTTTCTGAGGTAACTTTTGTGAAAGGCATAAGCCCTGAGTCTAGATTCTTTATTGTATTTACTTATTATTTTTGCGTATGTATGTGTGGTTGTTACATCCCCATTTGGTAAAAAGACAGTCTTTGCTCCATCAGAAAGTCTTGGCTCCTATTTGTTCATTTATTTATTTATTTATTTATTGCCACACACATTTATTGTGCTGGGGATTAAATCCAGGGCCTCTCACATGGTAAGCAAGCATTTTACCACTGAATCACATCCCCAGCCCTGGCCTTTATGCATGATCAGTTGAATACATTTATGTGGGTTCATTTCTGATCTGTTTTTCTGGGTTTTTTTGTGCCAATATTAGTCTTGATTACTTTGTCATTAAAGTATATCTTGAAGCTGTGCAGTTTCAATCCAAAAGTTTCCAGAAGATACTTTTACTTTCTAATTTTTTTTAACTTATTTTTTGCAGTACTGGAGATTGAAACCAGGGCCTCACACACATTAAGTACATGTTCTACCACTGAGCTACATCCCTGGCCCTTTTATAAAAATAGAAATATTTTGAGACAAGGCTTTGCTGAGTTGCCAAGGTCAGCCTTGAATCTTTGATCCTCCTGCATAGGACTTCCAACTCGCTGGGATTTCAGATGTGTGCCACTGTGCCTAGCCATAAAGAGCTTTCAAATAATGAGTTTGTATTTTAAAGACACAAATCCTTTAGAGGCTTTTTTCTTGTCCTGTGAATAAAGTCCACAATATTTAGCAAGGCCTCCAAGACACTCTGTCAATCTCTCCTTTTCTGTCTCCAGCTCCTCCACCTCATCATTTTTGATTCCCTAGTCAGAGGGATTTCTATTGCTTCTCTCTAAAACCAAAAAGTTACCAGCCCCACTTCAAGGTACTTAGGAGACATCAGTGAGCAAAACACAGAAAGATCTCTGACCTTGTGGGAAATTTATTTTTAGTAAGAGAGACATCCAATTAACCATGAATATAATAAGAAGCAAATTATGTCACATTAAGCCACTTGAAATATTTATTGAACACATTCTAGAAGCCCAGAGTAAACAGAACAGGCAAAGATCTCTACCCTTGTGCAGTCGGCTTTCTAGCAGAAGATGGACAGTGAACATAATAAATTAGTGTATTATATCACATGTTAGAAGTAGTTAAAACTAACCAATCTAAATCTGAAAGAGGAGGAAACGGTTAAAATATATTTTCTTTCTTTCCAAAAGTTTCAAAGGTTTTCATACTCAGAAAGCAAAAATGACACACTTTTTAAAGAAACTTTAAAAACATGACCATTCACATAAAATCTCTTTAAAAAAAATTTGCAGCCAGGTGCAGGAGTGCACACGCCTATAATCCCAGCAGCTTGGGAGGCTGAGGCAGGAGGATGGCGAGTTCAAAGCCAGCCTCAGCAAAAGTGAGGCACTGAACTACTTAGTGAGATCCTGTCTTTAAGTAAAATACAAAATAGGGCAAGGAATGTGGCTCAGTGGACAAGTGCCCCTTAGTTCAATCCCTGGTACCTCCCCACTCAAAAAAAAATTACAAGTATTTTCTCTAGGTTATGGATTTGTTTGTTCCAAAAGTATCTATCAAGTGCCTTTTAGGCACAGAGGTGATGGCAGCAAATGATAATGATATAATTCCTGCTCCTGTGGGCAAATATTTTCTATTTGCCTAAGAATATCCTGATGAAGAAACAGATCTGAAAAAGCATGCATCATCTGCATAGCACATTTACCCTAAAGTTAATACCTTCTTTTTGAACACTGCTTTGTTTTGTTGTTGTTGCCATTTTTGGTACCAACGATGGAACCCAGGGGCTCTTAACAGCTGAGCCACATCCCCAGTCCTTTTTAAAAATATTTTATTTTGAGACAGGGTCTTCCTGAGTTGCTTAGGGCCTCAATAAGTTGGTGAGGCTGGTTTGAACTTGTGATCCACCTGCTGCAGCCTCCTGAGCTGCTGGGCTTACAGGTGTACACCACCACACCTGGCCTGACAACTGATTTTTGTGTTTGTTTTGTCATCCTCAAGTTTTCTGAAATCCAGCAATTATTTATAAGTGGCAGAGTGGAGAAAGAGTGCTAGTTTTCACTGCTGTCAATATAATTTCATTTTCACTGAAGGAAGGAAAGCTTGCTTGCAACTGTGTACCCTTGGTCACTCCTTATCCAAATGTGTTAACTGAGCCATGGAGGAAGGTGTCAGGGAAAGCATCTACAGCTGCACACTCCTTAGAGCAATCTGGAGGAAGAAAGTATATTGTTAAGAAGGATTTTTAAGAACCATTTCCGTGGACTCTTTTCAACCCTAGGTTCATGTAATATTCTTTAATTTCCCAATGTCCGGTTTGTGGAAATTATTTTAAGGAAGAAAATATTCCATATCTAATATGTTAATGTCATGAAATGCCCCAAAGAATTTTGTGGCAGAATTTTCTTTTGCTAGCCCAGAAACTCTTCCTGCTTCTCCATATCCTAGCACTTCACTCTTCCCTTGGCAAAGCATCCCTCTCTATCCCACATTCCAGGACTGCCAATCAGGTAACCAACTTCTTTGGCCAAGTGGTATGCCTGGGACCTAAGCCAGGCCAGGCTGATTCTCCTGGGATTTGAATCTTGAGTAGGGTGACTCAAGGTCAAAAAATACTTGCAGCCAAGATTTTCTCATGGCAGAGCCCTGAAGACATCTTCTATTAGTTCCTGCCATATAGATCTCCAAGTTTAATTGAGCTACCCTATATATCCTTCCAATAAAATTTCCTGTTATTTGCTTGAATGTTGCTTGCACCAAAAGAATCTTAATATATATCTACTCATAGATAGATTGAAATATGTATTTAAATAATTATTAGACATATATGTGTATTTGTATGTATGTTGAAAATAGCAAAAATGATTGTTTATTTTTTTTCTCTGTCTTTAAAAGCCATCTGGAAGTTCACGTCTCAGCATACAAAACCATAGTTTAAATGTGTATGCCATATTTTTCTTAATGTATCAATAAAAAGTTTATAAAAATCCATTACTTTTGAGAAGCAATTACGAGTAGATCAAGACTTTTTCATGGAAAACTGCTAATGTTCAAATCAAATTTACAATGAATATCTAATAGTAGAAATAAAATGAGTCATTGTAATAGCTGTGTGTAGGAGCAACTGTTATAGTCTTTTCCCTAAAAAATGCCATGCATGTGTATGTGTGTATAAATTGATGCACACAAATCCATTTATATTTGTACCAAACCAATATCTACTTAATTTATATTTTAGGTACCTTGTTGCTACAAAGTTTAATTTTAATTGGAAACCCTTCTGATAACCATTTAGTTTTCTGGCCATTTTCTAATTAATAGAGAGGAAGAAAACTAAGATCCAGGTGTACTTTATTCAACATAACCTTGATCACTGGCTTCTGATTTTTTATTTCTGAATTGGCAAATCATTTAGATAAGCAAGAAGATTTTGTAAACTTCAGAGTATAGTATTGATGGTAAAAAGTATATATATGTGGCTAAATAATATTGATAATTGTAATTTTATGACCATTTTTATAGAAAGTTGTAGCTTTTTAGAAAAAATATTTTTAGTTGTAGATGGACACAATACCTCTATTTTGTTTTTTATGTGGTGCTGGGGATACCTTTATGTGGTGCTGGGGATACCTCTATTTTGTTTTTTATGTGGTGCTGCGGATCGAACCCAGTGCCTCACACATATTAGGCAAGCGTTCTACCACTGAGCCACAACCCCAGGCCTCCCTGTAGCTTTGAAACTCTTTTCCATACTGTACCAGTCAGGTTCTGAGAAAGAAGAAAAATTTACTCAGAGAGTTTGATGAAAAGACTTTCAGGGACAGGGTTACTTGCAGAGGTTGTGGGAAGGTCAAAGAGCAAACAAAGGATGTTGAGTGACAGGGACAAGGGATGAAAGCAGTGTTGCTCAGAACCAAAGGAGAAGCAAGAGCCAAGGAAGAGAGGCCACCCAGCTGCTGCCAAGGACATGGGGCAAATGCAGGGAGAGACGGCAGAATTATTTTACTGTCTCACTCCCCACCCTCTGATCCACCGCTAAGCCAAGCATAGGCCAGATGGCAAAGGCGTCCTGGCAATGCAGCAATTAGGAAGCAGCAAATTCTTAGAGGATAGAGAGGTCCCCATGTGGATCTGAGGTGAAACCCAGTGAAAAACCAGCCACGTACATTAACTCAGAGTACAACAGACTCAGAGAGATTAAATGCCTGATTAAATTTACACAGCTCGTGATCTCTCATCTGGGACTTAAATACCAGTTTCCAGACTCTCCAAAGCCAGTCTTTTTTCCAATATGCTTTGTTAATGGCTTAGCTGCTGATGACTAAGGGATGCTGCATGTGTTGCTTGAGTCAAATGTAATACTTTCTTTCAAGCTGAGCTAACTCAATGGGGATTCCTGTGAAGGTTCTTTATTGTATGTCTTCCAAGGGATTGGGTCCATTAGGTGGATTGTTCAGCAAACCAGTTGAACACAGTGAAGATGACTGTCTGCTGAGGTCACTAGATACACTGAAAGCCATGGGAGCATAGACTGGAAGAAGGCAGCAAAGAGAAGCAGAGGTGTTGTCACATTGCGGGTGAGAGCTGGCCACAGATGCCAGCAAGCCTGAGTTTGAATCCTCTTTCCCACCCTCTCTCACCACTTGGGGTCTTGAACACTTAATCAGAGCCTCACTTTATCTATTATTTTTTTATTATATTAAAAAAATGCCTATGTCATAGGATTGGTATGAGGATTAAAACAGTGTTTATAGTGCCTAGCATAGTAGCTCCAATTAACAACAGCTATAATTTTTTGGACTCTTTTCATACCATTATTTTCCATAAAACAGACTTAAGGTAGGGCACAGTAGGCCTCCTTTTGCAAATATGAAGACTGAGTCCTAGAAAATGATTTGTCTAAGAGCACACAGATAATGTCAGTGCCCCGATCTGATGTTAAAAGCAGGTGCTTCTACTCTATTACGCAATTCCAGGCAAGATGAGGTTCTAGCACTTTTGCTGATGGGGACTTATACCAGAAACTATAACAATGTGCTTAAGCACACTTTTTCTTGAACTCTCCCAGGTTGGTGTAATGGGCATGAGTTATGTGCCCTTTTCTGCTTATTCCTCTCATCAGTTTTCTAGGTCCCCTTGCTGACATTTCAGGCCTAGCCTCAGCAACGTTACTATTTTTTAAATAAAGCCTGGTGTTCCCTTGAAGAATATGCCTTTCACCATGGGGTAATTGGTTTGGAATCCTGATGCCTTTATCATCACGTGGAGCTGATTTGTGAGGAATATGGCTTTGATGCTTGAAGCTTGGCTCTGCGCCAGGA
This sequence comes from Xerus rutilus, assembly GCA_028644305.1. Classification (NCBI taxonomy): domain Eukaryota; kingdom Metazoa; phylum Chordata; class Mammalia; order Rodentia; family Sciuridae; genus Xerus; species Xerus rutilus. The sequence continues at coordinate 78,875,195 of CM053400.1, read as the reverse complement.
AGTCATTGTTGGGGATTCTGAGTGTTTGATGTTAAGATGCAATCTGCCGAGGAGCTGATGAGGCCTATTAATAGGAATTCAAACACCATGTCACAAGCTTCACTAGGAGGGCCTGGACAGGGAGGCCTGAATAACAATTCTGACAGAGCCAGGAGGCGTCATTGGAAAAAACAGTGTACCCTTGACACCACCTTGGGACTCATGGAGGCATCTGAAACATGCCAGCAGCTCCTTTCCACACTATCCTCACTTGATTCACTATTTTGGGCACACGATATGCCCCAATTAGGTGTCGGTCTTTCCCACAGGACAGAGCTCCTTAGAGGCAGGGATTATGTCATTAATTCAGAAAGCATTTGTTGAGTGCTTCTTGCCACTGCCAGGCATCATAGGAGGAGCCAGGAGCTTTATTATTCTCTGTACCCAGCACCTCGAAAAGAGGCTAGCACATGGCAGACATTCAGCAAGTGTTGTGGGTAAAGTACTACTCACTGAGGAGGCTAAACACAAACACTGCGTTCACTTGCATAGTGAATATATTTTGAATGTGGTGTTTTCTCCAGATTTGAGGCAATGCCCAAGTCTTTTGCATTAGGAAAATTAACTTGTGGCATATATGACATAATTGTTAAATGCATTTCTGTTCATCTCAGGGTAAAAGGCTAGAACATTCCAGTTGATCAAACATTTTGACTGAGAGTTAAGTTCATATTTGGTACTGTCAGTTAAAAAAATAAATTGAATATCCAAATAAAACATAAATCATTCCTTGATGGTCAAAAGGCAATATGAGTCTCACAACCATTGTTAGGGAACCATTTATCATTGGATAGATCCTAGCCATATACATGGTGTGAAAGGCCTAGATTAATAATTGCTTACTCTGTTATTGTGATTTATCTTTTATATACAATTAATGATACATAATTATGATGAGACCCCCAGGCTACAGTCAATCATTTAAAAAATGATTTTAAATAAGCAAAATTGTATCCACCTCAGGTTGTTTGTAGGAGCTACAGAAATGAAATTAAACATTAAAAAAATTCATTTGAAAGAAAATAGATAGCTCTCATAAGGGAAATCTGGAAGCCCAGGCTTAGGAATAAATGGCAGGAACCAAAAGAGGTTAGGGTGCAGGAAACACAGTCAAGCAGCTGTGGGGCTATACTGCCACTGGACCCTCATCTCCACTGCCTTACCAAAAGTGTTTCTATGACAGGGAGCAGGAGGCCCACAGAGGCTGAGCCAAGGTTGTGGGACCACAGGCTGGATGCCACAGCAGGGTGAGATGGAGGATTTTTCCCCTTGAACATCTGTAGATAGAATTTGAGCCATGCTTCTCACAAGCCTTGTCAGTTGGCAGAGTAAAAAACAATCAATAACAACAACAAAAAGACAATGGTCATTCATTACATAGACTGAGAGATTTTAAAACAAATGCACACCATATTGTTTGTTATAATACCTTATGGTGCAATAAATGAATAAATGTACAAAGTATATGCAGTAGAATAAAAAAGACAAGTCAATAAGTGCATGGTAGATTGAGTAATGTCCTCCACCCCCTGCCCCTACCACCACCAAATTGTCCACATTTTAATCTTCAAAACCTCTGAATATGATGCTTTCATGGCACAGGGATTTTGAACATGTGATAAGTCAGGATCTTGAGACAGAAAGATTAACCTGGATTATCTAGGTAGATCCCAAGTATTCACAGGGATCCTGATAAGAGGGAGCCTAAAGGATCAAAGTCATAGAAGGATGTGTGATAGCGGAAGCAAGAGGTTGGAATGATTCATGAACACTGTCAAGAGCCACAGAATGCAGGCGGCCTCAGGAAGCAGGAAAAGGAGCAAACAGATTCTCCCCTTCAGGAAGAACCAGTCCTGTGGCCTTGATCCTAGCTCCATAAAACAGTTTGAGACTTCTGACTCACAAAATTATAAGAGAATAAATTGTATCATCTTAAGCCACTAAGTTTGTAGTAGTTACAAACAGCAACTGTAGGAAGATATTGCAAATGATAAAAAAGAAATCTTAGCTATTTAAAGTCTCTAGTAAAAAACAGAATTCTAGAGGAGATTGCAGAAAATGCAAGACAGAATAAAAGGCACTTGACGTGCACTCATTGCATTGCAGTTCTTCAGTACTATCAGTTCCGCCATGGCTTCCTTCATTCTGTCAGCCAAATTCTTTGATAATGGGATCAACATAGTGATAATTTTGGATACAACTCCCTAAGCCCATATATTCTTGTGACCCAGCAGTAGGACTACCAAGCATATAAGAAAGAGGTTGTATCTTCTACCAAATACAGCTTAAAAGCAAGAATTAGAAGAAAATACTGTTTATTGTGCTTAATTTTTACCTAGTTTTGATGATCATTCTAATATCAATGAAACTTCTTTTACAGTGTATATTAGAGAATGTATTAGTTTTTTTTTTTAAGGAGAAACAGAGTAAGAAGTATAAATAATTAGACCTTACATATTTTTAAGTAACTCAACAAGTCATAGAAATTAATTATGGAACTGATTATTAAAAGTGATTCAGGCTTTTTCTCTTTTCTTTTCTTTTTTCTTTTCTCTCCTCTTCCTCCTCCTTCTCTCCCTCTGTACTCAGGATTGAACCCAGGGCCTTGTTCATGTTAGGTAAGCTTTCTACTATTGAGCTACCCTCCCAGTCCTGTTTAAATTTTTGTTTGGGCTCTCTCTTAAAAAATAAAAAGTTTTATTTTGAACATGGTCTCACTAAGTTGCAATCTTCCTTTTAAATGTATGTTTTTCAATATTTTTAGTTTAAAACAAGTTCTCTTTGATAAGCTATTTTGAAAGAAGACTTCTATAATAAAATTTTTCTTTTCTTTTTCCTTGGTAATCATTAAAAATCATTTCTACCCCAAAAATTCTTCTCCATTTTAAGACATGTAGCCCCCTTACTCTTATCCTTTTCCCCACTCAATGGAACCTGTAATATTGATTTTTTTAATCCAGTTTGATATCAAAGCACTGTATCAAAGTTAGTTGGATCACTGAAAATAAAACATATATCTCTGTATGCCAGTTTCCTCCCCTTATTTGTCTATGTGCCGTGGTTAGCGGAAAAGACTTCCAGTGTTTTACTATCTATTATAGGTAAGAATAAACACGTTGTACTTTCTGTGTAGCTCAGTGGTAGAGCACATGATTAGCATGCATGAGGACTTGGGTTCAATCTCAGCACCAAAAATAAAATAAAATAAACACTTTAATACTTAAAAGAACCTTCTCATTGTACTTAAGTGAAAATAGATGTTCTTTCAAAGTAATTTGAGGGCTGGGGTTGTGGCTCAGTGTAGAGTGCTTGCCTCATATGTGTGAGGCACTGGGTTCGATTCTCAGCACTGCATATAAATAAATGAATAAAAATAAAGGTCCATCAACAGCAAAAAAAATTTTTTTTAAGGTAATTTGAAACACTAAATACAATGAAATGTAGTATTCTGTTATTGTTATATAAAGATAAAGACAAGAACAGTGATATAGTTGTATAAAAAGAAAATAATGTTTAGTACTTTTGAAGGAAAGAGAAAAAGTTGATAGGAAACACTTTTTATTTTACAATAGTGAACTTGATTTTGTGTAGTCTCAGTTTTCTCTTTTCCTATCCAAGATGGCTAAGAGAGATGGATCAGCTTTCTGTTGCAGTCTTTTGTGTGTAGCAATTCCATATTCTCTTCTTTCAGGGAAAAAAAATGAAGACCTAATTCAAAGCAAAAAAAAAATTAATTTACAGTTGATTAAGTCATATAAAACTTAGAATTACATAGTTGTTTTAAATAGCTAAAGCCTAGGGTTTTTCTCCCCAAATTGTAACTTTTTAAAAAGCACCTAATTATATTATTAACAAAAATCACAGTGTTTGAAGAATAAGGCAATTATCCTTACTTCTGTGAGCAAGATTTTGCCCAAGTAATGTTTTGATTTTGTGTGACTCTTGGAAGCAGTATTTTATATTTCATGAATTATTATACATTAATATATAGCCGTCCCTCAATATCTGTGGGTTCCATATCTATGGATACAACCACCAGAATCAAAAATATTCAAAAAGAAAATTGTATTGATATTGAACATACACAGGCATTTTTCTTATCATTATTCCCTACACAATATAATGACTATTCACATAACATTCACATTGTGTTGAGTATCGTAAGTAGTCTAGAGATGTTATAAATTGTTACAGAAAGGTATGTGTGGGTTATAGGCAAATACCGTATCATTTCACATACAGGATTTGAGCATCCTAGGATTTAGTATCAGCTGGAGATCCTGCAACTAGTTCTGCAGTGGATACTGAGGAACAACTGCATATACCTGTAAAGAGGTAATTACATTAAAATTAGGCCATTAGACTAGGACTCTAATCCATTATTACTGGTGATTCTATAAGAAGAAGAAGGAACATGAAAGGCCATGTGAGGATGTAGCAAGAAGGTGGCCAGGCCATCTGCAACCCAAGGAGATAGACTTCAGAAGAAAACAAATATGTCCATCTTTATCTTGAATGTACAGCCTCCAGAACTGTGAGAAAACAGTGTTCTGTTGTTTAAACCACATACTCTGTGGCATTTTGTTATGGCAGCCCTAGCAACTAACACACTGGGAACTTTTGAGAATGACCAAAGTGTTGCTGTCAATATATATGCTGAACTAACAAGTTAAAATGGGATTGTCCTAGACAAAGCAGGGGAAATAGTCAAGTCAATAAGGGCTAATGCATGAAAGCCTGCCTGAAGAAGAGGATGGGAGAAATGAATCAGAAGGCATTCCAGGCCACGAGAGTTGCTGAGCCTGGGTATGGTTAAGATATATCATATCTATGGCCTTTTTTGGTTTTTTTTTAGTGGTGGTACTAGATAGAGATTGAACCTATGGGTGCTCTACCACTGAGCTACATCCCCAGACCTTTTTATTTTATTTTGAGACAGGTCTCACTAAATTGCCCAAGCTGACCTTGAACTTGAACCATCCTCCTGCCTCAGTCTCCCATATAGCTGGGATTATAGGCATGCACCACCACTCCTGAGATTTGTGTTTTTGAAAGACCACTCTGTTGGCATGTAGCAGAGGGATTGTTGGGTGTGGGTAGTGAAGCAGGAATTTATTGAAAAAAGACAGTAAGAGCCTGCTTGAAATAAGGGGGTGGGGATGCACATGGGGATACAAGAGGTGACAGATGCAAGGGATATTAAGAAACTAGAGTGACCAGGAATTGGTTACAGAGTGCAATCAGCCCTTCTTACCTGCCTGTTCTGCATCTGCAGATTGAGCCAGCTACAGATCAAAAATATTTGGAAAAAATTGCATCTATACTGAACATGTATAGAAATTTTCCTTTTGCATTGTTACCTAAACAATACAGTACAACCACTTTTCATAGCACCTACATTGGATTAGGTATTATCAGTCATTTAGAAATGATTTAAAGTACATGGAGGATGTGCCTAGGTTATATGTAAATGCTACACTATTTTGTATACAGGACTTAGGCATCTAGGATCTTAGGATAAGAGGGATGTCTTACCACCAACTCTCCAATGAATACAGAGGGACAAGTCAAGAAATCATGTTTTGGCTTGAGTTATTTAGCCAATGGAGACAGATAGAAAACAAAGCAGAAGAACAAGTTTGGAAGTAACTTACATGTACTTCCTAAAATAGCTATGGTAACCTATTGTTTGGGGTCGGGCCTCCTGGGTCTCCTCCACGAATTGGGGTCCTGAGAGACCAAAAGGGGTCTTCTGGGAAGACGAAGTGGGGTCTCCCGGGACAAAGCTAGGGGTGACAGTCTGTGGAGTCACTCCACCCAGACTCCGGAGGTAGGTAAGACTACTCTGCTGGAAGGAGAAGCAGAACCACTTTAATCCAGGAAATACAGAGGCTTATATAGGGTCCTCGGACCAATCACGACCCTGAGGTTACAACCAATGAGGAGAATAGGAAAAAAGGGAAGGGAGGGATTGAAGGCATAGGGAGTGCTCCTACAGTAACCCTGGGTGTTTGACTTTTAGGTCCTGACTCTAGATTACGGTATATAATAAAATTATAATTGATGAAAATTAGTATTCAAATATGTTTATTAAAAGTGGAATAAGTTTCCATCTCCTCTTTGAAAAGATGCTAGTTAGATAATCAGTAAAATGATATCTTTAATATAATTTAAATTACTCAAAATTGCTTCTGGACAATAAGGATATCTTTTTTATTTAGCCAGCTTATATTACTACTTATTGAGAAACTGAGAACATTTTGTCTCACTAGGGATTTAGACTCTACACAATGTTTGACAATATCAAGGTTTGGTCATTTGGGTGGCAGGAAGATTTAGTCAATCAACCTTGAAACCAATTGTTTACTAGCTTCTTTGATGATCAATCATTAAGATCTTCCCTTTTTCATGACCCATCAGCTTTTCAGTAACTTTATCAACAGGAGTCATTCATTGATCCATTCAACTTGTTCTCAAGTTGCTCAGCCTGTCACAAAGGAACCAAAAGTATCATCAACAACTTCAGTTAATGTGATGATGATCTTAATAAAGCTATGCACAAAGAAGCTAGGCCTAGTAATGTATGCCTGTAATCTCAGCTACCAGGGAGACTGAGGTAGGAGGATCTATCACAAGTTCAAAGCCAGCCTGGACAATTTAGTGAGACCCTGTCTTGAAAATTTTAAAGGACTGGGGACTTATCTTAATGGTAGAGTACTCATAGGTTCAATCCCCAGTACTGCAAAAAAAAGAAGAAAGAAAGAAAAAAGTCAGTTTCTCTCTTTCTCTTCAGTTCTTCCTTCCCCCTGTGGCTTCCACAAATACTCCTTAATTGTTGGGATGGGAAAAAGACTAACTCAAAATCTCCCTTGTCACCTATAGGCAATTCATTTCCACATGTACCTGTTGCCTACTTACCACGTGCCAGGCCTAGGAAATGCGATGGACAAAATGACATGGTCCTAGCTCTGAGAGAGCTTATGCTATTAGGAAGGATGGCTATAAACAAATGGTTGTCTAACTTCAGGCTCTTCTCCCTCTCAGCCTAGTTCAGCTGAGGACTCAGATGAGCACCACCACCAGTTATCAGAAGTGCCTGAGCAGTGAGGAAAGTCAGAGCCCAGGAATGGAGCGGCTACCCCACCCTGACAGTGGGGCCATGAAGGTATGGGCAGAAGCCACAGAAATAGCCACAGGTAAGTTGCCTGTCTGAGTGGATAGGAAAATGGACAACAGAGTTAGACATTTAAGAATACAAGCTTTGGAGCCAGCCTGCCTGGGTAAGAATCCCAGATCTTTCACTCATTAATTAACTGCAAATGTGACCCTAGGTACACACTTTGCTTCTATAAAGATGATAACGGCAGGTGCCTCATGGTTTAAGAATTTAAAAAATTGCCTGAAACATTTACAAAAATGTGTGGCAGAATAAATGCCCCTTAAATTCATATTATTATTAAGAATCTACATAATTAAAATGTTTTAAAAGAATGATGGTGATTATGAATATTTTGTACCCATATGTAAATAGGTTTTAAATTTGGAATTCAGTGTTCTTATCACAAGGTATATGCTAATGCATCATTGGTGCATGCAATTACTTATTTATAGGAGCTCAAATGCTCAGAGAAAGGTCTGGAAAGATGTACATGACATAGTTGAGAACAATCCTCTTCATGGAGATTGGACTGGAGATGCTCAAGTTCTTCAGTTTTTCATAAAATATTTGATTTCTTCTTTATGATGAAAATGTGTTCATGAATTAAACATAATTTTAACAGGTAAAAAATTCTAAAAAAGAAATGCTAACACTCAGCAGGAGATGTAAAAGAAGGTATATCAGCATTTAGATGACATTTCCCCAAACATTGATTGAAAACCTAGTTTGCTTTACTCGCTCCACTAGGTATTTTAGGATATGAAAAGTACATGTAGAGTTACCCAATCTCTTGCAAAAGTCCTTTTCCCTCATTTCTGGCTACTGTGACTTGAATTTGATTGGACCTTAGGGGATGGGTGGGGTTTCGATTGGAGTAGCTAATCTGTGAGCAGCACAAGCAAAAGTGGGGGAGGAAAGCAGAAAAGCTTCAGGAAACAGCAAGTGGGTGGGTTTGGGTTGGTCACAGCTTACTGGAAAGAGAATGGTATCATGTAAACTTGGAGAGGAAGATTGGATTTAGTGCACCAAGAGCCCGACTGCTGGGTTGTCAGTTAGCTTATTTCTTTATGTAAATGAGAACTACTGAAGGATTTTGAGTAGAAGAAAAACACAGTCTTAAGAAGAATATTTTAGGAGCAGTATATAAAGAATTTAAGTGAGCTTCCTTGGGGAATTTTAAATGGTCAGTGCAAGAGAATGAAGATTTGACTAATGGGTAATAGGGAAAAATGAGGGGGGTACAGATTGGAGGTAAGAGATAGAACATTATGTTAATTGGTTAAAAAAGTCAAAAGATTAGCAAGAATTATAGATAAAAAAGATGTACAGGCTACTTCAATGTTTTCAGGATTAAATTTTTATAAAATGATGCCATTTGGGGGCAACAGAAAAATCACCAGAAAGGTTACTTAGCAATGGCAACAGATTTATTTTAAGACATTTTGAGATTGAATCTCTAGGTAGGCATCTGAGCAAAACAAACATCAGTCATTTGAAACTCCATCCAAGAGTCATCTCCTGTGAAAAGAATATTGAAAATGTATGTGTGGATACATACAATTGCCTGGTAGAAAATGCAGAAAAGGAGGAGAGTGATGAGTCTTGAGAAATGAGTAAATTTGAGGATGCTGGAGATTAGGAAAACTAGAGAGAGACAGAGGAGGTCACCTGGAAAAGCAAGAGGAGAATCAGAGTCATGCCTTTAAAGGTGGTGAAAAAGCCAGGTAAAGTGGTGCATGTTTGCAATCCCAGTTACCCTGGAGGCTGAGGCAGGAAGATAGCAAGTTAAGGCCAGCTTCAGCAACTTAGTGAAGCTGTAAGTAACTTGGCTAGAACCTTGTTTCAAAATAAAAAGGACTGGGGATGTAGATCAGTGGTAAAGCACCCCTGGGTTCAAGCCCTGGTACCAAAAAAAAAAAAAAAATACACTTAAAGGTGGCAGAGAATACTTTGATGCCAGAAATATTCTTTTTTAAAAAATTAAGATTTTTTTTTTAGAAAAATTGAAATATCTATATGTATTGTTTGAAGAGTGCTGAAAACTATATTTGCCTGTGGAGCCACCATGCTAATCAAGAGAGTGTTTCCGGCACAGTATCTTGCACAAAGTACTCAGTAGACCATCAGCTGTGCACAGGTAGTACCAGGGCAGGTTTGGTTAGGCAAGAGGTGGAAAGTGAATCTTAAGTTGAAGGCCTGCCCAAAAAAGCTGTATCATCTGAGGTCAGATGAAGTAAAAAATCAAATACCGAAGTCAGGGTCAGCAGGGTCAAGGGGACAGTATTTTGTAAGTCTGAGCAGGTTGAGGGTTGTGTAATGCTGTGTTATGCAAGCAATGTTTGGTGACCTACTGGCAGGGAGATGACATCAAAGTTAGCTTTACTTTTCTAAGCTGGGAGAATTTGCCCTCTGAAACTCTAGATAGTTAAGGGTTACAGGTATGTGGTACTCCTACATCAGATCTAAAATGACGAGATTCTGGAAGCTTTCAAAAACTTGCTCTGACTCTTGATAAAAGTGAGATTCCGGCTGATTTAGATACTTTGCTGTTGTTATATTAGCAAATCATTCCACTCAGTTCCCCAAATTGGAATAACACTTAACTAAGAATATGTGAAAAGGCTGATAGACATTGATCCCAGCAGAATACTTCTCTAACATATTACTGCATATTTCCATCTTATATTTAAAAACAGAGCTGCCTATTTTCAGGTATCAAAGGGTTTGGAGTGCCTGCTAAGGTCTCTATCTGGCTAGGTGGCATCTTGAACTTAATGTGTCCTAAGCAGATTTTTTTTTTCAGTACTGGAAATACTGAGAATTGAACCCAGGACCTTGCACATGCTAGGCAAGTGCTCTACCACTGAGCTACATCCCTAGCCCTCTAAGCAGAAATTTTTTTGTCTCTGCTCTTTGGTCCAGTCTTCTCCATTTTAGTAAATATTACACAGATGCCTTAGGAATCTTGTTTCTGATCCTTTCCTTCAAATCCACCTTTTGGGAGTCTTTCTGTCTCCTTCTTCTCCTTTCCTATGGCTTCTCCTTTCCTTCTGCCTTTCCTATGGCTCATTCTCAGAGTTCCACTTTTGACTCACTCTCCCTACTTCTCCCCTAGGTACTCATCCATCACCTTGTCTTCAACTACCATCAACTTGCTGAAGAATCTGTACCTAAAGCTCAGATTTTCCCCCTCATCCCCAACTTACACTTGTGCTTACTAGACACATCCATCTGGATGCTCTGAGTATCTCACACTCAGTATTCTCAAAGTAGAAGCCATACTTTATCTTCAGTGCTTCCTACCGGATGTATGGTAACAAGCCACCCAATCTGGGAACCTCCTCACTCTCTGTTCCCTTCAAAAAACCTCAAAAATAAGTTGAGTCTACTTAAATAAGTATTACATCTATTTATCTCATTTCCTCTGTTACTACTTTAGTTATACCTATCATCTCTCACAAGGACTACTATAACAGTCACTTAATTAAGAATTTTTGAAAACATGGGTCTGAACCCATTAGCAAAGTCTCAAATCACTTTTGTGGATAATAACAAGCTTTTAAAAGACTCTTATCTGGATGTGGTGGCTTGCACCTCTAATCCCAGAGACTCAGGAGGCTAAGGCAAGAGAATCACAAGTTTCAAGCCACACATAGCCATCTAGCAAGACCTTGTCTCAAAATTAAAAATAAAAATAAAAGAGCTGGGAATATAGCTCAGTAGTAGAGAACCCTTGGGTTCAATTCCCAGTATATGCCACCCCCCCACCCCCACAAAAATATCTTAAACTTACACATAAAATCCAAAAAGTAGCAGGACCAAAGTTAGTAGCAACATGGAGACATTTACTGGTAGCTCTTTTTTGTTTTTCTAAAGATCAATAATGTAAAATATTTTCAGCAAGGGAGAGGACACAAGCTTGCCCTGCACCATACACTTAACCTGAGTGAAGAAAAATTTTATATGAATAGCCCTTAGTGGACAGCATTGTCAAATGCAACAGAAGTTCACTTTAATATTATTTACATATACCTCAGGATGGCAAAAGACATTTAGTCTATTTCTAAGGTGCTCTAGGTTGCCCAGACTCATGTCTTCTACTCTGGGATCTTTACCTGGAATACACCTTTTCTCCTTCTCTATATGTTATCTCTAGCGGCCCTCTTGGATTTGAAATAGCAGTCAGGTACTCATTTCAGTTTGGTCAGTGAAGTTTGATTCTTCAGTTCTGTGATCCTGGTCAGGAGCTAAGCTTTCTGGAAACCATGGGATTTTCCTCAGTGCCAGCAAGTCTAGTAATCACTTCTCCCTCAAATCTTTCTCATTCCTACAGCAACTCCTGAATTTAAATAAGAATTATTCTGAGCTGCTGCATCAGCAGCTCTTACCAACTTTCATCTTCCCAGTCTTTGTGAGCATCCCATTCCTAGGACAGCTCCCAGGGCAAAGAACATAACCACGTGAGAAGATAGAGGCTGCAGAAAGTAAGGAGCTCTGCAACTGTTAACAAATGCACTCTGACACCTCCCAGGCCCCATCTCCCAGCCTGCTATAATCAGAATTTTTCAAACATGAAATAAAATGGAATAGAGGATGTCTGACTATAGCACGTGTGGTCAGGTTCAGCAGTTGTGTATGGTTGTATACAAACATGGGGTTTGCTGTTGGGTCATGGCCATGTTATCCTGCCTTTATTTTTGTCCCCTCTTACTCATTTTCTACCCAGAGAATGACCTTTCTAAAAAGTAAGTGCAATATAGGAAATGTTAAGTACTGTATTCAAAGTCAAACAAAGCTGGAGTTGAAACCTGGCTCTGACATCTCATGGCTGTGTGACCATGCATGGGTAACATCAGCAATGAACTTTGTTCTCCCCATATGTTAAGTGGGAAAAGTATCATGAATCCAGGGCCAACGCCACAGCCAGACCCACACAAGCCACTTTAAAACATAAACCTCTAATCTTTGCCAGAATCCAAAGGAATTTACAATATCTTCATTTTGTTAATGGAACTGAAGCTAAGAGAAACTAAGTAATTTGCTCATGGTCACATTGCTAGTATGTTTCTGAGTAAGGATTTCATTTCAAGATTCTCCATGTTCTTTCCATTGAGCATGAATTTTTCTTTTTCTTTTCTTTTCTTTTTTCTTTTTTTGGTACTAGGAATTGAATTCAGGAGCACTCAACTACTGAGCCACACCCCCAGCCTCATTTTGTATTTTATTTAGAGATAGGGTCTCACTGAGTTGCTTAGCACCTCACTTTTGCTGAGGCTGGCTTTGAACTCTCTATCTTCCTGCCTCAGCCTCCCTAGCCTCTGGGATTATAGGTGTGCACCACCGCACTCAGCTTCCATTGAGCATGAATTTCTACTGCTATATATCTGAGGTTTGTCAGCTTATGACTTCTCACAGTCAGATAACTCAATTAATTGAGTATGTACTAAGCATTGATTTTGTACATAACACCAAGTTGGGGACTATAGGGAAAAGAGAAAAGTAAAATGTGAACTGCTGCTATGGACTGTACATTTAATTTAGAAAACACTGATAGGTACAGACCAACAGTCTCATATTAATGGTGCTGAATATATAAGCATGGTGAAGATATTTTCAAATTGTAACATATTATTCTATTATAAATTTAAATTACTCTTAATGAAAGAAATCAATTTTTATTTTATACAATGCATATTCTAGCTTAATGATTACTTTATAGATTAGAAATCTACATGGATACGAATGAATATAAGTTGCTTATTTTAAAATTTAGTGGAAGATGCCCCTTTTCAGAGACTAAAACTATGGGAATAACACAATGTCTCTTGCATTTTAAAAATAAACTCCAATGTATTTGTATTTTACTGAATTATCAGCATCTTTATAAACAAAATCAGTCTACTTTCCAATTAAGAACTAATAGGGAACCATAAATAGGCGTAATTACTATGTGTCAATTAAAAATAAAAAATACATTTTTAATAAACATAATTTGTTTAGGACTGCCTAGTAATCACGAAACCAAGTCACTTGGCAATGAGTTTAAATGCATGTGTGTGTGAGCAGCAGGGAGAGGAACTTAATTAACATTATGCTACAGCCCTTTCCTACCTGGTATGCTCCTAAAAGAGAGAGGATTTTCAATCATAATCTGAGGAAGACACAATTGTATTTCTGACACACAAAAAAAATAATTTTGAATAAAGTTATTCTAATAGTTGTGATTACCCTAAGATCAAGAATTAAAAATGGAAATTTTAACAATATTTATATTTGCTCTTTTGTCGTCCTTGAACTATGCTTGAAGTTTCTTATTGGTCAATGCTTTTAGGTTGAAGATAACTTTAAGACAGTTTTTATTCAAGTTGTCGATTATTTTTACTTTTAACTACATTTTTTCAGGAACTTCCTTTTCTGTCAGCATTTAATAATAAATATGTAATGGACTGTGAAAAAACAAAGAATTAATAGGGAAGAACATTTTTGAAAAAACATCATTCTCTAAAGGGTTCACAGGAAGCTGCCTGGTCACTTGTCAGAATGAGCCTCACCCTTCCACATTTTGTTTACCCTTTCTGCTTTCCCTATTTATTGTTTTAAATTGACTTTCCATTCCTCAGTAGCACCATGTTCTAAGCAAAGCTGGGAAATTCAGTTTATATACACAGTACTGACTTACCAGTTTTTCTATCAGGAATTACTTAATACACATAAGGTATACAGTGCCGTGGAAAAGGATGTCATGGTAAAACTGAAGAGCAGGCACGTGCACTTGGAGAAGACCCTGAAAGGGTGCAGGTGTTTTTATAGCCCATCTCTATAGCGTGGAGGAGACGAGAAGACCCAACAAGATATCCTAGGCAGTGGTTGATGTAGAAGACAGGCAGACTTTCCCTTTGAAGTATTAAAAAAACACACACACACACACACACACACTTGACATGAGCTATATCATTACCTTGGTCTAAGTGATACTTAAACATTATATTCTGTTGTTATCATTTCTGGACACTAAGCTCTATTGTTTCTTAGCTACAACCTCTGAGAACACTCTAAGAGAAAAAAAAAACAGGAAGAATTGTTTTCAACTTTCTTTTATTTGTTTGCAATAAAATTAATATTAAAGCCCCTAGAAGAAAACCAGTAGCACTTATAAACCATTTGGGACAAGTACAGCATACATATTTATCTGGAAATCAAAAGTTAATTTCACTATTGCTATTTTCTACGTTAGAGTTTCAAAGGATCCTGGAACATTTCTCAAATAGATGAGAACTTACGTGCAGATACATACCCTCAGAGATTAATGATAAATGAGGTTCTCTGGTTACTGTATTAAAGGCTTAATTTTTAAAAATTTTCGAAAAATTATCAGATCCAAGATAAAATACACAGAAAGAATCTTTAAAAACATCATCATGAGTTTGAAAACGAGACAAAACATTTGACAAGAGAAAGATAACTTGAGCTATAACCCATACAAATCCCCTAGCTGCCTGGGTATTCCCAGGCAGTACAAGATAACAGGATTCCATTCTTGAGATGTGTGGGAATTAGTACATATAAAAGAAAGTAGTTTGTGGTTAGTGAAGGCACAATGTGAAAATTTACACATTATATCATTCTTGTCAAGGAAATGATAGGTCAGATTTAATTCATTGTGGAGGTATATAGTGCTAGCCCCTGTGGGACTGAGATTAAAAGGTGGCCTCTCTTAGACCATGTTAGTTAAATGTGCATAACAGTAGGTCAGAAACCAAGAAGTGGAAATATCCACCTACATAATAGGAAAAGATCTGCATTATATGGAGTATAATTAAAATATGAATGTAGAAAGGAGCACACATTACAAAGGAAAACATATTAATGAACTTCACAAAAAATTACAATCAGATTAAAAGTGTGAAGTCTTGAAGGAAACAGTAACATTGGTTATTCAGCATACTGGGATGAGATGACACAGTATCCAAGAAAATGCTGTCAAAGTGCTGAAGGCTTTGTTTTATTCTCTCGGGAAATATAAAATGAGTGCCTTTTCTGTATATATTACAGTACTACATGTGAAACAATATTTTAAAAAGCTATAAGATGTGATTCTGTGACCTCACCTTGGGTTTGCATTTCTATAGGCACAATTGAATAGTACCAGGGTTTGTGCACAATGATATTTTTTTAAAAAGTATTGTTACTTTTTATCCTTTTTAGAGATATAAGAAAATTAATATGGTAAATTAAAGCAATAGCTGAACTAATGTGGGCTAAAAGCAATTTCTGAAAGAAAAAAATAAATGAGTGTATGAGTATGTGTCTGTGTATGTACGTGAGAAAAAGGGAGTGGGGTGCAGGTATGTGCATGTGGGAGGGACAGTTTGTAGTTTAATTGCTTATTTTAGAAAAAGTCAGTTTATTATTTGTCATCTAGCTTCTTTACCTCTTAACAGCCATTCTTTAGCTTTCAATCTTCTTAGTTATTTGGCCACATATTTTGGTGAAGATAGTCTTTTACCAAATGTCCCATGTTCCTTTAAATACAGACTTACTAGTGAAAATCTCAGATCACTTTGTTTGGTTTATAATTTCAAAGGCAAATTGTTTTGATCCATCTTCAAAATTTCAGTCTGAGGCATAATTAATAATTACACTGAAAAAGTTAGATATCACTTTCAATGTTGATGTTTGTAATGTATATAAATGCAACATTTCTTAGGAGTAACAAGTTTAACCACTTATATAAAATAGTACCCAATTGATCATTTTGCATCTAGTTTCCAAAGTAATTGTGCTGGATGAAAGGAGTCAGACACAAAAAGTATACATTGTATAGTTATATTTACATAAAATTCTAGACAATTGCTAAGTACTCTATAGAGACAGAAAATGGATCAGTGGTTTCCTGGAGGAGAGGGCAAGGAAGTGAGGCATGAAGGGGTTACAAAGGGACACAATGAAACTTTCGGGGTGCTGGAATATTTGTCATCTGGATTGTTAATGATGGTTTCTCAGATGTATACACACATTAAATGTTCTCGAAATTGTACCCTTTAAAAATAAGCAGCTTGTAATATGTCAGTTATACCTCAACAAGTTTAAACAAAATTCTAATCTTAACTATCAAGTTACTTTTGTCCAAACTGTGCCAATATAATCACCATATATTACACATATCTGGGGATGAAGGTGAAAAATAGAGAGAACAGACACCACAGATGTAAGATTGGCAGGAGGATGGCTCCTTCTTTTGATGTTGCATCTAGAGGTCAAGTCTCTAGTGACTTATCATCTTAAACTTTTCCAGTAACACTGTTCAGTTAGATTTCATCACTTCAGAACAAATAACTTCCCAAGTCCTCACGAAGCACTATTTCCTACAGTGTCTCAAAAAGCTAATGACAGATAATGCTAGATAATATCTCACAGGCCTGGAGCTGCATAAACCATGGAGCAGATTTAGTAGCTTTTATTGATAAGAGGAAAGAAAATGAAAAGTAATGATTCAAGGACAGGAAAGATAGTTTAGTACCTCTATCTTACCATTAATATCTATAAGAAAAACAGTTTTTGAAGGATAAGAGTTTAGTGTTCAGGGCAGCCCTGCAATCCATTATATTCACACTGCAGCCAAAGTGATATTTTGAAACTGCAAATCTGATCAAGTCATTCCTGCTTAAAATCCTATGGTGACTCTCTACTGGCCACTGCCTTTAGGAAAAATCCTTAACATCTCTGGCCAAGTACTTTGTGACTTCACCCTCATCTAGCTGTTTGGCTCATCTCACTCCATCCTCAGCCATCCTGAATGCCTCCTACACTCTCACTCATCAAGGCTTTTTTTGCTGTAATGCAGTTTGGTTCTCCAGGAAGCAGATCTGAGGCAGGGTTTAGTGTTCAGGATGTTTACTAGGGAGTACTCTTGAGTCAACACCCATGAAAAGGAGGGGGCGGAAGTAGGATTGGGAAGAGGGAGAAATCAAGCTGAGATGCAAGCCTGACAGTCTGGGCCAACAGCACAGGGTGCTCTGAAACTGAAATAGCCCATCTGAGGTGGCCTGCGTGTGGGAGAAGGGTGTGACTTTGCCTGCCTGTGGGAGGAAGGGTGTGACCTTGGCCTGCAGTGGGGGGAAAGGTGTGGCCTTCGCAAGGCACCTCTCTGCAGTTAAAGTAATATCTGAGAGACCTGGCAGCACCACTACTACCTGGGGCACCAGATGTCTCCTTAAAGGGGGCCTGGCATTTGTGTATCATCTCCCCCTGGGATTTACCTTGTATGTAGCTCTTTTCTCCAATTCATCCAAGTCATTTCAACTTATCCTTTGACCACAGGGTCACTCTCACTTCTTCAGACAGGGCTTTCCAAATTCCCAAACTCGGCTGGCTTCTCTACCAGTACCATACTTCTCATCTTCATTGTGATTGGCTGCTCACTTCTGTTTTCTTTTCTAGGACAATAACTCCATGAGGACGGGATGACTTCTGTAGCATTCACCTCTGCATCGTCAGTGCCTGCTTCAGTGGGGGCATACAGCAGGTACTCAGAATACGGACTGAATAAATAAATCTGAGGTCTACAGAGCATTACAAGGAGCTGAGGCTCTTGCTTTGGCCTATACTGAGGCTCGTGGCACTGGGATGTTGTGGGGAAAACTTCAGGCTCTATCATCACACTCCAAATGGGTCAGTTCCAGCTTAGCCGTGTCCTAACTGTGTGACCTTGGATATGTTAAGTAATCTCTCTAAGCTCCAATTTTTAAAAAATATTTATTTATTCTTTTTAGTTATACATGACAGTAGAATGTATTTTCACATATTATACACATGGGAATATAACTTCCCATTCTTGTGGTTGTACATGATGTGGAGTTACGCTGGTCATGTATTCATGTATGAACATAGGAAGTTACATCCAATTCATTCTACTGTCTTTTCTATTCCCATCCCTTCTCCCTTCCTTTCATTCCTCTTTGTCTAATCCAATGAACTTCTATTCTTCCCTACCCTTCTTTTTGTGTGTTAGCCTCCACGTATCATGGAGAACATTAGGCCTTGGGTTTTTTTGGGATTGGCTTATTTCACTTAGCATGATAATATCCAGTTCCATCCATTTACCAGCAAATGCCATAATTTTACTCTTCTTTATGGCTAAGTAATAGTTCATTGTGTATATATACCACATTTTCTTTATCCATTTATCTGTTGAAGGGACCCTAGTTTGGCTCCATCGCTTAGCTATTGTGAATTGAGCTGCTATAAACATTGATGTGGCCACGTCACTATAGAAAGCCCCAATTTTAAAAATCAACAACAATAATAACAATAATCTTTCACATAACCTGTTGAGAGAGCTCAAGGAAGCACATATGTAAAGAGTTTATCATAGTATCTGGGATGCCAGTAGGATGTCAGTAAATGTTATTTGAATAATAATACCATTATTATTCAAACTTTAATATACTTTAAACAGAGAAGAACATTAAAAAAAAATTTTTTATATTTGCTACTAAAAATGCATCAAAATAGCAATTTAGAAAAAATTATAACCTTGTTATTTTACAGTTTGCTGTTGGTTTTTAAATTGCAATTTAAGTGGCTTTTATTTTTATCCATGGAAGATGGAGGACAGCATCATCTTCCCCTTATTTAACCTCTTAAGGTGTTGTATATATATAAGTCTTGCTCCTGTATGCTCCACTCACACAAACCAGGAATTTATAAATCAGCAATACGGATCTACTTGTAGCTTATGAGTGCCTGTCGTGGTGTGTGTATATTTTTGCATGCGTGTACTGCTCACATGTGAACCATGCTTTTACCTACATCTGCAGTGTCTTTTCCTATATTAGGAAATTTCAACTTAGCTCACTGGTTCAAAATTCACCTCCTAGTCAAGCATTCAGTGGTGCTGCCAGGAATCCCAGAGACAGGAAGCTGCGGCAGGAGGATTGAAAGTTTAATATTGCCTGGGAAATTTATAGAGATCCTTGCCTAGCATGCATAAGGCCCTGGGTTCTATCCCCAGTACCAGCAATACACACACACACACACACACACACACACACACACACATATTCGCCTTGTGAACATTGTGAACAAAGCCTTCCCTACTTCTTCCTTGCTATCTCTGATTACCATTTTGACATATACCTGGACTATATCTCTAATCCCACTGTATTACATCCTGCTATTAGACTGAGAACTTCATGAAAATAGTCTTCTTTATCTTTTATATCTTACATATTCAGACACTTGATAAGTGTTTCTTCAATTGACTTGCATTAGAAGAAAAACACAAGATCTCTTTAGAAAGCCAAATGACTAAGAGATTTAGGCAATCTGTGATGTGCTCACAAAACAGTAGAGTTTAGTAAGCTAGAATCCAAACAGTCATTCTTTATTGCCCTTTTATTTTTAACTTAAATATAACATCTGTATACAAAAGCACCCAAAATATTAGTGTGCTACTCAATTGTCATTAAACAAAGACTTGATCACCAACCAGATAAAGAAATAGAATATTGCCAGAAGTTCACCTACTGATCTCTCAATCATCCACATTTATAAAGTACTTTTCTTACTATAAATTGTATCAGAGCCTTAAGTGGTTATTCCTCTGAGAAACAGATAACTGTCCCACCCTGCTTTTTTTATGGGCTACCATGGCAATTGGTTGACAGTCATATATGAATACCCTTTGGCTGGCATGAAATTTTAAAACTATCATCTTCTTAAAGAAATACACACATCTAAGCCTTGATGCCTCCTTTATGACTTTTATTTCCATGGAGCCCCACTTCTTTCTTATCTCCTTTTACTATGTGTTCTTTTCCCCCATATTCTTCCTAATTGAAACAGTTTACCCACTTCCTTTTAACATCCGACCTCTCTTCACTTGTTCTTTTTTTGGGGGGGGTGGGTACCGGGGATTGAACCCAGGGCAGTTAACCACTGAGCCACTTCCCCAGCTCTTTTATATTTTATTCAGAGACAGGGTGTTGCTAAGTTGCTTAGGGCCTTGCTAAGTTGCTAAGGCTGCTGGTGATCCTCCTGCTTCAACCTCCCGAGTCTCTGGGATTATAGGTGTTCGCCACTACACCTGGCTCTTTTCATTTTAACTACTCCATTATTATATGCTTCTTAAAAAATTTCCAAAAGGAATTGAAGTTTTGATGAGCATTTTAAATAAGATTCAAATGTAACTTCTTCACTTAATTCAAAGGGCAAAGACATATAAAGGGAATATATATTCAGATGGGTCAAAAATTGAGTAGAAAAGATGACAAATTTAGAGAAAAAGACTTCCTTTTCAGGCAAAAGGTAAAAAAAAAAAATATGAAGAAACTGAAACTACTTGACCACATCAAAGGACTAATAGTAAGAGTTGTACTCAGGGTACATATGTCCTAGTGATATAAACAATGCTGCTACAGAAGGTACAATTAACTGAAAATGCTATTTCTTAGTCAGTGTAGAAGGAAGAAAATTAATAATCACAAGAACTGACTACTTCTCTGGAAATGTCTCATTTCTGTATATGTCACTGTAAGTGAGCCTTTTCTTTTTCATTAATGCTCAACGGCTCTTTCCATTTCTTGTCAGTCTCATGTCATTTGAAGAATACGTATCTGCTGAGATTTGCAGTTACAAGGCATTGCATGCAAGGAATAAAAGTGTTCTGTTACATCTTAATAAGATGCTTCCAAATATATTCTGAATTTAAAAATTTGTACTGATATATATCCATATATATCAGTATAACATATATCTACACATAGCTTTATATTGGCATTTATATTATATATATATACATTTATATTATACACACACACACACACCACTGTTATATAAAGGATGAAAAACTAATGCAAGAAACTCAGGGCCAAGAATCCATACTGGGATCTGATAGTGTTTACACAATTTAACATTTCAGTTAAGTGTCCACAGTAAACTCTTTCTCCCATTTGGAAAAAGAATACAGACATTGATGCTGATACAAACATGGTTCTTCATATCGTGTCTGTCTATGCAAGCAATTGTTTCCCTAGTAAATTTCAAGACCTCAAGGAAGATAATGTCTTACTCATCTACAGCACTGAACATGGAGCCTAAAGGAGAAGGTGTTTCAATTCCTAAGTTTAAAAGCCTTAGTCAGTGTCAGGCTCCTTTTCTTTCTCTCTCATTGTCTTCTTCCAACAGTTATGAAATTCAGTGGATTTCCCCTCAGAAGGGGGAGTGTCTTTTAATTCTATCTTTCTTCATCACTCTCAGCACTAGTGATGAAGTCCATACTCTTCACCTGTTAGACTGGCTTCTTGCCCAGTCCCTGTGTTCCTCTTATCTATCCATCTGTTCCAGTCTGTCTTCCACACGGCCCTTGGAGATAACTTTCTGTTTTTTGTTTTTTGGTTTGTTTGTTTGTTTTTTCCAATGTGTGCAGGCTGGCAAGTGTTCTACCACTGAGCTACACCTCCAGCCCTGGAAATACCTTTTATATAACAAAGGGAGAGGAAATTTTTGAGTGTCAACTACATACCAGATACAATGTTGAGCACTTATAATCATGTTATTTAATGATTACAATACCTATATGCAGCAGGGTGGTACTGATATGGTATTTCTACAAATGCAATTAAAGGAAATTAAATGTCTGTCTGACACTAGCTACCTTCCTAATAGTGTCCCTCTCTTGCTGGTCATAGTATCTTTTGGCTTAAAAAGAAAACACTACTGAATTTTTTTTTTTTTTGCTATGAATTCCCACTTATAAAATAAAATATAACTTTTTGTCTTAGCATACAAAGAAAATAAAATTATGTAGCTCTACTCACTTGTAAAGCTTTTGCCTCTATTCCTGTGGGGTACTATAAACTTCAGTTGGTTTGGACACTCACAGTTCCTCAGACTCCCAGATCATTCCATGATTCTGTGCCTTTGCGTGTGCTGGTTTCTGTCTGGAATGACTTTTCTCTGCCTAGTGCATTCTTCTTTAACCTTCAAGACTCAGCATACTGCTCAGAGGCTTTTGTGACTTCCCCAGCAACCGGTTGCTAGATTCTATTTATCATACGAATATAATGGCACATTCCACACACAGTATAACCCCCTACTGAGACACCCTACTTGTGTTTCTGACTCTCTCACTGTAATATCTTTATGAACTGCATAGTCATTAAAATCTGTATCTCCTACACATTATATATAGTTTTCATTGAAGAAAGAAGGTTGAATGGAAAAGTTAATTTTTAAAAAACTCCCAGGAAACAGCTTAGAGAGAGAAGCTTTTTAATAAATGCTATCTGCTTGCATAGTCCTCAAAATGCGATTATTTCACCAGTCATTTAGTAAAATCATTAAGAAGATACAATTAGTAGAAAGCAAAACTATTAAATTTAAACAATGAAGCAATAATAACAGCTAACATTTATTGCTCAATTACCAGGTACTAAGAACTATTCTATTTGCTTTTATGAGCAAACTCATTCAATTCTCACAACAATACTATTAGGCAATTATTACTATTATTAACCCCATTTTGGAATTGAGGAAACTGAGGAACAGAAAAGGCTCCTCATGAATACATACAGTTTATTAAGTGCCAAAATTAGGATTGAACCCAGGTTGTCTGGTTCTAGAGCTGCATTCTCAACCCTTATGCTATATTAACAGAAAGTCATAAAAAATATGACAGTTTCTCAGAAAGTTTAAATTTTTCAATCTCTGTTCTAATTTTTAAGAGAAAGTTTCAGAAAGACCTTATGTATGAATAACAAGCAATGCTACTTAAAACTAAGCTAAGTCAGAAGAAATTTATGACTCCATCAAGTATGGTTACCAAGGAAGAGTAAGACCCAAATTAGAAGAACTAAATTGAAAGAATACAACCTAACACTCACCTATCAAGTGAGCATCTACATATGTCTAGAACTAGGGTACAAGCTTTAGGAGTGCAAAAGAACTAAATATATGTTTCTTATTCTAAAATACAAATAGTTATTGCAAAAGATACAACTCTTTCAAAGTAATCAGAATAGATGAAAGATCATAAAACTTATGTAGTAAGGCAATAAATGCAATTATACAAAATTAAATCTATGTTTAATATGCAAGTTATTTATTTTAAGAAATAATTTTGAACACAGAACTGGAAATTTTTTTTTCTCAAATGCTTCAGAATCATTCCCACAACAGAAGTTGTATAAAATAAAATTGCTACAAGCATAAAATTTCATAGAAATTAAGTTAAGAAACAAAGAACAAAACAAATATGAAGTTCTAAAAGAAACAACAACAAATGAGCAAGCTTTGGTTCTCATGGTATGACTAAAATGGAATAGCATTAGGAAAACTGGCTCAGGAAGTCAGAACACAATATCAATCAGTAAGACTTTCCATACCTTTCTAGTCACAGGAAATCTTAAAATATCAGTCCATTCTGCCTGCATGCGTAACAAAGGCAAAATTTATACCAAAAATATTACATAAGGTACAGATGATATGCTTCATCAAATTAAAGTTAATTTTTTTAAAAAAGTTTTGTTTTGTTTTTTGGCAGTACTAGGGATTGAACCCAGGGAAGCTTTACTACTTAGCTACATCCTCCTGTTTCTTTTTTATTTTGAAACATGATCTTGCCAAGTTACCAAAGCTGGCCTTGAACTTGTTCCTCCTGCTTCAGCCTCCTGAGTCACTGGGATTACAAGTGTGTGCCACCATAACCAGCTTATGTGTTAATTTCATGTATATATGTCATTTCATAGAAGGAGTGTGCATATAAAATACGTGTGAAGTCTTATCAAAGCTGAATGAAGGGCTGAGGTTGTAGCTCAGTGGCAGAGCACTTGCCTCGCACGTGTGAGGCACTGGGTTCGATCTTCAGCACCACATAAAAATAAATAAACAAATAAAGACGCTGTGTCCATGTGTAACTAAAAAATATGCTTTTTTTAAAAAAAAAATGAATGAAGCTAGGCACAATGGCACATTCCTACAATCCCAGCAACTCAGGAGACTTAGGCAGAAGGATCACAAATTTAAAGCCAGCCTCAGCAACTTAGCAAGACCTATCTCAAAATAAAAAATAAAAATGACTGGGTACACAAGGCACGGTGGTGCACACCTGTAATCCCAGTGGCTTGGGAGGCTGAGGCAGGAGGATCGCAAATTCAAAGCTGGCCTCAGCAACTTAGCAATGCATTAAGCAGCTCAGACACCCTGTCTCTAAATAAAATATGAAAAGGGGTTGGGGCTGTGGCTCAGTGGTTGAGTGCCCCTGGGTTCAATCCCCAGTACTGGAAAAAAAAAAAATGAAAGAAGAAACTATAAGATGAAAAGCAAGGGAAAGAAAGGAAATAAAAAAATCTTTTCTCTGGGATTCAGTGTTAAAAGGTTTCATGCTTGTTGAAATGATAGTTATAGAAATAAAACTACATAAGAGTAAATTTGCAAGTATGCTGCTAGAAGATGCCGGTGGATTTGTGGCTACTAAGAGAAAAGAAAACAGAGGAAATCAGTGACCAGTCCCCCAGTTGGTCTAACTATTCTAGCCCAGAAGCCAGACATGTGAATAAAGAAACTTTCAGATGGCCCTAGCCTCAGCTGTCATCTTTCTCCAACCATTTGAAGTACCCAAAGTGAATAGTGCCAAGCTCTGTCAACCCCAGGAAAAAATGAAATAACAATAAATTATTGTTTTTAACTACTAAGCTTTGGTATGATAAATTACACACCACAATGAATAACTGAAACATGTAATAAACACCTAAAGAACTATCTTATAACTTCTCAATTCATTCATAATTCTTTCTGTAAAATTCAGCCCTGCCCTGTCATTCTAGAAATTTAACTGTTTATACACACATATATGTATATATGTGTATATATATTACATATTTAACTGAATAATATCACTATACTTTACTTATTTTACTGGGCACAAAAACAAGTTGTTAGATTTTATTGAAATTTTAAGGGCTATAAATGATGTAGTAAAAGTAAAATACATACAAATATATGTTTATATTAATAGAAAAACATTTATATATTTTAATAGACTTTTTAACAGAAATATTAGGTTCATGGCAAAATTAGTGTCATTTGAAGTATAAATGCTGGAAAAATTGATGATTGAGAAAACTTTTGTTCTTGTACATTAGTTATTAAAAACTTACAAATAGGAAAAAATGGTAAAATAAATTGATATCAGATGAAAATTCATAAGATGAAATAAAATGACATCCTACTGAGAATCAGGAAAGAGTAAATCAGATGACTCAATGAAGATTATATTTCTTTAACTGAACAATAATTTCAAATTTTTGAATTATGCAAGGCAGAATAGAATAGATTATAACATAATTTTTATCTTTGTAATGGTACTTGTGCACTGGCATATAACTTCAACAGAATTGTTATTTAATTCAATTTAGGTAATGAACATTTTACTAAAGAGGTCCTATTTGGTAATTATTTATATCTTTTTTTTCCTGAGTTTTCTTTAAAAGCTGCTGAGGATAAAATTCAGGGCCTGCAATGCTCTGCCACTGAGCTAAATCCTCACCCCAATTATTCATATTTTGAAAGGGTGTTTTATAAAACAATTTTTTTTTCAGTTTTTGGGATGGAATCCATGGCCTCACATACATTAAGCACACATTCAACCACCAAGTCACATCCTCGGCCCTGAAGCAGAATTCCAACCCCTCAAAATTTCCTGAAAATGTATAAAAAGCTACAAAGTTGTGTATAATATATATACAAAACTTTTATATATTTGAGCCAACATTAGCATGTATGAATAAAAGGTGAAAGAATTAGAACAGCACTAAGTGCTCAAAACACATTTCCAAGTAAATAACACATCCTACACTTATGCTTCTGAGTTTGTGCATAAATTGCTTTCCAATCCTTTGTCTATCATCCCTACATTTTTATTTCTGATCTCTTAGTAGTCTATATGTATGTAAGTATATATATATATGGATAGGTAGATATAGATACATATTTTTCCCCTGGGGTGCTCTTTAAGGTTTTTAGCAGAGGGGCAAGATAACATTATGATAGCTTTTTCAATATTTTTATTAGTAAGATGTCAATCAAGTTTAAAGAAAATTATTTCTCTTGGCCTTTGAGTTATCTGCCATTCATAATATTACTCTTATCTGGGTAAGAAAATACTAATCTAAAAGCCAGGAAACATGATATTATTCTTGGTTCTATTACTGATTTTTCAATCTGACCAAATATTTATGTTTTTAGTTTAAAAAGAAATTTTAAAAGGGACTCATAAGCTTTAACTCTTCTTTCTCCAAGTAGTAACATTTTTAAAAAGCAAGGATAGAAGAGGACTGATAAATTAAATGTTAAACTGTTGGAGGTACCTATTCCCTGGTTCAGCATTTGTTGAGACACACGATACCAGACAAGTATGAACAATCTGCTGCCTCAAAGCTTCGCCATCCAGGGAGACACCACAAGCCCCACTTCAGCTTAGCTCAGGTTTGCTGCCAAAGAAGTTTTGGCATTGGTCCTGAGATACCTTTGGTTTTCATAGTTTTTTTTTTTTTTTTGGATTTTGGAATTGCAGATAAGGAACAGTAAATTTGTATAGTGTCATACGTACACATTCCCAAGTAGATGTAAGAAAGTAATGCTGTGTCACTCTGTGAGTGTGATATCCACCCAGGCTGGCAAGAAGAAGAGGGCTGAAGAGACAGTAGGAGTTGCTCCCGTGCGTCCATGAAATAAAAAGATAATACTGTATTATTGTTCTAGGTTGCTATGAGTGGTTTTGAGGAAGAAGCCATTGCTTGACAGAGAAATTTGAGACTACATTTGAGCCTTTTCACCTTATTATATTACAGTCAGATACTTCTTGTTTCAAAGTTAACAAGGAAAACTTGATTTGGTCTATGAAATTCCCTTACTCCCAACTTCTTAAAAATTGTACACAACACATTGAATAGTAATATTTTCATTTAAACACTCAACTATTTCTTGCATGTTTATGTTATAGTTTAAGGCTTTTAATACTGAAACTTTTTAGTTACTCTCTCTCTAGCTTCAGCCATACTCTATCCTACCCCACCATACAGAGTGGTCTCTTCACTCCTTTGCCTGAAAATTTTTAAGTTTCTCATTGGAAGAAAATTACATATCAAATTATTTATCTATCTAAATACGTATAGACATGTTTCTATCTGTATTCTGTCTATCTAATGCAATGAAATCACAAATTAAATGTGAGGCAATAGACCAGGGAGGGATGAGACAGCAATACACATAATCTCAGGCAAGAGCACAAGCAAAGGAAACTTTTTACAAGGATTACAAATTTTGGTGGTAAAGAGCAAGAGAGGCAAACAGAACAAATGCCAAAGCTTAGGAGAAGATGTATGAAATACCATCTAGGCCAATCAAGAGCTTATGCTGAAGATGCCCCTTGTAACTAAAGTGTATGTTAAGCACATCTAGAACTAGACTCCCATTTAGACAGGTCCAGAATATCTCAACATGTTAAATATTTGTAACCAGACACTTCTAAAGTTTGTTTAGCATTTTTATTATTTCTCTTCCAATCTTACCTGCATAAATTATTAATGCTAGTTTTCAAGGTGAGCATTATGAAACAAATGCAAATTTGGTATCTGATTACGTTTTTTCATTAATTAATCAAAAAAGTATTTACTGGGAATCTATTTGATAAGTGACCAGCACAAAAGAGAAATATTGAGGTATACACTAGAAAATGAAATCGCGGGAGTTTGAACAAATACGGTTTTACTATACAATCTTACCATGTTCTTAAATATAATTTTTCAAAATCCTGGAAATGTATAAAATAATTCAATAGCAATATCTTGAAAACATTTAAAAGCTTTAAGGCATTACTTAGTTTCCATATTACAATATTTTTAGAAATATGTACAAAGTACAAAATGTCAACTATTCATTTTATTCTAGCTGAGACAAAGTTAGGGCACTGAATATTAAAATTTTTAAATGTTCATTTGAATTACATTATGACTATACAAACTGGAGCAGCTTGGTTAAACATGAAAAATGCAAACTCTGTTTCATTTCCTGCTCTTTTTAACTCAAACTCTAATAAAGAGGGCAGGAATGGAAAAGACTTGGAATTTGCCTTTCCCATTTAAGGATGCCTTATGCATCCTTAAAAGAGTGGAACCTAATTCTACTAGAGTCTATTGCTCTCTAGATGTTCGATTAACTGGATATATATTTTGGTGACAATATTTTCAAAATATGTTCACACTTATATGTATGGTTATACTACTGGTGTGACTGCACCATGTGCAGCCAGAGGCATGAGAAGCTGTGCTCCCTTTGTGTACAATGTGTCAAAATGCATTCTACTGTCATGTATAACTAATTAGAACAAATTTAAAAATTAAAAACAAACAAATAAATAAATAAATAATATGTTCACAAAGAAAGTAATTTTCTTGAGGTAATATTTACATAAGCCATTGATTATAGATATATGGAGGCTAAAGAGGAATTAATTTCCTTCTTTGAGCAAGCATATGATTGCACTCTGAAAATACCCTATATTTGAAGATTATTACCACTCAGCAAGGTAGGTTTTAGAATTAGGAAAATGAAGCTCAGAGAAGTGAAATGACTTGTCTACATAACTCTATTCAGAGGAGGCCTAATCAAAACTAGCATGGAGATACTAATTCCCTGCACAATACTTTGTAAAGTAGCAAATGCTATTCACTTATTTATTCACTCAAAACATACTGGGTGCCTACTCAATGTCAGGCACAGGAACAGGGACTAGGGCAGTAAATACATGAAAGAATAATCGCTCATGGATTACATTTCAGTAGGCAAGACAGAAAATAAACAAAAGAAATAAAAGTGTATTATAAGTCAGATGGTGGAAAGTATTATGAAGAAAAATAAAGCAAACTGGGAATCAAGGCATAAAGCAAGGGAAACTGCATGTTCCAGTAGGTTCATCAAAAAAACTCATTGACAAAGTGGCATCTAATAAAGACTTGAAGGAGAAGAGGATAACCACAAGAAGAGTATTCTAGGAAGGGAATCAAGTGCAAATGTCCCAATAGCACTGTGTTTGTAACATGTTTATGGAAAAGCAAGGAGGCAACGTGGCTATAGAAGCAGACGGGGTAGAGCGCCAGAAGGCCAGGCCAAGTTATCTAGGTTCTACTCTAAGAGAGGTAGGAAGCCACTGAGAATTTGGAGCAGAAAAGTGAAAGGATCTCACTTACATTATAATTGAATCAAGTTGGCTGCTATTTGAGAGTAGTTTGGAAGTGTGATGGAGGAAGCAAGAAGTTTCTAAGAATCAAGATGAAATGCAGGGGAGGCCAGGATGACAGAGCAGAAAGAGTTGATAAGTGGTTAGATTCTGAACAGATTGTAAAGGTCAAGTCAACATGGTTTCTTAATGATTTGGAGATGGGTGTGAGTAAAGAGGAGTAATCAAGGAGACTCAAGTTTTTAGCTGGGCAACTGAACAATGGAGTTGTCATTTATTGAAATGGAAAATACTACGGGAGCCTCACGTTTGTAGAAAGTCCAAGGGGTTCCATTCTATACATGCTGAGTTCAAGATAGCATCTGAGACATTCAAATAGATATCAAATAGGCAGTTGGACACACACATCTAAAGTTCTGGGGCAA
>CM053400.1:78803362-78844835 GCA_028644305.1 Xerus rutilus | reverse complement strand
TATTAGAAATCAGGACTTTAAGCTCAGTATTTAGTCAGACAAAATCTTTAAACATTTACTTTTTGATGTCCTACTCATTGCATTTAGCAGGAATAAAAACATGTGAGAAACTAGTACTATTGATGTAACTCTGGGCCTCTGATAGAGGTTATGCTAGACAATATCTTTGATTCTGAAGTCTTTTTTCCTAATGTTGTTTCTAAACATTGTATGAATCCAGAGAACATTTCAATGCAAAATTAAAATACACAAGCTGTGGAAGGAGAAGAAAAATAAAGATCGCTAATCCTTCAAATAAGAAGTTCAGCATAGGCCCAGAAATACATTGCATTGTAGTTTCTCCATTTCATTTCTCCACTTTGTGCCATGAAGTGTTGTCCTAACTTACGTGGATGTTCAGACATACGTATCTGGGCAAGAGTTCTGCCACACTTCTTTGCCAGATAGAGAACATTTGGATGACTCAGGACCTTCTGGCTAATGGACTTTGAAAACAGTTTTTTTCTTTTTTTTAACAATAGCCAAATAGATTTTGAAGTCTTTGAAAATGATGAAGTTCAATCTGTTACAGAAGGGGTTGGAGAAGAGGAATCCTGAAAAATAAGAATTTCTCATATTTACATTGTCAATTTTATAACAATGTGAGAAAAGGCATAATGCAGCTATTATGATTGGTTAAAATAACAGATTACATTTAAGTATAGCTGAGGTACTTCAGGAAAATGTGTGCAGAGCCCTCTGACATAGGACTTCCTCTTATTTCAGTGTCCCACCATCCTACCCCTTCCTAAACCAAGTGTCTGCTGACCTCACTTGTTTCTGAAAGGACTGTTGTTTTTTTTAAAGGTTCTCATTCAAAACATTTTACTGTTAGCTACATGATAAAAACCCAAACATCAATGTAGATGGGTATATACATAATTAATTCAATAAGAAAAAAATTTCTTCAAAACATACATGTAGGTTGCTTGGGGCCAGGCAGACAAAACAATAGACTAAAGTTTTCCCTTTTCACTTGATTATTTCTGGTCATGGAAAGGCATAAGCAAAACTTGGTTGGCCACCAATTGTTCATTTTCTATAGCTACACTTAAGAATTCATTCTACACAGTGTGCTAGACTAAAGGAGTTCGAATTGACATTAAAAATAATACTATTCATGATAGCATTTTAGTGGAGAAAAGAATTTCAGGGATTCTGTAAAACTGGAGAAAAAGAGCAATTGAAAATGAAATGAAATGGAGCCTGTCAGACGCATAAGATATATGATAAAAAAAATGTGAATTCAAACAAATATAAAATCAGGATGTGAAGCTTCTTAGGATAAATGAAAGGGGGGAGGCAGTGACCATATTTGAATTACATCTGAATATTGACTTATTTATGTTTATATAGGTCAAATATCTTCTATATGCTACAGAACTAAATAACTGGTTGGATTCTGCTTTGCTCAGAACCAAAGAGGTATACAGTGGTTGGGGAAAGCTTGTCAGCACCATTTCCTTTCTTTCATGTAGTACAGGTCTTTGCTTTTCACTTCCTAAGAAGAAAGAAAGCACAGGACTTAGGAGGGTTCTTTCCCCCTCACCTTATTCCTAGACCCAGTTTAAGCTTTAATCCTTATCCCTTCACTAAATACAGCATTTCCATTCGTTTCAAAGCATTGTATTGATGCTGATGAGAGTAGAACCAATAATAAAAGAGCGATTAGTTATGCCGGGAAATACTCATTGTAAGTACTGCAAGAATACCAAACCAACAGCCAGAATGTATTGAAGTTGTTTGCTGTTGCTACAGGAAATTGCATGAAGCAAAGGACTGGAGAAGGGAACAGAGCATATCCTCCTTTGAGGATGGAGAAAAAATTTCATATGTAAAATAAAGGACCCTCCAAAGGAAATAAAGTTTAAAATATACAAATACATGTGCTTTACACACAAACAAACCAAGCAAAGAAAAATAACTCCCTAAACCCTACTTAAAAAATAATGTAAAACCCTAGTGTGCCAATTACAGAATCCTATTCCTCTAAAAGAAAGATAATAAGCTATGTACCATGCCTGTAATAGCAATGACAATTGTCCCAAGGATCCAACTACTTTAAAGGGCAAAAAATTCTTAAAATAATTACATCAGCATACGGACTCTGGAAACTTCTTGTACCGTAATAAGGTCAGATGGGCATTTCCTGCTTCACATTTCTAGTACACGTTGTCTTTTGGACAATAATAGTATGAAACAATAGTTTGGCACAAGTCCAATGCACACTAAGAAATGCCTTGGCCCTTGAAGGCTAGGATGAGTCAGCCTTAAATGGCAAAGATTTCAATGACGACAAGAGACGGTGTCAGGGGAGCTGTGGCTCAAAGAATGTGATTCAGGAAGCAGACACATCCCTAAATCAGTCCTTCATCATTCTTCAATTTCTTGACCACTAAAGAGCTGTGATGTTTAACATTTACATTTACACAGCCAGCATTTATGCTTGTTTCTGAGTAACCGGGCTTCTTTGTCTATTTGCATTTGTTTTGTTGTTGTTGTTTGTTTGCAAAGCAAAATTGCAATAGAGAAAAAGAATGTGTCGCAGTTGCCCTTAAATTGTCAATCTGGACTGACCACTGCTTCTACTATCCAACCTCTTTTCCAAGCCTGAACAGTCAGTATGGATGAGAATGAGGGCCTCATTTTGCAACCCACTGGTCTATCCACTGACCTCATGACTACTTTGGACACTCAGAGGCAGATCCACCAGGTTCTGGGTCCTTCATAAACTGTTCCATCTCCCATCTTCTCCCATGTTGGGACCTCCAGCATATGCTGACATCAAAATTGTCTATGTCTATGTGAAACTGTTTGTGCCAGTCATTCTTTTTTTTTTTTTTTTTTTTTTTTTATTATTTTATTTTTTTCCCAAAAGTTGCATTTTAATACATGTTGGCAAACATAACAGAAAAAAACAAATTTTCAGAAGCTGTACACACTACTCACTGAAAACATTTGTTGAGGCAAATAGAAAAAAATTGTTACAATCATAATTTTTCTAACTTTGCACAAAATTATAAGCAGATTACATTCTTCATATTAAACATCTTTATATGCACTTTCAATGAACAGTATATATATATATATATTTTTGTATATATTTTTATCGACCATCTTTACTATACCCATTCCCCTTTCCTGCCCCCCGCCTCCCCCCTGTCGCGTCTAGTGTTTCTCTATTTCTCTTATGTTTCCCATTCTCAATAATCTCTCTCATCTCTAATCTTCTGCCACTCAGGGAAGGTACAAGGAAAGGACATTCTGAAATGCAGAAGATGAAGGCAGAAGATGAGAGGTTAACAATGGAACAAGAATTTCAGAGAGTATGAGAGGGAGTTAGGAGGGACACAACTGGGGATGAGAAGTTGCAAAGCAGAAGGAATGACGTGGGAGAAGGGCAGTCTTTTGTCCTACACCAGAGAATTCCAGGGAGGAAAGAGGGGGAAGGCTCCCTTGCCCAACACTTCTTTTTCACTCTTCACAAAGAGATCACCAAGTGTCCTCATTTTTAAACTAATAAAGTCTTGTTCACATAAAATTACATAAATAATGTCACATGATGTCTATTTTAAAATTCCAAACAACATCAAAAAATAGAGAAAATATGCATCTGCACTCCATAAATAAGCACTGTTTTAATACTTTATTGAAAGCCTTCCACATATTTCTATATAAATACATGCACATTCCTGAGCATACACACAGAAAATTTTACATGAAGTGGGCATATATATACAAGAAGTTTGGTAACCTATTCTCATTTAGTAATAGGTCACTGGTATCTATACCAGCAAACAGAGACTTACACAATCATTTTTAATGATTGAATAATATTCAACTGAGGGGATATATCATGATTTATTTAACAAATCACCCACTGAGGAAATATTTTTTCTATGTCAATTATTATTAACAACACTGAGATGAATACTTTGATTACGTGATCTGTGCTATTATGTGATCTTCTTTACAAATCAGATAATAAAAAATAGTTCTTGTGCTTTTATTTCTAGTGGTAATCTTTGGTGAGGTTTTAACATTTTATAGGCCATTTATATTCTTTGAATTACTGTGTTCATTTTTCCATTAGAATGCTTTTTCTTATCAGGTCATGCGAACTCTTTATATATTAGAGGTATCAAAACACCTATCTTCCATATCATTCATGTCTCACAAATGTTTTTACAGTTTGTTCCTTGGTTTTCAAACAATGTTATTATATTTTCATTGGAGAAAACCCTTTTAATTTTAACATAGTTAACTTTATCAATAATTTATTTTTGTTTTAGCCCTATTGACCTAGTCTCCTAAATTCTTGCTATCTTTAACAAATTAGGTTCTTTATCACCTCTTACCCAGGTAACTATGAGTCTGGATTCCTCTCCTTGGTAGCCTTCAGTCTTTGCCTCCTGACATCCATATTCCATGCAGCTGTCAGAATGTTCTGTTTAAAATGAAAGTCTGGGCAGGTCATTCTTCTGCATGATCATTCCGAATTGAGTAGTCATAGAGTTAAGACTATGGCTTTTCATATAAAGTAAAATAAAACTAAAATAAAAGTACATCAAGTATTCTTGGAGCATTATTCATAAAGATTTTTGAAGAAAGAAGGCACATTATTATTATTACCAGAGACTGAACCCAGGGGTGCTTAACCACTAAGACACAAACCCAGTCCCTTTTTAAAAATTTTTTATTTTGAGACAGAGTCTTACTAACTTGCTTAGAGCCTTGCTAAGTTGCTGAGGCTGGCTTTGATCCTCCTGCCTCAGCCTCTGAGATGCTGGGATTACAGGCATGTGCAACCATGCCTGGCACATTATTTTTATTTTAAGAAATGTGCATACATGTTTTGAAGCAAGATAAAAATTCAGATGACTTTAAAATTAAACTAGAAAGTGTCAAAGTAATATCTGTATTTAGGCACAAATATTCAAAAACAGTGGATATAGAGGATTGAGATTAATTCTTTAACATGGAACATGGGGCTTTCCCAAGTGTGACCACTCCCCAACTCTCCAGCCTCATCTTTCATCTCTCTTCAGCTTGAAATTCAGCTCCAGCAAATGGAACTACATTTTTATATACAATTGGCTGTCCGCATGAGCGTGCTTTACATCTATGGGTATGGATTTCACCAACCATGGATTTTAAATATTCATGAAAAAATTGCATCTATATCAAACATATATAGACAATTTCATCACTATTCCTTAAATAATACAGTGTACAACTGTTTACATAATATTTTCATTGTATTAGGTATTATAGGTGATCTAGAGATGATTTAAGGCATATGGGAGGGTATGTATGTTATATGCCAATACAATGTCATTTAATGTAAGGGATGGAGCATATGCAGAGATCTTGGAAATAATCTCACAGATATTGAATGACAAGTGTAGCTCCTTGTTTATGTGTCAGTGTCTCCCATTAGCCAAGGAGCTTCTTGATGGAAAAAGTATCTTAATTATCTTTGTAACATTTACTACCTGCCATATAATAGATCATAAATATCTGTCTGTTGAATGCAGAAATATTAAGCCAAGTAAAAAGTAAATTTTTCAACAGTGGCTATTTTGTGCCCAGAACTAAAATATCGAACTATATACATCACACGAAGATTTCGTATGTAGATATATGTTTATATTAAGATTTAGGAAAAACAAGCCTCATGTTGTAGAATATAAATGCAGAAATAGTCTGTTTGCCTTCAATGTTCTTTTATCTTGGCTTCCTTCCCACCCCATTTACAGGCACACACACACATTTGTTCACTTCCTGGGGGAATATTAGATTTAATTAACAATAGTAGAATAAGTTTGAAAGAAAATAAAGAATTAAGATTTTGAGATCAGATCTTAATGCTGGCCAATAATCCTGACATGAGGTGCTTTGGCTCAGCAGTGGGATTTACCTCTGCTTCCCAAGATGATTAAGAGTTGATGTGTAATTGACAATGATGTACACTGGAGCATGTTATCAACTCAAGAAAGGGGCTTTGCCTGCATGATTTTCATTAGCATTAATGATAGTTAAGCTGCACACACAGAGCATAATGTCCTCTTTGCTATAAGAAAAGGAGGGGCTTTTATCACCTAGATTATGAAATATTGATTAATTCATGTATGTTCAGACATCCATCTAAAAATTGGATCGCTCAATCTGTCACTTCTTCTCATATATCTACATAGAAAAACATAATAGCAGTTGTGAGAAGAACAAAAGGAAGGATGGGGGTTGGAAATGAGGAAGGAGGTTAAGAGCAGAGAAAGAAAAAGGCTGCAGAAGAAACATGTCAAACTACGGCTACAGACACAAAACCCCCTCACACACAAACACACTCTCTCTCTCTCTCTCTTTTTCTCTCTCTTACACACACACACACACACACACACCACTTCACTAATTAATTCAGCTTTGCTTTCATGCCAGATATTAGGGAAACATCAATTAGAGAGAAATCTTGTAAATCCATTTCCCAGTTCATTAATTATGCATCAATGCCAAGTTTTTGTTGGCCTGCCATAAGAGAATCCTGTTCCAATAAAGACCCAATGCTGCACATGACTCAACAGTTATGGGGCTTTCCTGACTCTTGGAGATGGTACTTGGGGTCTACTCAATTCTTATGTGATGTGTATTTGTGTTCTCTGCTAAATATTCTGTGAATTATGATATGTCCTCTAAGCTTACTACATTGTTTCTTAGCTAATACTTCATCCATCTCTGTCACAGGCACATTAGGAATTCTATTCAGCTAGAAAAAAAAATAGCAGCAGAACATTGCAAATGTACTTAATGCCACTGAATTGTATACTTAAAGGTGGTTAAAATGGTAAATTCCATGTTATTATATGTATCACAATGAAAAAAAAGAAAACATATTTTTAAAAAGCAAAGGAACTTATCTGTAGAGCTGAAAACATTAAACTATATGAGGACTATAAAAGTGAAAAAAGTTTAAAAGTTCTCAGACTGTCTCAAAAGATCTCAGAATACATTTTCTTTTGTGCACAGAAAATATAAGATGGTGGATTTCAGAGCTAGACAACATGCTGTTTGCGTACGGATTCGTGGAAAGGCAAGAGTGTTTGAATGGCCCCATCAACAAATATTAACTGAGCATCCAGATGGTTTCTGGCACTGTCCTAGTTACTTTGGAGATACCAATATTTAATTGCAGTTAACCTCCTACCATATTATTCACTATGTTTTGGACTGATTGCTTTATCACTGACTTAATGTTCTAGCTCCTCTGGATCCAAGTACAAGTAAACCTGGTTAGAAGATTTGCTTGAATTTGGGTAGCAAGAATACAAAAGCTATTGTCTGCTTCCCCTAGTGGATAGGGTCACTTTTTCTCCACTGGATAAATCACATTTTTGAGGATACTTCACATACTTAACGTGCCTCATGCCTAATACTTACTATAGCGTCACACTCCTATTGGGTATGTGGTAAATCTCAACTAACTCAGTAAATTTTCCTCATCCCTGGTATCAAGACAGCCATATATTGGGACTGCAAATTGGTGCAATCATTCTGGAAAGCAGTAGGCAGACTCCTCAGAACACTCGGAATGGAACCACCATTTGACCCAGCTATCCCACTCCTAGGTTGATACTCAAAGTACTTAAAATCAGCATACTATAGTGACACAGCCACATTAATGTTTATAGCAGCTCAATTCACAATACCTAAGTTGTGGAACCAAACTAGGTGCCCTTCAACAGATGAATGAATAAGGAAAATGTGGTATATATACACCATGAAATATTATTTAGCCATATAAAGAATGACTTTTGTTGGTAAATGGATGGAACTGGAGACTATCATGCCTAAGTGAAATAAGCCAATCCCCCCCAAACCAAAGGCTGAATGTTCTCTTTGATATGCAGAGGCTAACACACAATAAGTGGGAGAGGGAAGAAAAAAAATAAAGTTGGTCTCATGGAGTCAGTTCCCAAGAGAGTGGGTTGGTATAAAGTGAGGTTACCCCATGTTCTTGGCCTCTCCTGCATGTTGCTGATTTCCTTTCTACTTCTCCACCATGCTGTAACACAGCAGAGCTTCCTGTTTGTGAGAAATAGTCTGGTGGTCCATTTTCAGAATATAGTCTTCAGCCTTAATTAGATCCAATTGTAACCATTTTCAATAGTAGGCCTTTCCTTTTGCCTGCCCTAATTCTAAAATTAGCTAATCATGTAGATTGGGCCCCAGAGTATTCCAATCAAAGTGAAGGGCAGCTCTGTGTTAAATATATATACCCGAGGACTGCCTGCACAGGTGCGCTTGCTAGTCAGGTTCCAGTAGCATGCTTTTCTGGCAGAATTAAAGGTTTGCCTTACCCACCCAAAATAAACAAACAAACAAATAAATAGGATAGAAGCACTGGCCTCCCTTTGACACCCAGAAACATATTTCATTAAGGTTCCTGATAATAAAACTTGTCTGTAAAGCAAACAAAACAAACAGAAAAAGACAGTCATATTAAATGTCAGCAAATCTTATCTTCAAAGAGCAAACTGATTGACCCTGAGCTTGGAAAGGAAATTTTTTACTTTTTATTACAAATCTAAAATTTAACTGTTAAACTTTAACGGTTATTGTGTTACATTGCTTTGAAGCAAAATTCTGGTTAATCAAAGTGAAATTTGAAATAAAGAAAAAAAATTGAAAATATAATAGTAAAAACTTTGTTAAATATTT
Source organism: Xerus rutilus (assembly GCA_028644305.1). Taxonomy (NCBI): domain Eukaryota; kingdom Metazoa; phylum Chordata; class Mammalia; order Rodentia; family Sciuridae; genus Xerus; species Xerus rutilus. The sequence continues at coordinate 78,836,081 of CM053400.1, read as the reverse complement.
TGTTTTGTTTAATTTTCACCATGTAAGTATTTTAGTTAACAATTTATTTAAATAAAAATAAACTATCAATATACCAAAGAAAACGGCATGCTGTTTGTTAAATCCATTTTGTTCCCTTAAGCTTCCTTATTTAATTTGTGTGTGTGTGTGTGTGTGTGTGTGTGTGTGTGTGTGTGCATGCGCTCATGCTGGGGATCAGCTCAGGGCCTTGTACACACTAGGCAAGCACTCTAACACTGAACTACACTCCTATACCTCCTAAAATCCTAATTCTATTTAGATTTATTTTGTAAACAGGCTGAATTACTTAGATGTTATTCTGCGTTTATCTCCAGCTGTGTTCAAATTTATCCATTCCCCCTTCTCCAGTGAAGGGTTGCCTGGTATCAGTCCAGCCTGCAGGGGACAAAGAAAGAAGATAGATGTGCCTCTTGCCCAACACTGTGTGATGTGTGGACAGAGCGGAAAAGTACCAAAGGTTATCTAAAGGAGACACTGCTGAGTGAAGTACCTATCACAGTCCAAATGCTTCTCAAAACAATGAAGCCCAAGGGTGATTACTGAGATCCTTGTCAGAGAATGAAATGCAGCAAAGGGTCCAAAAGGGTGGGCTGCATTTTTGCACATTTATCTTAGCATCACATTTTGTGAGCAGCCCCAATTTATATCACAATGAGATCAAGAATGTTGGGAAAAACTGTGTTCAAATACACTCAACGTGTAGCAACTAATGTTTACACAAACATTTTGAAGTTTGACATATAGCATTTCAACAAAACCCTGAATCAACACTGTTAGGTACCTAGTAATACACTTAGCAGGGAGATTAGGACAGAACAATGTGACACTACCATGGAAACAGCACTGTCATTTGACCTCCACTCATCTGGTAACTTAGAAGCAGCTGTAGCTCCATCTTGGCACAGGTTGGCCTCTCCAGTTGGAGGAGGATCTGAGGATGCATTGTCTTCTATCCACCTAAAGCCTGGTGAGCAAGTGAAGCAGCAGTGGAAGAAACTGCACTCAGGCAGAGGGGAGGATGGGATCTGGGAGGTCTTGATGAGTCTTTTAAGATCTCAGTTTCTCCTGAAGAGGTCCCAGAAGAAAGGCTGTGAGATGCAGTGGCCAAGCATGATACTTCATTAAGTTTTCCATTGGTACATACTTAAATTATTTTTTGATCAAAGATTACTGAGTGGTTTTGAGTATATGACTCAGAAGCAATTTGAAGCATTTAAGTAAATTTTCATTAAAAAAACAAAAAAAGCCCCTTTTTCAGTACCACTTATTTATGTATATTAACAAAGCTTCTCAGGACACGCATCTATGAAAACAAAAAACAAAAAAACAGGATGCTGAAGCTATCTCATTCCAGCAATAAGCAATGACTATTCATGAATGGATACACAAAATAATCATTTAAAAAGGGGAAAAAAAGCAAGCTGACTTTTTTAAATATTAAAAAACCCAATTCACCTTATGTTTATTTCACTAAGAGATATCTTTCTAGTAAAATTCCACTGAATTCTTAAGTTTATGATTGTTCAATATCATTGTCATTTTGATTAATTCAATACTAATAAAAATTGTAATGGTGACTCATCCTAACAAAAGTCTGGGTATTATGGTTACAAGAAATTCTTAAAATTTAAATTTCCAACTTATATAAATACATTTGTTGAAATGAAACATGGTAGAGTCATCAAGTTGTGAGATAATATTTTAGAATAAAATTCTATATGGCATGAAATCTAAACATGACTTTAAGGAAAAACATTGTAAATATCTATTAAAAAGTGCTTAGCGGTTCACTTGTTTAAAATTAAATTTGTTTTTTACTTTTAAATAAATGGCGGGGGTATTAAATTATTGTAGTACTTAGCCTACATTAGTTACTATTTTAAAAGTGATGTAACTGATTTATTTTTGAGTGTTTCCAACATGAGAGAATATACATGGAAGTTCCCCATTTGAACTTACAATAAAAATTTTGTGACAATATGCAAAGTGGACACACAAAATTTTTCAAAACTCTAGTAGATTGCATGTGAGCAGGCAAGTTTAAAGACCACTATGCTACAAGAACATATCACTAATTCTAATATTTGTATAAGAAATGAAGAAATTTAGCCGGGCACGGTGGCTCAAGACTGTAATCCCAGCACCTAGGGAGGCTGAGACAGGAGAATCTCGAGTTCAAAGCCAGCCTCAGCAATGGCGAAGTGCTAAGCAAGAGACTCTGTCTCTACATAAAACACAAAATAGGGCTGGGGATATGGCTCAGTGGCCGAGTACCCCTGAGTTCAATCCCCAGTACCAAAAAAAAAAAAAAGAAAGAAATGAAGAAATTTATAAAACTATCTCTAAAATCTACTGAAGAAAACAGAAGACAAAAACTTAAGAGTATCAAATTATGGTAGTTTATCACTATAGCAAATAAATCCAACTGTAATATTTATGTCTCAATCAATATCTCTACAGTTGTCAGATTCTCTAGTACATCTTAAAATCTACTGGCCAGTTCATTGTATGTATCAGGCAAGAGATTATACCATGGGACACTGATGTAAAATAATCTCATGATTTTGTGTAATTTGTAGTAATAAGCCACAGTATAATTTTCTTGTCTACTAAAGGAACACACATACACATGACCACGTGATCCTTGACCCCTAATAGAACTTACCTGGCCAATTACATCATCAGTTTTCTAGGAGGTTTTGTTTGTTTGTTTTTGTTTTTGTTTTTTTTGGAGTACTGGGGATTGAATTCAGGGGCACTCGACCACTGAGATACATCCCCAGTGTTATTTCCTATTTTATTAAGAGACAGGGTCTCACTGAGTTGCTTAGCGCCTTACCTTTGCTGAAGCTGGCTTTGAACTCACGATCCTCCTGTCTCTGCCTCCTGAGCTGCTGGGATTACAGGCGTGCACCTTCACCCCCAGCCAGGAGTTTTTCATAATGACTAATTAGGAAGTTGCTTACTCTGATGGAATTGCATAGCCCTAAATTTTAAAAAGACATCATGACATTGTACATAGGAACAACACTATATCGAGCAGGAAATGACAATCTGCATGTTTCAGTTTATCTTGGTGCAAATTGATAACAAACCATCAGAGTTAAAATGAAATTGAAGTTTAATGAAAATTCACTAGTAAATAGTATTGAAAACAACTTTGCTGGAGTTGTTAGAACATAGAGTACTGTTACAGAAGTATGTGGAAAAAGTTTTACACTCTAAACACATTATAATTCCCTAGTGTAAAACACTCTTAAGTTAAATTATGGGAAAAGTCAATGTCCTATCAGCCCCAAACAATCACCCTGCATCAGAATGAAAAGAAGGAAATGTTGTTCTGAATAGCTTGCCAAGGCTAAAGAAAAGCAGAACTGTTGCTGAAGACAAACTGGTTGTAATAGACCAAGAGCGTGCATTCTAATTTGTGTTTGCTACTTTGTGACTGACAAAGGATGTCACAGTTTTTAGTAATCCACTTTTAGCTTTGCTTTAACAACTTGACTGCTTTCATATTTGTCATGGACTAGGTGCCCAATACAAGAATTTTTAGGCACTGATTAGGTGCCCAATGCAAGAATTTTTAAGCATAATTATTTGACTTTTTTTATGCTAGGGACTAAACTTAGGACTACGCACATGCAAAGCATGTGCTGTACCACTGATTTACGGCCCCAATTTTTGACAATTCAGTATTAAGCAGTCATTTCCAACTTTTGTGAGTAAAATCTTTTAGCTTATTATCAGGGAAGATTTCATGAAACACAAAGTTAAAGAGAAGATTGTAATAAATCACGTATCCATCACCCAGCTTTAATACTTACCAGGTCACAACCCATCTTATTTCATCTGTACCCCACCTACTCATTCTAGTCCAGATTATTTTGAAGCAAATCTAAGATAGAAAATAACTTATTTGTGCTCTTACTATAAAATATTAAAGGTGTCTCCTCTATCAAAATACAGTGGTGGGGCTGGGGTTGTGGCTTAGTAGTAGAGCACTTGCCTAGCATGTATGAGTAACTGGGTTCGATCCTTACCACCACGTAAAAATAAATAAGTAAAATAAAGGTATTGTGTCCATCTACAACTAAAAATAAAAAAATACAGTGGTGGCATTTTTTATAATATCCAATAAGAAAATCCACATGAATAGAGGTATTATTGTCCCTTTCACTCTTTTCTATATCTCTACCACTGTCCCTAACCTAGGGGGCTTCAGCTTTGGGTGGGAAACCACTGGCTGACACCACTCAGAATATGTGCCTGTTTACTAGCACCTTAGATAAACTCACAACACAAGTACATTTCTGCTTCAGCTGCTTCATAGAAATATGTCATTGTAAGTTTACAAGCTGATTAGGAAAGATGGTACTAAAATTCTCAACAGGAATTTTTTTCTCTTTATCCGTCAAACCGAGAATTTCTCTATTAGGATAGAATAAGGAACTAACACAAGCTGCAGCTTTCTAGAGGTTGTTACTCCCTAACAGCTGTTTAGAGGGCTCTATGACATTGACATTTCCTACAAAAAAAAAAAAGTCCAGATCCTTGAGGTCTGGAAACATCTTAGCACAATATAGCAGGCTTGTTGCAGTCCCCCCAGAGGTTAAGAAACAAACAAGCAAAGACTGAGTTCACACACTTGGAAAGGACAATTCTGCACCAGAGGCACAGACCTGAGAACTCTCTGCCTTGGTACATCCTATGCATTTCCTATTAAACCAGAACCTCTGAAATTCACTTTTGTAGGAAGAAAGCAAAAGAAAATGCTTCTCTTTTCTCTGTATAAGAGCGATGATTCCTTTAGTTTTCTTGGTAAGGAGAATTGAAAAAACATTTCCCTGATTTCTGCTGAGTGCACACATGTAGCACACTAATTAATGCTAATGGGATTCATACATTTAAACAGGAATGCACTAAATCTCAGGATTACAAATATCATTCAGAAAGTTTGTGATTGGTACTTATTCATATGTGTTTAATCCAGGTTGATTTTAAAACTTTAAACCTTTATGTTAAAAGAATAGAATTATCTCCATTAAATGTTATTTGACACTGCTTCCAGCTGTATAAAGAGAAAAATCATAGTGGTGTTATGTTTGAAATTCATTAGAAAAAAAGCAGTCATCTCTAAATTAAATCTTTTTTCTCATATCATAGAATATCTTCTTTGGTAATTATAAATTTCTGCCAAAGTGTTATCATTTGGAGATTCCAATTTTGGCTTAATTTTTTGAAACATGTCCATTATAGAGCTGAACAAACAAAATATCTAAGATAATGAAATTCTCTTTACATAGTTCAATGTTTTCCTAAACCATAGCTCCAACATGAAATAAGACAATCTAGTTTTCCACCAGGGAAATTATTATCTGCTTCATATGTACCATATTAATTAGATTAGGCCCAAATCCTAGTAGTTTGCATAATTGTATTTAATTTGCCAGAAGGGGTCAAATTGTAGCATTAGTTCTCTACTAAGAGGTAAAGCTGTTTAGTCAGCAAAAGTATATTGCAGCATAAAGAAATTGAAAAGCATTTGTAAATTCAGGATAATAAAGTGTAGAGTTCTCTTAAGAGGCATACATTTTATATTTGAATAGTAAAGACCTAAGAGATGTACCTGATTAAATATTTATAATGATAGAATATGGTAAAGCTTAGTTAGAAGTCATCAATTTTGTCTCCTTCCAGTTTAGTGTCATTTCCCTAAACGCATTTTCTGGTCATTTAAATAACTTGTCATTAAAACAAAAATTCAGACTAAATCTTTAGTCCATTACTTCTTTGTTATTATAATTCCTTCTCCTGAAGTTAAAATGTTTTCTTCATATTTAATAAATTGTTTCACTCCTCATCTGTATTTCTGAGAAATAAGGTACTCTACTAAGAAACTTGGTATATTTTTTAAAAATCAACTGGAGGAAGAACTGTTGGCATTCATTTATAATGGAGCAAAGATGATCACCAAAATTATGCAAAGAAGTAAAGGTTTGTTGGACAGAAATCTCAAGATGTTTTGGTATAACAAAATTTTTCCAGATTTCACTGGATGCTCTCCAAAAGTACTCCAAAAAACTTCGTGGTGTTTGGGATTCAGTGACTTTGGCCTATTTGGAGCCACAGAGATATTTCATGACCCACCCTAATAGTCATGCTGGTTATAAAGATTCAGGTCTCCCCTGGAATTCTGGATTTTAAGAAGTTGGCCCAGTTCTGGGTTAGTTCTTGGCCAGCTCAACTCCTTTTTGAAGCAGTGATATACAAACATATAATATAAGAATCACCCAGGACATCTTTGATAAAATACATCTTTCCAGAGAACCAACTTGTATTTGTTGACTTGAAACCTCAGAAGTGGAGTTGGGATGTGAGTGTAGATACAGAGGCAAAAACAGATTCTTTGAGATGTAATTCATACATCATATGAGCCAACCATTTAAAATGTCCCATTCAGTGGTTTTAGTATATTCACAGGTATATTTAACCATCAACATTGACAATTTTAGAACATTTTTATCACCTCAAAAGAAATCTCATATTCTTTAGCTATCACTCCATTTCCCTCTGTCTCCCAGTGCTAAGCAATCACTTCTCTGTACTATAGGTTTGTATGAATGGAATCATACCTTATGTACTGTTTTAGTTTTCAGTTGTTTTTTTTTTTTTTTTAGCTGACTTCTTTCCATTAGCACAATGTTTGCAAGGTCCATCCAAATTGTGGTATATTAGTACTTCATTCCTTTTGCTAGTTAAATAATATTCTGTTATATGGATATACTACATTTTGTTTAGATTTTCCTCCACTGAAGGACATCTGTGTCCTCAGAGAATTGTGATAATTAGCTATCTTTGGTAACTATGGATAAAAGAAGACCAAGTGTTGATCCAGCAAAGTTCTCAACTCTCCTTAGAAAGGTGGCTTAGGGTCTTATACCACAATAAGGAAGAGAAGCATGGCTGGCATGATGGGGCCTGGATGGAATTCTGCCCTGTACTTCTTAATCATGTAGCCTGGGCAGGGGTTTCAAGTCTCTTTGCCTCCATTTCCTCATTTGTAAAACAGAAATAATGTAGAATTGTTGTAACTATATGTGAAACAATCTGGGTAAAGTGCCTAAAATTGCCTGGAACAGATATTTTATACATAAGAGCTATTATTCTTGTTTTCCTTCTTGAATGAAACCAAAATAATCATGTAAATATAAAATTATAGAAGTTGAATACTTTATTCCCATGTAGAAAACAAATTACTGTAAGTAACATAATAAATTCCAGGTTACAAGACAGCCAAAGAACAGACGGAATGGGGGCTGGGGTTATGGCTCAGTGGTAGCGTGCTTGTCTAGCATGCATGAGGCACTGGGATAGATCCTCAGCACCATATATAAATAAAATAAAGATATTCTGTCCACCTACGACTAAAAAATAAATATAAAAAAAAAGAACAGATGGAATGTTTAGTTCTTCTGTTTTTTTGAACTAAAATCAAAGCATTGGAAGTTGCGAGTGTAGCTCAGGAGTAGAGCACTGGGTTAACATGTGCAAGACCCTGGGTTCAATCCCCAGCACAACAAAAAGAAAAAGAAGAAACGAAAGAAAAAAGGAAAGAGTAGGGGGAAATATTTATAGTTAAGATTGCCAGTAGATTTTTCTTGTTTTGTTTTATGTTTTCAAAGTCTGTTTACTCTGTGAATCTATTGTATTTCCTACTCCTATATGTATGTGTACATATATGTATTTATATAAATTTATGCACACATATGTAATTATAGCTAACCTTATTAAACCTATAATATTTATACTTTATGCTTAATTATTCTAGCAACCTTACATGTCAGCTAAGGAAATTGAAGCATGATGTAGTCAAGTACCTTGCTCTGGATCATACAGCCAGCCATGAGCAAAAGTCAAACGCTTAACCATGACAACCGTGACACTTGTATAATTTTCCTCCACATTTGTATATCAGGCAGTGAGAAAGATGTTGTTTGTGAACTACAGATGGTTCTACAGCTTTAATGAGTTTTTAGTGGACATTGGTGAAATCCTGTTAGTTCATAGATGAAAAGATGAAGAACAAGATGTTGTAGTACTTAGCCCTGTGTGGTTAGTTCCAGTCTCCTGTCTTCCAGGGTAGTCTCCTTCTATCACACTATGCTGCCTAGGCAACAAGTTTCCATTTTTGTTTTTAAAGGCAAGGTGTGGGAATGCCAAAGACAGGGGATTTGTGCTGCTGTGTGTGCCTCAAGAGTTGTTGCCTCATTCCCCTGCTGGAAAATTCCTGCCAGATCTTAAGAATCAAACCAAGTGTAGTTTCTTCTCTGGAAATTCCTTTCCTTTTATAAATATCAGTCCTGGTTTCCTTTCTTTTTGTTCCCGAGGTATGTCACATGCCCCACACTGTTGTGCTTTAAACATTGTTTAAAGACCAAACCAAAGGAAAGCAGAATTGTGAAAGAGTACTGGATTTCAAACTGAACTCTGCGGTGTCCTTTCAGACACCCAGAGATGGAGGAATGTGGCAGCTCTGGGCTTCGCACCCTGATTAATCAAAGCAGTTCTGCTTTTTATCTATTTGGTTTATTTTCATTTAAACTTTTATCTATTTGGCTTATTTTCTTTTAATAATAAGTTTCTTGACAGGAAAAAATTGTTTTTTGAAGACCACTGGCATCACGGAAAACAATGAGCACTGGACATAGGCTGGAATTGGAATACTGGAATATTGCTATCCTAGCTGTAAGGAATAAATAAAATGTGGGTGATAGCATAGTACTTGACAGAGAAAGGCTGGATATAATTAATTTTCTTCCCTGTTATTGTAATCATTTCTAGCACAGGACCTAGATTAGTACATGTTAGACTGAAATAGTTTGAATCAGCTTTGAGGGTAGATACAGATTAAAAGAATGAATGCTATGTTAAGATTTTAACAAGAATATCTAACAAGCTTAATTTAACTATATAAAAATTCAACTGAAAGCTTTGAAAAGTAAAGTTATAATATTCATGCTTTATCAGATAGATCATTCAAGATTCTTAATAGATGATGATGGCTATACAGTTTGGCTTAGTGGTTAAAAGTGTAGAATATAAGTTTATATCACAACTCAGTCACTTATTAACTATATGACTATGAACAAGTTACTTAACCTCATTTCCCTTTTCTGTAAAATTGGTTTAATGATAGCATTTATGCATATTAAATGAGTCAGTGTATAAACAGCACTTTGAACAATGTCTGACAAACAGTAAGTAGCATGCAAATGTTATAACAATAATAAGAAAATTTACTGTTATTATGATCACATGCCCCCTTAAAAATGTAAAAGGGATGTTGTAGAGTCATTTGAGGTATATAATGAGAATCTAGTATCATCTAGGATATTTTTTCTTTCTTTTTTTTAAACATTTTTTTTTAGTTGTAGATGGACACAATACCTTAATTTTATTTATTTATCTTTATGCGGTGCTGAGGATCAAACCCAGTGCCTCACATGTGCAAGGCAAGTGATCTAGCACTGAGCCATAACCCCAGCTCTAGGATTTTTTTTCTTTTAACAACCAAACAGAACCTTGTGTTGAGAAGCGTCACCATATGAGGCACTCTTACCTCACACCCTATAAGTGAATTGAATTCCTTAGATTGTTAGGACAAATAACAAGTTGAAAATCTCCATTATCCCAATGACACAGAGGATGGATTGTAGTGGACAGAGCCTGAGACATGAATAAGAAAGTTATTGCAATATTCCATACTTAAGTAATTACCACTAGAGAAGTGCATATGACAAATATCTAGATTATACCAGATCTTTATTGGAGCCCATGTAAAAGTAACTTCTCCTCTGGAGAAGACTACAATGGGCTTCACAGTTTTATTGGTAGGATGCTCCAAGATTTGGAAGAGAGTCTCCAACAAGGCTGTATGCTTCTGAATAATTGCCCTGCTTTGATTTAAACATTTAGGGCAATTTGCAATATGCAGATATCAGACCATGAGGTCAGGAAGCCAAGAGGTTCTTGATGCTGATTGGCAGAATATCCTAATTAGGAGAGGCCAATAGAACTTCTAACCACAGAAAACACGGCTAGTAGGCCATGCTTTGGAACATTTTCTTAATTGGATTGAGTTATGTACTATAAACTAGTAAGCATACCATTTCAAAAAACACTTCTAGGGGCAAGGCTTGGGGGAGATTTTGCTGAAAATGCCATATACAAAGGTCAGTTTTCTCCTAGATCATTATTCTCCTTCCTCTACTCCCCCATGTACTTCCTCATGTGTTGTAGGCAGAATAATGGCCTTCAAAGACGTCCATGTCCTAATCTCCAGAGATTTTGAATATGTCACCTTACATGGCAAAAGGAATTTGCAGATGTGATTAAGGTTTTAGACCTTGAGATTGGAAGATTATGCCATCTGGATTTATCCTGCATAACCCAAGTGTGCCCATTCTAACTACAAGTCTTTAAAAAAAGAGAACTCCCTGCTATGATCAGAAAGAGATTCAACAAAGCCTCAGCGAAACATCTCTGGTTTTTAAAACACAGGAACAGTGCCATGAGCCAAAGAATGCAGTGGTCTTTAAAAGCCAGGAAAGACCCTCAATCTTCAGCCAAGAAAGAAGAGAGAAAGAAAAAAAGGAAGGAAAGAAGGAAGGGAGGAGGGAAGGGGGGAGGGAGGGAAGGAAAGAAAGAAGGGGAAGTGGAAGGGAAGGGAGAGGAGAGGAGAGAAGAGAAGAGAAGGGGAAGCAGAGAGAAAGAAAGAGGAAGGAAGAAAGAAGGGAGAGGGGGAAAGGAGGGAGGAAGAACCACAGTCCTTCAACCACATAGAACTAAGTTCTGTCTTCACCTTATCGAACAGAGAGGTGATTTTTCTCCTACAGAAAGGAAGGCAGCCCTGCAGATACATTGGTTTTAACCTGGAGGGACCATACTGGAGTTATTGCCTATAGAAATATAAGATAAAAAATCACTAAATTGTGTTAATTTTTTATAGCAAAAATAGAAAGGTTAACTTTTTATGTTACTAAATTTTATAATAAAAGCGATTGTCAAAGGAATTGGAAAAGATACAAAAATACAGTTTAACACTAGTTATTTTAAATTAAATATCAATGTATCATTGCTACCATGTGACTCCTATTCATTTTAATTAGCACATGGGACTGTGAGGAACTTTCAAATGTTCCTCACACATAAAATAGGTTACCCTTATTTCATGAAAGACATTCATAGAAAGTAGTCATGTGTTCTTCCCCTGACTGGTTAACTAAATTTAATAAAAGTTGGCCAAACATATCCAAATGTTTGAGCAATAGGATGTAACTAAAGAGCTATGTGAAGATGGGGATTTTTATGGTATCAGACAATTGTAACACACAGTCTTCAGCAACAACACAATGTTGTTGGCCTCATTCCAAATGGTGATAATTGCTAGGAACATCAAACCCATACAGGAACACTGAACAAAGCTAAGGAAATGAAATATTTTAGTGTATATATGTAGAAATTGATTTTAAAATGAATGTGTGAGCATTTCATTGGATTGCAATTTTTTACTTCAATTTTTGCCAGTTTCTATTGATCTTTCTCACACACCTATGGGCTATACCTTATAAAATGAACTCTGTAATCCTATTCATACTTGATAAAATGTAACAAGTAGATTTAACTATTGAGCTTCATCACAAGATCAGGTTTATCCTTCTATAAGAGATTTTCTTGTAGTAATATTCGTTACAACGAAATTTGAGCTATAATATTTATTAATGTCATAATATCCAACATCTGATGATAATCCTCTTGTTTAAAATGATTGACATTCTACACAAAATTCTGTCCATTTTTAATAGATATGCAATTATGGATTAGATCTCTGTTTAAGCTTATTATCCCACCATAGTTTCCATTATAAATCATCTGTGCATGGCCCCACAGGACTGCTGCACCTAGTACCCTCCCACATCCCTTGTTCTCAGATGAAGGCAAATACAGAAGAAGCATAAATAAATTGTATAACTGGGTAAGGTCACCTCCCTGCCTCCAGATTGCTCTGTCCCTTTCCAAGGACCCAGTACTTTCTTGCCCTCTAACTCTCCATCAAAACAGGAAAGAGCTTGATATCATCATTTATTCCTAAAACTGATTCAGATATTTGTATTTTTAAGCTTCTTATCTCTAAAATTGTGGAATGAAAGAATTTATCTACAAAGTATTTTTGTTTTGTTTTGTTAGCGAAACAGTTATTGGACGGGAAATGCTGGGTTACTGCTAATCCTAAACACAAAACTATTTAGTTACAGGAGGGTGCTATGTGTCGAGAGAGGGAAAGTTCTGGTAAGAGAATTTTGTTATGGAGAGAAGTGATCATAAACACCAAGCCATGGCCTCTCTTCTGTTAGGCTAAAGGTCTTGCCTTTCATTCTTTGGCTCAAGATTCACAAATTTTGGGATCCTGGAGTCTATTCTCTTAATCCTCTCCCATCGTTGCACTTTTCATAAAATTATTCAGACTATTAGTTAAGAGCACTGGCTTTATGGTAGGACTTGAATCCTGGCTTCTCCAGTAGTAGGCTGTGTAACTTTGAGTTAGTTATTTAATTTTGCTGTACTTCAGTTTTTCATACACAAAATTAGGAAAATCACAATATATGCAAATCTCCTAGGACAATGACACTTAGCAAGTTAGTTTATAAATATTAACTATTCTTGGTATTATTCACTAAGGGTCCAGCTAAGTGAAATTAATCTTCTCTTCCTTTCTGGGATTCCCAAAGTACTTTTAATAACTCTGTAAAAGAGCTGATGAGAATATGCCTAAGTTCTATTCATATTTATCTTAGCCTGAGTTCCCTAGAAAAATGAGTCTGAGGACTAGAGTAAGTGATGAAGCTTTGTGTGGAAGGTATAATTTTGGGGCTTGAGAATGAAGGAAAGGAAGGTGAGTATAGAAATGATAAGCAAGGAGCTGGGGTTATGGCGCAGTGGTAGCGTGCTCGCCTAGCACGCGTGAGGCACTGGGTTCGATCCTCAGCACCACATAAAAATAAAATAAAGACATTCTGTCCACCTACAACTAAAAAATAAATATTAAAAATAAGAAATGATAAGCAATTTGACAAAGTGACCATGCTAACCCTTGCTTCATAATAAGGAGAGACTACGGCAATCCTTTAAAATGCTCAACTGTTCAGTCACACTGGAAAACTGCCTAAGAGTAAATGTGAAAGAGAGGAGAGAAAATCAATGCTTGTTTCCATCTGGTGTCCCGGTTTTCACTGGCTTGTGTTAACCCCACAGGGACTTAATTTTCCTGTAGTTCTAGAGAGAATATCTGCTTCATCAGCAGGCTAATCCTGTGCCCTGTGTTGAGGGGTTTCATCTGAGCTGTAAGTGGCAGAAGCAACCAGAGACTCTGAGCATGTGGCTGGTTACCTGGCTGCACAATGGAAACCCAGGTGGATGGAAGAATTCTTGGGCAAGCAATTAATTGGATCCAGGTAGCAGACCATGTAGGACATGTATTAAGTGTACCACAGAAGGTTTCCGGAGGAGCTGATGGCCTGGGAGTCAGGACAGACAAGGCCAATGGAATCCAAGGAGATGTATAAGCTATTTCTCACAGGATATATTTTATTTTATAAAATTTATGAGTTCTTTTAGGGCATGACTATTTATTTTTAATCTTTGAGTCATCTATAAAAATACTGCATGCTCTATCTTAGGTGAGATTTTGATAGCAAGGTTTACAAGGATTTCAAAGACAGCCAGCAGGCAAGGGCAAGAATCCAGAATAGAGCAAGACAGTGGGATACTCAGCACTTCACACTGAAGTTAAAAAATGAGTATGTTGAACTAGAAGTTTATCCAAGAGAGTTAAGAGGGTCTAATTTGCCCGGCACATGGCAACAATGGAGATACTAGCAGTCAGGTGGTAGAGCATCCAGCTCCAATGGAAAAGTGGTATGCTGCACCCCAGCCAGTGCCTGGAGACGAGAGCCAGTCCCCAGGGACAGAGAACAAGTCAGTTGGACTGGGGTACAAAATAGGCTTTCAGTTCCAGGCAGAGAACTGGAATAAAAAATGGTAAATGAAGGGGAAAGCCCTCACAGCTCAGCTGCATGAGCAATGTTAGGGATTTTACAGAAAGATGAAATAATGAATAGTACTTATATTAATGGTAAATTAGAGCCAATATTTATTAGGTAAACTAACCATTTCTTTAAATTGTTAGTTAATTTTTCCAACAAATGTCTTAGATACTTTTATTATTTCCATTTTACAGATGAAGAAATCAAGAATCAGGAAGGCACCCGTGGTCACACATCCAGTGAATAAAAGGCCTTGGAACTAATCCCAGATTCTTCTATCTGAAGAGCATTTGCTTTTGACTGCTGCTGAAGCAGTAAATGAAATAAGACTTTCAAAAAAACTTGAGCAATGAATTTTATCAATTATCATTATCATCAGTAATGGTATTGTAATGGTAACAAGTAGTATCATTGACTGCAGCAATAGTGGCACAAAAGAGGCAGCTGCGGGTACATGGAACTTGCGGTCAGGTAAGACCTCTCACCAGTCTTGATTCACAGGAAAGGACCAGTGAAATGGGAACTGTACTAGGGTATAGGGGCTGGGATTCAGGTGTGACAGGAGAAGTCCAGGTTCCAGTGTGCTGCGGTAATTAATTGTTTAATAGTGCTTTAGAATTGACTCACTGTTTCGTTTTCTTACGGCTTTCTTGCAATCTATCCCAGCACAGAGCTGCTATGTAAATTTCTAAACTCCAAGGCAAATTCATTCCACCCAGTGTAGCTACTTTTTTCCACCAATGTAATTTGTCACCCACATCCACCTAACACTTGAGCAGCCTTCTGATCTGTGCTCAAAATTGTAGCACTATTAAACAGAAATGTGTGATATGCTATTTCTGGCATCCTGATTCTATGTGGCTACAGTGAGTGGTCTTGTGGTATTTGTGGATCTGAAACTTTTTTGATTTAACAAGGACGAAAATTTAAAAAGAGTGCCTATCCCCCCGCCCACTCAAAGCAGCTCCATTTAAAAGGAAAAAACTCTCATTTCAACTATGCTGCAATTATGCATGAAAATAAACATATATTAAAAGGAACAGTTCATCTCTTTCATTGCTAACTTTCACTGTAAATTTGAATTCTATTTCCTGGGGCTCAAAGAAAATAATGCTTTGATTCACAATTGAGAGAGAGAAAAAGAAAGAGGGGAAAAGAACATTACTGCCACCTCTCGCTCACTTCCCTAGAACTGAGAAAATGTTGAGGAGACCTGGCACTGGCTTGCCAAAGGCTCACACAGTCTGACTTTTGTTTTTACTTCCATGACCTTTTAATGGCTCTCAGTGCAGACAGACCAACTTTGCGTGTATATTGACACTATGGAAACCGCACAGATAAGCAGTTTTGAGTTGGCCTGCTATATTTACTTTGGCACTTAACAATGATCACATATTTCCCTGATAGAGCTTGCAGAGGGTTTATTCTAATCTGGAGTTGCTTTTCTCTTTTATTGAGCTTTTGGATTGCTTTGTAATTACTCTGCAATGTATATGTATTTTATTTTATTTTTTGCCTAGCTATAGTTCTGTTTTGCTATTGAGTGCACTGTATTAATATTTCCTTTAACCAAAGTAGGAAGGGACCTGTTCAAATTGGGAAACTCACCTTCTACTTTTGAGCATATGCAGAGATTCAGATGAAAAAGGAAGGAAGGAATCTTTGCAGTCACTGGATGGACAACCACAGTGGGATCACTCTCGTATCTATTGAAGTTCTCTATTTCTTTTCACCCCAGGGTTTCAAAGTGCCTTTCCAAATCTCTGTCTTTTAGAATAAGTCTATGGCATCCTTCTGGCAACAGACTACTTGTTATTTAGGACAGAAAATTCTTTTTGGAACTCTAAATATATCCTAATTTTTTTTATATTAGTATACATATAACATAAAGTTTACCTTTCTAATCATTTTAAATGTATACTTCAGGGTCATTAAATACATGCACATTGCTGTGCAAATATTATCACTATACTCTCCAGAGCTTTTTTATCATCTCAAATTGAAATTTTATCCAATAAACAATAACTGCCTATTATTCCCTTCCTGCACCTCCTATAAATATCATTCCACTTTCTGTTTCTATGAATTTGACTATTCTAGATTATCTTCTATAAGTGGTATCAAGTAGTATTAGCCCTTTTATGTCTGGCTTATTTTACTTAGCACAATGTCATCAAGATTCATCTGAGTTGTAGCCTGTGTCAGAATTTCATTTCTTTTTAATGCTGAATAGTTTTGCATTGTATGTGCACAAACACATTTTGTTGATCCATTCATCCACTTATGGACATCTGGGTTTTTTCCACCTTTGGGCTACTATGAATAGTGCTACTATCAACACTGGCCTACAAATACTTGCTCTAGTCCTTGCTTTAAATTCTTTTGGGTATATACCCTGAAGTGGGATTGCTGGATCATATGAAAACTATGTTTAATTATTTTGAGAAATGTCCATACTATGTTCCATAGTAACAATAACATTTTACATTTACTCTTTCAGGATATGAGGTTTTCAATTTCTCCATACCTTTACAATTTTCTCCAAAGAAAATTGTTATTTTCTTTTCTTAATATCCATTCTAATGGGTATGAAATAGTATCTCATTGCTATATTCTTATTTTTAATAAAATTAAGTTTCTGTCTTAAATGTCCAGATATTCTTTCAAAAGATTTGGAACTCATCACTAATGACTTTTTGGTAAACAAAGAATGCTTTATAGGACTCTTAACATGGTTTCATGTCACACAAGTAAGTGAAGAAAGAGCCACTAGCTAAATAGCTAAAAAAACAGAATAGATGAGAAGGGAAATGGTTTTAAAAAGACACGTTAGTAAAGTACACAGGATTTCATGCCCAATTAGATTATGTATTTAGAAGCAAGAAGAACCTTTTCCACATTCTGGCTTTTGTAACTGATAGATGGCAATGCCATTTATCAAGATATGAAAAAAAGAAGTGAGCAGGTGACTCTGGGGAAAGAGCATTATGGTACGTTATGCTGCACATCCCAGGTGAATGATCAGTACACAACTGAGTCTAGAAAATGGGAGAAAGCTAGAACTAAGGGAGAAATTTTGTAGTCATGAGCCTATGGTGATGCCATTAACCCTGAGCCTTTACCTGTCTATTGGTTAAAAGGGTCGCCAGCGGGCAAACCGATAGGATGCACCAGTAGCTAAGAGTGGACAGAGGCAAAACAAGAAGCAATGATTATCGAATTATAAGAAATATTTCCATAGAAGTCTGGATAAGAATGATTTTAAAGGTCAACTGTGTCAAAACAGCAGACAGACTGGATAACTAAATAATGAAAACTGTATACAGGTTTTGGCACCTCAATGGTTGCAGGTAACAGTCATACAAAGTTTTGGTTGAGAGGTGGAGTCAGGAGCCTGTAGGAGCTTATTAAGAAAGGGGGAAAGGTAGCTGCATGTGGTAGTACATGCCTGTAATCCTAGTTGCTTGAGAGGATAAGGCAGGAGGATCACAAGTTCAAAGCCAGCTTCAGCAACTTAGTGAGGCTCTGCCTCTAAATAAAACTGAAAAAGTGCTAGGAATGTGGCTTAGTGGTTAAGCACCCCTGGGCTCAATCCCTGGTTTAAAAACAAAAATGGGGGAAGAAAGTAAATAGAGCACAATCTTTAGAGAAGTTTACTAATGAGTAGAAAGAGAAATTTTTTGTTTGTTTGTTTTTTATTTTTTTTTATTTTATTTTTTTTCTCAATTGTTTTTTAAATTGAGTTTATTTATAGGCTAAAAGGAAGGAGTTAAAGGAGAAGAGGCTGAAGACACAAGAAAGAAATGGCTAATGGGTCTAGGGCTTGCAGGAGGTGGGAGGTAATGGAATCCAGAGCACAAGTGGCAGGATCAGCCTTGGCATGAAATAGGAGGGTGAAATCTCTACCTGTGGAACAGGGAGAGGAGGCAAGGCTGTAGCAGGGAAGGTCAGGAAGTTTAGAGCATCCACGTTTGACAGACCCTTCGTGGAATAGGAAGTAAAGACATCTACTAAGAAAGGGTGGCATTTTAGAAAATCAATGTGGTAGAGAGCACAGGATACGCTGAATGAGGTAAAAGCCAAAATGGAAAGAAACTAACAACAGTGTAGGTAGTATGTTACACAGAACTTAAGTGGGGGGTTAACAGCGAAGTGTGAAAAAAAATGGAGTTGGAAAAGAGATGAACTTCATGCTTTTTTAATTTTTCATATTCTTCTGAAAGTGAAAAGCATTACTTTTCTCCTGATGACCAATCACCACATTTCATGAATATTTTAAAATATATAGAACTAAAACAATGTGTAATTAGAGAAACAAAACCCTCTAAAAAGACAAGTTGTTAGATTGCAAAAAGGTGAAGATTCCTATTAACTTGCCCAACTTATTTAAGTCTTTGGACTGTCCATCTTAGTGTGTTATACATGCACATACATACACATACACACACACACATATTTTTATATGTGTACAAATACACAGAGTAGAACAACTGATTTGGGAGGAAGTGGGGGAAAGGCAAAAGGAGCTTACCAAAAACCCTACGTAAGCTAGGAATGTGTATCACAATTATGAGAAATTCACTTTTTTTGTTCTAATTAGTTATACATGGCAATAGAATGCATTTTGACACACAATACATAAATGGAGTATAACTTCTTATTTGTCTGGTTGTACATGATGTAACATACAGGTCATGTAATCATATATGCACATAGGATAATAATGTCTGATTCATTCTACTATCATTCCTATACCCATGCCCTCTCCTCTCCCTTTATTCCCTTCTGTCAAGTTCAAAATACCTCTATTCTCCCTCTCTTATTGTGAATTAGCATCTGCATATCAAAGAAAACATTCAGCCTTTGATTCTTTGGGATTGGCTTATTTTGCTTAGCATAATAATCTCCAGTTCCATTCATTTACCAGCAAATGCCATAATTTCATTCTTCTTTAAAGCTGAGTAATATTCCATGTGTATATATACCACATTTCCTTTATTCATTCATCTATTGAAGAGCACTTAGGTTTGGTTCCATAGTTTAGCTATTGTGAATTGAGCTGCTATAAACATTGATGTGGCTACATCACCGCAGTCTGCTGATTTTAAGTCCTTTGAGTAGAAACCTAGGAATGGGATAGCTGGGCCAAATGGTGGCTCCATTCCAAGTTTTCTGAGGAATCTCCATACTGTTTTCCATAGTGGTTGCACCAATTTGCAGTCCCACCAGCAATGTATGAGTGTACCTTTTTCCCCACCTCCTCACCAACATTTATTTTTGCTTATGTTCTTGATGATTGCTATTCTGACTGAAGTGAGATGGAATCTCAGTGTAGTTTTCATTTGCATTTCTCTAATTGCTAGAGATGTTGGACTTTTTTTATATATTTGTTGATAGATTGTATTTCTTCTATGAGTGTCTGATTCATTTCTTTGCTTATTTATTGATTGGGTTATTTGAGTTTTTTGCTTTGTGTGAGTGTGTGTGTGTGTGTGTATGTGAAGTTTTTTGAATTCTTTATATAGCCTGGAGATTAATGCTCTATCTGAGGTGTATGTGGTAAAGATTTTTTCCTATTCTGTAGGCTCTCTCTTTACATTATTGATTGTTTCCTTTGCTGTGAAGAAACTTTTTAGTTTGATTGCATCCTATTTATTGCTTCTTGATTTTATTTCTTGGGCTTTAGGGATCTTGTTGAGGAAGTCAGTTCCTAAGCCAACATAGTGGAGATTTGGGCCTACTTTGGCTCTGTAGTATAATTTAAGATCTGATATTGTGATGCCTCCTGCTTCACTTCTCTCGCTAAGGATTGCTTTGGCTATTCTGGGGCTCTTATTTTTCCAAATGAATTTCATGATTGCTTTTTCTAGCTCTGTGAAAAATGTCATTGGGATTTTAATACGAATTACATTAAATCTGTATAATGCTCTTGGTAGTATGGCCATTTTGACAATGTTGATTTTGCCTGTCCAAGAGCATGGGAGGTCTTTCCATCTTCTAAGGTCTTCTTCAATTTCTTTCTTTAGTGTTCTGTAGTTTTCATTGTAGAAGTCTTTCACTTCCTTTGTTAGATTGATTCCCAAATATTTTTTTTTGAGGCTATTGTGAATGGGGCAGTTTCCCTAATTTCTCAAAAAATTCACTTTTATTGGGATAAAATATGTATAACAAAAAACATCATTTTAAATATTTGAAGTATACAATTAACTGGTATTAAATAAATACTGTGTGTTTGTATTAATGTGCAGTATCACCACTATCTACCACTGCAATATCACCACTATCTACCACAGAGGTTTTTCACCATCCCAAATTGAAATTCTGTACCCACTAAATAATAGCTTCCTATTACCACCATTCCAGTTTCTCTTTCTGTGAATTTGACTATTTTAGATACTTTATGAGTAAAATTGTGCAATATTTGTCCTTTTATGTCTGGCTTAATTCACTCAGCATAATATCTTCATTGTAGCTGGTAAGAAGCCAGGTACATTCTTTTTTTTTTATTATTAGAGCTCTGTGGTTATACATAGTAGTTGGGTTCATCATGACATGCTCATATACATAGAAGTTGATTTCACTTCATGATCCCTCCTTTTCCCTTCCATCCTTACCCCCTTGCCTCCAGATATGTTATTTTAATTAAGAACATTTATATTGAAATGACATTGAAACTTTTTCTAAAATTTTTCATAAATACAGAACAATACATTTCTTTGTTTCTTCATCCATGCATTCAACAAATATTTATTGAGCCCATATTAAGACAGGCTTTCCTTCTCATGAGCAAGTTCCTTCTCATGGGCAAAAGATAATAAAGGAATCACCCGAATGTTCTTATTAGGCCATGATTATTCTTCAGTCAACATGATCCAAATGATCTGCCCCAGCTTACTGATGTCAGTCAGTAGGTTCTGACTCCCTAGATCTTTCTTTTCTAGCAACTGCATATGTCAAGCTGAGAGAACAATGAACAAGAATAAAAAGTAAATTTAAATTTAAGAAACTAACTAGTTTCCATCATAAAGCCGTAAATTTTAAAAACTAACTAGTTTCCATCATGGAGGTAAAAGGTCTAGTAATCTTGGGTCATGTTCCTATGTTCTCACATGTCAAGAAAGAGTTAGAATCAAGTTATCTCCTATATATAAGGTAGTCACCTTAGTGTCTTCTCTCTCTCTCTCTCTCTCTCTCTCTCTCTTTTTCTCTTTCTCAGTGTGTATCTCTCTTTATATAAACATGTATATCTAACATACATGTATTTTTTAAAAAACTAGATGTACATTTGCTCATTTATTCATTTTAGGTATCTACTGTAAGGAAATCACTGTGAAGCATTAGAGATTATTAAACATTGTCATTGGAAAATTATTCTAGGCTCTTTGGGGAAGAGACAAAGCAGAAAACAGACTGGGCTTACTCTGGTCATGAAAACCAACCTGGCTTTCTGGTTGACCTCCCTTAATGTTGCCTACAGCTGCAATGTTAGGCTTATCTGGTTGAGCACTGATCTCTAGGTGATACAGGAATGCTCAGAGCAGAGAGATCCAGTGTTACAATTCTTGTGACATCTTCTCATTTAGAATAGGCTTCCTAGATAAATGGACATATAGGAAAGGTACTTAGAGAGGGAGGGCTCACAGATGAAGGCATTATAGCTTTAAACAAACAGTAGTTGTTATTGTGGTGGCGCCAGGCATGATGCTCTCTGGTGGGTCAGAACCACTGCTGCATTGCTACCTAGGTCAGGATTAAGCTAAGGAGGGAAGCAGGGCTGAGCCTACAAACTTAAGGCTATCAGTTCTACAGATGAGCAAGGTCACTGATGCGGAAGACTTGTGTATGAACTGCCATGTGTCAGAGAGTTC
Source organism: Xerus rutilus (assembly GCA_028644305.1). Classification (NCBI taxonomy): domain Eukaryota; kingdom Metazoa; phylum Chordata; class Mammalia; order Rodentia; family Sciuridae; genus Xerus; species Xerus rutilus. Next base: position 78,814,090 of record CM053400.1, on the reverse strand, counting down.
CCCCTGACCTGACAGGATAAATAGGTTTGTCAGAGATGATATTTTAATCAGATATGAAAGGATAAAGTTAGAGTTTTATAGATGGAAGTGAGACTAGAAGAACGGTCATTCCCAAAATGTTATTAAGTTCTAAATAAGATAACATCTAGATATATAAAGATGAATAAATTAGGACCTAGTGGGGAGAAATATATATTAGTTCATCAGAATAAATTAAAATTGGTATAATAATGTAAGTATTTATTTTATGTTAGTTGGCAACACAAAAGCAAAAGCCATGAATTCTTCTAGGAGCAGTAAGGGGAAAGTTTATAGAGAAATGAGATTTAAGTTGGGTCTTGACAGATGTGGAAGAGTTCGTTAGGCAGACTGTAAGGGCATTCCAAGATGATGGTAGCCTGTAAAAGAGTACTGAGCCTCGAAAATACATTTCAGAGAGTCAGACCCAATCTATCAGTATTGAAGCCCATAGGAAGGAGGAGCGTCGACCACAGTGTTGCACACCTGTAATCCCAGCTACCTAGGAGGCTGGAGCAGCAGGATTGAAAGTTCAAGATCAGCCTTGGCAATTTTGGAAGACCTTCTACCCTCCTGGGTTCAATCACCAGTACTACACACACACACACACACACACACACACACGCACAGTAGAAAACAAGGGAGATGCAACTGCTGCTGGATAGAGCCAAAGGACCTCCATATGTTGAGATAACACTAAGTAGTCTGCTGTGGCTGAAATGTAGGGTGCATGGAAAATGGTTGTTGCTGAGGTTGTAAAGATAACATAGAATAGATTGAGCTGATGTATTATGTGGATTTGTGGTTTTTAACTTTTCAACATGTATATTCCCTTAAGAGTAAGTAATTATATGGACCCACTCCCCAGAAACTTAGTGAGGATCTCAAATATCCATACATTGCTCTCCCAGGGGTTCTTAGGTTTCAGTTAAGAACACTTGCTTTACAGAAGTACTTCGAAATTTTTTAAGTAGTGGTCTAAATTTAAGAGAAAAGGTGATGTTTGAATAGTATGCTGAGGTTACTAGAAGAAGCTGTTTGAGGTTAGAAGCAATGAACTAGGGTTCTGGCTACTTCCTCTCACCCAGATGCCTCAAAATCTATAGTAATTAAACATCTTGTCACACCTATAACCCATTCTGGTGAGCAATGAACCAGCGAAGGTTTCTAAACAGAAGAATGAAGTGATCAGTTCTGTGTTTAAAAGGCTAACTCAAACAGCAATATAACAAGTGGACAGGAGGCAGTCAGATCAGGTAGCAGTTTTCTAGAAAATCCTAGGAAAGTAGCTCTAAAGATGTATCATATGACGTTGGAAGTGAGAATAGAAGAGAGGGGACTCTAGAGATTTTAAAATAATAAATCTCTAGAGTCAGAAGAGACTCAAAGACTCGGCGCCAGTGATAGCTTCAGAATTTCAATATAGCAGGAATTGAAGAGTGTTAATTTGATTAGAAAAAGAAGTAAGGGACTGGGGGGCATCAAATACATTTATGTAGCTTGCTTACTATATATTGTATGCTATGAATTTGTCTTATTGGTGTATGCAAAATAACTGACAAAATAATACCTGAAGTCTACAGTGTTTTAAAAACTCAAATGCATGCATGATAAAAGTTAGTTAAGTAAGCCTGGTACAGTGGTGCATGCCTATAATCCCAGTGACTGGAAGCTGTAGCAGGAGGATTTCAAGTTTGAGACTAGCCTATGTAACTTAGCAAGAATGTATCTCAAAATAAAACAAAACTAAACTAAACTAAAAGGGCTGGGGATGTAGTTCAGTGGTAGAGCAACCCTGGATTCAATCTCCAGCAAAATAAATAAATAAGTTTAAGTAGTCTTATAATTTAGATGCTGCAGATTTTAATCCAATGACGTGTTACTTGATAAGTAATAGTATTGTTTAAAATGTCATCACAAATTTAGTAAAATGATTACTAAATAAACAGATTTCCATTTTAGGTATTTGATGTCCTGTATATTTTTATAAACACAGGCTTATGAGCATATGGGCTTTTTCCCCCTCCTTTCATCATCACATTTTAGCTTTATCTGATCAAAAGGGTGTGGTTCATGATCCACAATAACCACGAAGCCGCTTGAGAAGGAGAAGCACAGTGTGTGAAAGTTTTTTAAGTATGCAGTAGTAAGTATAAATCAAGTTGATTACATCGATGCTCTTGTTCTTACTGTTGTGAACATTAATATTCTAATTAAAAACATGTCCACTGAGTTCTCATCCTGCATTATATTTTCATTTGTCAACATGTTAGGAATGTAGATACAGTTTCCCTCTTTCCCTGATAAAACTATTGAGGGGATTTCCTACCTCTTTCCTCTTTATTCTCTAAAACTGAGCTTTAGAGATTTTTTTTTATTCATATATGATTACATGGGTACTTTGAATAATAAACAGATTTTTCCTTCTACTGGAATCAAAACATCGTCAGATTTTCTTGAACTCTGGCAGTTGAGAACTCAAGAGAGCCTCAAAGGAGCAGACTGCAGCTTAGGAAGGGAAGGCTGACCACAGTGGTCTGTGACCTAGTGCTCTGCTGTTATCTGTAACAAGCAGCTGCTACACGTTTCGTGCCCAATTCATTTGAAGCCTACGAAAAACACATTGAAGTCAGATGCATGGGAAGGCAAAGCTGAACATGTCAACAATGAGAATGAGCTTGATCTATTGCATACCTCACAAGGAGTGAAAAAACAAAGCAGGAAAATAGAGTGGTTTCGAGAGATTCCCACCCCGCTTTACAGCAGGAAGGAAGCCTAACCCTCAAAGACAGAGGAAAGCAGCACCAGATGGATTTTCCTGCACAAAGTGCCCCACACACAGAGAGAAAGTGAATTTGCATAGATAGACAGTGCACACAGCATTTCCTCCTCTTGTAAAAGCTGTTGTGAAGATGTGCTGCTGTACCAGGCTAATTGTAGCTGCCCTATATGTAGATGAAGAGCCAGAGAAGATCGGGCTCCCAAAACAGATGTAGCGGGCATTGTGTTTCCCCAGCCAAGGCAGACATGTGAAACACCTGTCATCATGTTCCCCAGAAGCCTGAGTGCTGGCAAAAAGGGGCTCTAAAAATTTTATAGCCTTTAAAACCTAGTACTGACTTTTACCCCACCCCTGGATTTTCCAAAAATGTCTATATTGTGTCATAGCTGGAAAAAAAAATGGTAAATACAGCTAAACTAAAATAATTTTATCTAGGTCTCAGGATGGGATTAAATTTCCATCAGAAAAGTACACATTTTCATACAGATTCTGTTAGAAGCAGTGGGATATTAGACATACATTTATAAACAGGGAATATATAATAAGAAATGGTACAAGCTGTTAATGTATCATAACCAAATCTAACTCCACTGCATTGAGAACTCAAATTTACCCTGCCCCCCATTTTCTAGTCCTAGTTATAGCATAACCTAAAAGCAGATCAGACATCATAACCAGTAATATAAATAAACATCTCAATTTTGGAGACAAGATTTAGTTTCTTTTAGTCATGCATCTTTAAATTCCTAATAGTAGGCCAGACATGGTGGTACACGCCTGTAATCCTAGCACTTTGGAAGGCCGAGACAGGAGAATCGCAAGTTCAAAGCCAGCCTCAGCAATGGTGAGGCGCTAAGCAACTCAGTGAGACTCTGTCTCTACATAAAACACAAAATAGGGCTGGGATGTGGCTCAGTGGTTGAGTGCCCCTGAGTTCAATCCCCAGTACCAAAAAAAAATCCTAATAGTAGAGCTTTATGTATTAAAATATTAAGGATAATATTAAGAATGTAATTTTTATTATGAAAATAAAAATCCAGAAATATAGTATGTGGTATGTACAGTTCAAGTGGTACCTTTTCCTTGATTAATCAAGAATTGTCTATTCCACAATTCACATGAAATATCAGGATTTCTTACTAGTATTTTAATATGACAAATATGATGACAGTTAGCCTTGATTAAAATGATCTGTTATATGACTCCATACAATGCAATTGTGAAGAAAGTCAGGGAAAAGATGAGCAAGAAGGAATCTGAAATATAAATGTAGACTGGGATAACTCTGATATTTAAAATCTACAAATGAACCCAAAACTTTCATTTCATCCAGCTATGTCAATTTGTTTTCTTAAAGTGGCTAAATTCATAGTTGAAAACCAATATAAACAGAAGTATATGTTCAGCTTCAGTAGAAACTTTAAAAACTAGAATCATATGTATATTCACCAGTATATTTGGGAGATAAGTCATTCTGATTAAATAAATTTTCTAATTTAATGAGAATAAGACAACTCTTTTGTTTTGAAGTGTATAGCGAAAAAGCTAGCTAAATTTTACTGGCTTACTATTTTACTTTAAAGAGGAAAAATATGACAACCAAAAGGAAACAATTCTGAATCTTAGAATGTCAACAGTTTTACTTCTCACATTCCTTAATTCATTTAACAAATATTTCCTGAGCATCTACTGTGGCCAAGCACTATTCTGTGCACAAGCTCTATTTGATAATTATTACATATGCCATTGACAACATAGACAATGGAGATCAAAGGGTAGAAACTTCCAGTTGTATCTTGGAAATTTCTCTAAAAATTCCCATTAGCTTGTTTTGAGCAATATTATTATTTTGCCTGTGAGTTTATAACATCTTTCCTTTGTATGCTTTTCAAACAAATTTTACATAATTGAAGATTCTGGCTAATCACAGTATTACTGCAGTGCATGATAATTCTATAAACCAATTATTATAACATTATTGGAAAGAGATTATTTACTTGTGCACAGTTGGCAGAAATCCACTTATAATCAGCAGTCTTTCTTCACTGTTCATATGAAAAGGCCATCTTTTGATAGAAAGGATGGCATTATGACATAGAAACAGGAGTCAGAAAACCTCAAGAGTCAGACAACTTGGCCATTTAACTCTGGGGTAAGTTCTCCAAGCTCTTAGTACCCTTAATTACAAAGTGGAATAATGTTCAACCTAAAGTTACTCTGAAAGTTGGATAAAATAAAATATGCTAAGTTAATTAATCAAACAAATATTCACAAACTGCATTAATCTGAGGGCAATGTACGTCTTAAGCACAAGTAGTAACATGATTAGATTTGAACTTTGGAAATATCATTCTAGCTGCAATGTGGTGAATGAATGAGTGTGAGATAAGATTGGAGGGAGGGAATCCAGTTAAGGGCCTGTTATGATGCAGAACAAATGTAGCCTTCTTGTAATTGGAGGAGTGAGATTAAGAGAAATTATGGATTTGAGCATTACCAAGAAATTTTAAAAGTAGTATGTACAAGAAAGGTGAAAGGCTGGGTGTGAATGGTAAGAGTTTAAAGCATAAAGCAGAGAATCTAGGTCTCCTGCTAGGTTATCTCTGTGGGTGGCAGCGTCATTAACCAGAAGAGGGAACAGAGGAAAAGCAGAATTCTTGTGGGAAAGCCAACATGGATTTTTGTCTGAGGTGCCTGTGGGAACTCCAGGTAGCGACATACAACATGTGATAGAATACAGGTCTGGAGATATTGCAGGGCATATGCAGAACCAAAGGCAATCATTGCTGGCCATTATTGTATAGACCTCCATGTTGATTAAGCATATTTTTTGCTTCACCCACTCATCTGGAAATATCCACAGTTCCAGGATCATGAACAATTCATTTTAGTGTAGTATGGTAATATATCACACGGAATTGTTTTGCAACCACTGGCACTACCTGAAGGACTCATTTAGATTTTGTTATAGTCCCTTAGTTTTCCTGATGCTGCTCAAAAAGAGTCTGTTGTTTCACTTCTAATAATTGGTATACTAGTGCTCGATTTGGATGTGGTTGTGTTCCCACCAAAGCTCAAGTTGAGGCCTAATTCTTCAGTGCAGTGGTGCCAGAATGTATGGCTTTTAGATGACTAGGTCATGATGTACTGTCTTCACAAAACGATTAAGGTCTTTCTCCAGAGACTGGGTTATGTCTACAAAGACTGGATAAGGTCTCATGAAATTAATTTTGGTCTCACAGGATTGAATTAGTTAGTGTGAGAGAAGGTTGTCATAAAGCAAGTTTCCTCTGTGTTGCCATTCGATATCCTGTACCACTCCAGAACTGTAGCGTCCCCACCAGCAAGAAGGCATTCACTGGATGTGGCCCTTCGACCTTGAACCTCCAGAACCATCAGATGAATAAATGTTTATTTCTTATCACTGACTAGGTCTGTGATATTTACTTACACAACAGAAAGTATACATGGAAGTTCAAACTTTAGAATATGTACGTCAAAATTAAAATACTACCTTCATTTTGTTTTTCTCATACAGTTGTTGAGTGTAATATGTTGGAATCACACAGACATACTTCATTACTGGGAAAAAGCACTCAAATCAGAAAAGACACAGAAAGCCCCAAGATAGAACATGTTTGGTCCATGAGGGGACCGGGTATGAGATGCTAGGGGCTAGGTAGGAGTCATGCAGGGACTGTGCAAATAGCCAGAAGTAAGAACAGTCCATTTTCAGGGAATTGCAATCTTAGTAATTCAAAGGGTAGAAAAATGAGGCTGGAGAAATATTTGTTGAGGGAGTAGTTTCAGATCACAAAGGGCCTTATAAGCTATATGAGGAAGTGAGGACACGCTTGTTGTTTTTCTGAAAGTAGTGGGAAATTTTTAAAGAGTTTACATTAGGGACATTTGCAGTTTAGAAAGATTACATGAGCGAGATTTATAGTTTAGAAATATCACATTAGTTGGCAACATAGAGAATGGACTGGATGAGGCAAGAGTGGTGGCAGACAAGGGGCAGGTACAAAACTCCAGGTAACATATAATAGTGGCCTAGCCTATGCTGGAGGCACAGAGAGAGAGAAATGGAAATTCAAGATATTAAACAGGTATAACTTGCAGAGGATGCTGTGGATATGGGAGTGAGGAAAGAAAGGAGAAAGGATTACAGTCGCATGGGCTTCTGCTGTGTGCAGATCCTACTGTCCCTTCCATGAAGGTGATAGTCTCTGGATTGTGCCTTTGTTAGGGAAAAACACCAATGGGACCCAATGTAGTTCAAGTTAACATTCCCACTCTTTCCACCAAAGTAAAAGATACATATTCACCATTTCTTTAAAGTTATCATAAGATGTTTTCCTCTTATCACAGTGTAAAATTCTACAAATTGAATTGCCATGTAGAGGTAAATACCTGCACTCACTGGTTCTGAGATTTGATTTACTGAAACCCTAGGCATATCCAGTTTCTCACACACTGACCACTAGCATGAACCACAGCTTTTTGTCAAAGAAGTATTTTGAAAATGGCTATGGTTTACCACAGCACCTCAAAGGGTTTTTTTTTCCTATTATTATACTAAAGGCTGTCCATCCATTATGTGAAGAACTACCTTTTACAACCTATTTTTTAATTCAGTTATCCTGAAGTTCTTGCTTTTAGTTTATTAGTAATTCTGCTTCAGACAGAATGTACTTCATTTGAAAAGAAGAAGCTAGTGAAGGAACTTTCAAGAGTTTACTTCTCTGAAATCATTTTAAGAAGCAAAAATTCACTATTTTTTTCCTAAGAACTTGAAATAGTTTTTAGTAAATGTGATAAAGAAAATGTGCATAATTTTTAAAAACAGTAGTTTAGGCTATATTTACCATAATCTGAAAACTATTCATATTTGAATTTGGGGTAAAAAAGGAAAATATTGTGAGGGAATTTTATGTGAATCATTTGTTTATTAAGTTGTGGGAGAGACAGTGAAACCCCAGTTCAATCTGACGTGTTTGTTATTGATTTATTAATTTAAAGAAGGATGGTAACTGACACATCAAAATCAGAAAATTTTCCCCTAGCTCAACCTGTGCATGTCATGCCTCTGAGTTTTTTATAAAATAGTTTCAATAATGAGTATGTGTTCCATGTTTTCATCATTCACTGATAGAGATGATTCATATATAACAGGTTAGCTTGGCCATTATTAGTGTTTTTGATATTTTAAGCACTTTTTCTATGTGTCAATACTTCAAATGCTGTGGCTTGGTTTTGATTTTCATTTTGCAAATATGAAGAATAAAATCCTAACATACTTTGCTTCCACTGACAGCAAATATTTTGCTTTCAGAATCTTATTACTTTTTTATTACCTACTGAATTATGTTGGAATAGAAAAATTTGCATTTAATAAATGTAACCCAAAATTATTCCAAATCTTAAGTATAAAAATTAAATTTATTTCTTTTCTTAGAAAAGAACTCTTCTGTCTGGGTGCAGTGGCACACACCTGTAATCCCAGAGGCTCAGGAGGCTGAGGCAGGAGGATCAAGACTTCAAAGCCAGCCTCAGCAAAAGCTAAGCAACTCAGTGAGACCCTGTCTCTAAATAAAATACAAAATAGGCTGGGGGGCTGGGATTGTGGCACAGTGGTGGCGTGCTCGCCTAGCACGCGTGAGGCACTGGGTTCGATCCTCAGCACCACATAAAAACAAAGATATTCTGTCCACCTAAAACTAAAAAATAAATAAATAAATATTTAAAAAAAAAAAAAAAATAGGCTGGGGATGTGGCTCAGTGGTTGAGTGCCCCTGAGTTCAATCCCTCATACCTGTCACCTCCCCAAAAAAGAATCCCTTCTAATTTTGCTGTAGCCAGGACTGTATTTCAATATATTATGTTATTTATATCTTCCATATTATTTGGCATTATCCCTAGAGGTTCTAACATGACACTTTTCCATGTGCTCTTATACTGTTTTTTAAAAAAATAACTGACAGCCAAGATGATTTCTTCTATTTTTGTCTCTCATTAAATCTATTCGAGGTAACTTATATTAATAATTATCTTTCTTTAATAGAGTACTTTCTTTATAATGTGTAGAGTACTTTTAATAGAGTACTTTCTTTATATATGTTGATTTCCATAACAAATGAACAGAGCCCCTATATGCACCTACATGTTAAAAACACTACATGGGATCACGGGTTCTGAAAAGGAGGTTGAATTAGTGACTTTGCGTAAGACTCAGCAATAATAAGGATATTATATGATTTTCTTGTATTATTTTATTTATTCTACCAGCCTCACTCTGAAATAGAGGGAGAAATACACTTACTCACACCCAAATTAGATAAGTATTCCGTGATTATCTGGAACCTACATCTAGAATAACCACAGTAGCATATGATCAACTTGTCTATTTTCTGAACCTTTCTAGATGATCTCTTGCTTCTAAGACACTTGGGTTTCCCCCACTCTTGCTGCCCCTGCCAAGCCTACTAGCTCTGTGGAATTCTGATAGAGGTATGAAGACTCAGCAGGTCATCTGATCTTAGATGACTCATCAAAGCAAGCTCGTGGAAAAATATAAAAAAATAAATCCTAATCTTCAATTTAAAATCTGCATGGTTAACCATGCAGGTAAATGTTTTATCACATTTTGGGGGGATGACTGGTTTAAATCCTCATGAAAGTTAATATTATATATCCTTTGGTAAGACAGCATTACATTTCAGACTTCTTACTGCAAATTTGAAAGCGAAACATATAAAAAGGTTTCTGGATCAAATGATTGGTAGGGCATCAAAACACTTGAAGAATCATAGTTAAATGAAGTTTTTTACATGATGTTATAAATATATGTAAACTATTTGAGAAACTTCCTTTTTAATCTAATGCGTTGTCTTTCAAAACTTCAACTAAACTTATAAAAACAAAGCAGCGATACTGTTTTAAGTAGAATACACACACACACACACACACACACACACACACACACACACTAATTTTTTTTGGTTGGGAATTAGTTGCTTTATTCTCCCAGGATATATACCTAGAATGAAGTCTAGTTCACAGCAACAGCTCAATCAATATTTGTTGAAAGAATAAATTAATTGATACATCAGTCTCAAGTCTGAAGAAAACGCTGACACACAAGATAAACTTGAGATCACATGTGTGTTAGTCAACTTTTTGTTGCTTTGACCAAAATACCACAACTTAGATGAAAAATGTATTTTGGGACATTGTTTCAGAAGTTCAGTCCATGATCGGCTGACTCCTTTGTCCTGGGTCCGAGGTGAGGCACAACATCATGGCCAAGGAGTGTGGCTGGGGAACACTGCTCTGCTCATGGCAGCCAGGAAGCAGAGAGAGAGAGGAGGAGGGGTGCAGGGAAGATGAACACTTCCAACCACCTCCTCTAACCATTTCCCATCTGTCCACAGTTAACACCCTGTGACTGGGTGGACACAGGCATTATGGGGGGACACCTTATATCCAAACCATAACAACTGCTAAAAAGGAGGGAATAGAATTCATGAGGATGGAAAAGTATTAAGAATGTGCATAGATAAGAGGTATAGACTCAGAAAGGAGGTAAAATTATTATTACTTCACTAATAGTTTTCTTTTTATTTTATTTTATTTTTTTATTTTTTTTATTTTTCTCAAAAGTTGCATTTTAATACATGTCATCAAACATAACAGAAAAAAAGCAAATTTTCAGAAGCTGTACACACTGTTCACTGAAAACATTTGTTGAGGCAAATAGAAAAAATTGTTACAATCATAATTTTTCTAACTTTGCACAAAATTATAAGCACATTAAATTTTTCATATTAAACACCTTTATATGCACTTTCAATGAACAGTATATATATATATTTTTAATTTAATTTAATTTTTTTTCTCAAAAGTTGCATTTTAATACATGTTATCAA
>CM053400.1:78770471-78803262 GCA_028644305.1 Xerus rutilus | reverse complement strand
TTTCTTTATCCATTCATCTATTGGACATCTGGGTTGCTTCCACAGTTTTGCAATTGTGAATTGTGCTGCTATAAACATTGAAGTGGCTGCTTTACTGTAGTGTGCTGTTTTTAAGTCTTTAGGGTATAGGCCAAGGAGTGGGATAGCTGGGTCAAATGGTGGTTCCATTCCAAGTTTTTTAAGCAGTCTCCATACTGCTTTCCAGATTGGTTGCATCAATTTGCAATCCCACCAGCAATGTTTAAGTGTACCTTTTTCTCCACATCCTTGCCAGCACTTATTGCTGCTGGTATTTTGGATAGCTGCCATTCTGACTAGGGTGAGATGAAATCTGAGGGTAGTTTTGATTTGCATTTCTCTAATGGCTAGAGACGTTGAACATTTCTTCATATATATGTTTATTGATTCACTAATAGTTTTCATAAGATAATCATAACAAAGGAAATATATAAAAATCAGTAATTTTTAGACAGATTATTATGAAGGAAATATAAAGGAAAATGTGTCATCAATAATAGAAGACATATATAAGCAAACAAGTTTCATAAAAATGTTCAGGACTTAAATGAAAAAACTACAAATCTGCACTGAAAGATGTAAAAAAGATTAGAATAAATGGAGAGCTAACCCCAAATCAGATGATAAACTTTGAAATCAAGATTCAAATAGCCCCCAAAAACACTGACAACACCAAACGCTGAAAAGGATATGGAGCAACAGAAACACTTATTCATTGCTAGAAAAAATGCAAATGGTACAGCAGTTTTAGAAGACGTTTTGGCAGTTTGTAACAGACTAAACATACTCATACCATATGCTCCAACAATTGTGCTCTTCAATATTTACTTCAGCGAAAAAAACTGAAAAATTATGCTCACACAAAAATACTGAACACAGATATAGCAGCTTTATTAATAATTACCAACACTTAAGAAAACCAAGATGTCTTTCAGTAGGTGAATGAATAAGTGGTGGCACTTCTACACAATGTAGTATTATTTAATAATAAAAAATAAATAAGCTAACAGGCATGGAAACATACAGAGGAAACTGAAATGCATGTTACTTAGTAAAAGAAGTCAATCTGAAAAGATGATATTTTCTAACTCCAAGTGCATGACATTCTGGAAAAGGTGAAAGAATGGAGACAATAAAAAATTGTCTAATGGGAAAGGAGGGAAGAATAGGCAGAACATAAGGGATTTTTTTTTTATTCTGTATGATATGACCATCCAAACATTATAAAGACATAGTATTATAGTACTTGTCAAAACCCATATAATGTACAACACTAAGAGTGAATCTTAATGTAATCTATGGACTTTTAGGTTCACCAGTTTTAACGAATTTACCACTCTGCTGAAGGATATCAATAGTGAGGAGGCCTGCATGTGCGGGGGAATGTAGCATAAGAGATATCTCTTTGGCTTCCTTAGTTTTGATATAAACTTAAAATTACTCTAAGAAATAGTCTATTATAAGTCTAACAGCCTTAATAAAGAACTTGAATCAGGGCTTGAAGATATAGCTTATTTGATAGAGTGCTTGCCTCTCCTGCTCAAGGGCCTGGGTTCAATCTCCAGCACCACCAAAAAAAGAACTTGAGTCAAATATTTTAGCATTCAATTTGTATAATAAGCACACAAAAATTTCCAGGAAAAATTTTCAAAGGAAGAGTTCTAATGGCGAAGAATTGAGAAGGGGAATGGGCCCTAAAAAATTTTAAAGAATAATGTAAAGCTACATAATGGAATAGCACTGGAAAAGGAAGAGGCAGATGGAATTATGAGTGGGAATAAACTCAGGAAAAGACACAAATTTATCTTAGACTACAAAATACAATTAAAAGAGACATTTCAAATAAATGGGTCAAAACAGATTAATCACTTAGATACTGGGATAATTGGACAGTGAGTCCGAAAAAAAAGAAGTGCCACTTATTCTTACCTAATTTCTTAGGTCAAGTGTAAATGAATCAAAGACTTCCTGTACATAATGATTAAATACCTAGACTATAAAAATTATCATTTTAAAGTACACAATTCACTATGTTGTGTACTCATCACAACCATCTAGTTCCAGAACACTTCCATCTCCCTTCAAAACACTCCACATCCCTCAAGCAGTTACTCCCCTCCTCCAGCCCCTAAAACCACTTACCTGCTTTCTGTTCCCATGAATTTGCCTATTCTGACAATGTCTGGCAAAGGGAATCAGATGATGCGTGTCTTGTGTCCAATTTCATTCATTCAGCATAATGCTTTTAATGTTCACCCATGTTTCAGCATGTATAAGTAGTTTATTCTGTTCTGTAGTGGAACAATATTCCTTTGTATGAATATATCACATTCTGTTTATTGGTTCACCAGTTAATGGACAATGATTTTTAAAAACTGGACCCTTACAAGAACTAAAATAAAACACACTTGAATATTTTTATAATCTATGGGTAGAGAAGGCCTTTGAAATAAAAGTCTATGAAATAAAACACATACATGAGAAACTTTCTATGTAAAGGGTGGAGGGAAACTATATTCTTCAAAGGTGTCACCAAAGACAAAAATATAAAAATCTGTAGAAAAATCCCAGATTATGGGACACTAAAGAAGTGTGACAATTAAATGCAATTTCTAACCTTATGCAAGATTTTGCACTAGAGGAAAATCTTTACAAAGAACATTATTGGACCAACTGACAAAGTTGAAATATAAATGGTAAAGCACTTTGTCAAAGTTAAATTTACAGATGCAGGTAACTGTGCTGTGTTCCTGCAAGAGAATAGTCCTATTCTTTTTTTTTTTTTTTCAGTACTAGGGATTAAACCCCACTCTATTACTGAGCTACATTCCCAGTCCTTTTTATGTTTTATTTTGAGACAGGGTCTTGCTAAGTTGTTGAAGGTCTTGATAAATTGCTGATGCTGGCCTTGAACTTGTGATCCTCCTACTTCAGCCTCCCAAGTAGCAAGGGTCACAGGGGTGTGCCACAGAGACTTGTCAGATTCCTACTTTTAATAAAATGTGCATTCAAGAGTACCAAGGCAAAGGGCCATGAAGCATGTATATGTACAGAAGGAAGAGAAAGAGAGAGCATATGCAAATGGAGTAAAGCGTTAATAATAGAATCTGACTAAAGAACAAGTGTTCTTTGTACTATTTTCAGCCTTGAAACTTCTTTGTAAATTTGAAATTATTTTCATATTTAAATTTTTTAAAAAAAGAGGACAGTATATATATGTAAACATGGACATGAGAAGATATCTAGAATTTCTGGGTAGGAAAAACAGATTTCAGATATATGCATGTGTGAGTGTGAGTGTGTGTAAATTATGTACATCTATACTACATATACTATGTTTGTAATTTTAAAGATAACTAAAAAGACTATAGTAGTGTTTCTAGCTATATGATCATGGTAATCTGATACGATAGAGTTGAAGGTATCAAATTATAAGGCACTAAAAGGTTTATAACACAGAAAAAGCCAGACATAAAAATTCAAATTATAAGTCCACACTTACATTTCCTAATTTGCAATAATGAACCAATAAAAAAGCTAAATCTAAGAAGTACATTCAATAATGATGATGATGATAGTACTCATGATTCAGCAGTAGCTACTTAGTGACAGCCTTTAACCTGCCTCATATTGTGCTATGTGCTTTACCCATTTCTTTCTGATTTAATCCTCACAACAGATAATTAAAGATTTGTAAACAAGGAATTTGAAATTAAGATAATATAAATCAACATTTAGGATTATCTGACTCTACAGTCCAGGCTTCTTTTCCTACAGCAGTCAAATTGCCTCTCAACCAAATGTAAAACTAAAAATATTCTTTAATAAATACACATCTTAAAAGAAAAGTGTATTCTAAAAGTAAAAATTTAGTATACGCAGATGAAGAATATGCAATTTAACTGTAACAAACATGGAAAACCAATTTCTATTATATAGTTCTGCCATGGCTGTCCATTTTTCCACTTAAGTTTCATTGCAACTCTTTCCAATAATCTGCCCTCCAGGCCAATGCATCAACTAAAGGTCTAAAAGCAACATAAAATCCCTTTTGCACAGTAAAAGGCTCTTCACTGGAAGAAAAAAGAATTATCCTGCTCTGCATGCATATGAAAAGATTGCATGTTTGCCCTCTTCATTCCTCCATAAGAGCTAATCCAAGTTTCATTACTGTCAAGCTTCTGAACATTTACATAAATGATAGGTTTGTTATCACTTATTACTGGATTCAGCAGATTACATGCAAAATGTGCAAAGACATGATTAAAAAATCTTTCATCTTTTAATCAAAAGAGTAAGCAGCATTATTTCATTTGGCAAGTATAATAAAATACTTTATTGTAATACTATTTTGCATTTGAGACTATCACAGTACAAAAACTGCTCTTCATTAATGAAGGCTTGTTGCTGCGTAATTTCACTGTAGTTCTGAGCAATAAAATTCTTTTTTAAAGAATTAGTTAAGCTTGGCATGATATTATTTTATGAAATAATCACATTATTTGTAAGTAAAATAATCTTACCACAATTATATATGATCCTGTAAAGTTTATAGGTAGAAATATCACAGAGAAGTATATAATGAAAGAATGGAATCTGAAATAAGATTAAAGTTCAAATTCCACTATATTTCTGTTAAAACTCATTTTGTGAAGCTGCAAAAGGAAAAATAAAAACCCTTCCAAATCTTATTTTTTTCCCAATCTTATCACAGAGATAGATATGTACATAATTATAACACAAAACAGGATACACATTAATGCCCTAACAAAAGAAGTGACATACTAATTTTTTTAAAAAGATCCTGGAAAACTTCATCAAAAAGATGTCATTTTAGGGGCTGAGGCTGTAGCTCAGTGGTGGAGCGCTTGCCTAGCATGCGTGAGGCACTGGGTTCGATCCTCAGCACCACATATATATAATAAATGAATAAAATAAAGATTCATCAACAGCTAAAAAAAAAATTAAAAAAAAAAGATGTCATTTTAATTAATCTTAGATAGATGAGCAAGAAAGCAGGAAGTAGAGGAAGAAGGGAGCAGGGTGAAAAAGATGCTTTGACTACCAGTCCAAATGGCAAATTTTTATTCTGCAATAAACAGAAAGCTGCAAGATTTTCAACAAGATGGTTTGAAATTAAATTGTGATTACTGCAATATAAGGAGTACTCTGAGAGTAACCATGAAGAGAACATAAGATTAAGAGAAAATTAGGGGATGAGATGGAAAACTAGTAGTGAAGTTACTTCAATGGTTGATTGGTCTCTCTGTCCACCCGGTAAGTTGTCATGGAATTCTCTAGGCCACATAGTATTTGTTCCACAACCTTATAGTTTCCAAACCACACGTATTTGACAACTGCTGTTGAATGTATGTCTAAAAGAGAATGGACTCTTGTACTAGGATAATGGTGGTGGGGATGAAAAATAAAAATCAAAAATAAATAAATGTAAATACAACATTCTAATTAAGGAGGTAGCATGGTGAAGACATTTAACCAACCAATTGGGTATGGACAATGAGGAAGACAAAGGAATTTAATTGTTACTCAATTTATTCCAATAAAACTGTATGGAACACTTACCATGTGCTTGAAGTGTGGTGGGTGCTAAATATACACAAATGAATTAATGTCTGGTCCATACTATTCAAGAAGTAGAGGTAACACTTAAGAGATAAATAATAATACAGTTAAATAAAATATTACACAATAATATGGCCTATGGTGTATATAATAATTTGCATACAATATTCACAAATAGCAAAAAAAATTATTTTTCCAGGGCAGAGTGAGGGAAATCTTCATTGAGGAAGTGGTGGTTTTCTAGGACTTTGAAAAGTAAATGAGAATTTTCCAGGTAAGGTGCAGAAGGCCATCTTGCACAGGTGAATTAAGATTCGTAAGTATGTGGAGGTTTCAAAAATCTTCATTGTGTGCACTGTGTATGAGCATATCTATAATTGTGGGGATACTGCAAAAGCATAAAATGCAAGATGGAACTGAGAATTGATGGGGAAGGATGTTGGAGAGCTGAGTAGGTGATAAAAAGTCCATGTGTTTCAAGACGAGAGGCATGGACTTGATTCTGTGGGTAAATGGGAGTCAGTGAAGGGTTTTCAACTCCACAGCTGCTGGCTGGTTTACCAATAAGAAAAGAGCCTGTGAATTGTGTCAATGAAAGTGTGAGCAGATAGGAGGACAAGGAGAGTGGTAAAGAGACTCATGCAAGAGGCCAGATGAACAATAATAAAATTTTCATTTAAGACAAATAATAGAGGCCCCAGGAGCAGCAGGTTCCAGTGCAGACTTGGCCACATCCAAGAACACCACCTATAATCACTGTTGTAAATGGCACAGAAATGGCATCAAGAAACTCTTATCACAAAGATAAGAATCTCTTAAGGAGGTGGGCCCTAAGTCCTGAGGAGCTCCCGTATTGCCAAGCAGCACAACAAGAAGGGCCTGAAGAAGACGCAACAAACACCACTGAGGCCATGAATGCAGGTAGGAGGATGTCAAGGCCCAGCTAAGTCCAAGGAAGTTGAGCCCAGATTCCAAAGGGTGCAAGTCTCATGTTCAATCAACTTACTTTCTTTTTTTTTTTTTTTAAATATTTTTTAGTTATACATGGACACAGTGTCTTTATTTTGTTTATTTATTTTTATGTGGTCCTGAGGATCGAACCCAGGGCCTCACATGTGCAAGGCAAGCGCTCTGCCACTGAGCCACAGCCCCTCAACTTACTTTCATTAGCACCCCAAGCTCAAGAAGTGTGCTGATACCCTCTTCCCAGAGTAATGGGCTCTATAGCCAAAGGCCAAGGCTCAAAGTAAAGTCATTCTGAGGCAATAGTTCCAGCTCTGGCTTCAGTGTCCAAAAGTGCTCAGGCTTCCATGAAGTCCCCATGGTAAATGCCTCTGTCTGCCAACCTCAGGACAGAAGGACTGGTGTAACCCCTGGGCTGCTGTCTGCATGCGGATAGTGTCCTTCTGTGCCATTTGTATAAATAAACATGAGGCAGGGGGGAGAACAAGACAATGATAATAAAGGGTAGATTGAATGAAATGAACAGATACTTATATGGTAAAACTGTACAAGCTCCATGACAGGGGATGTGAAACAGCTGGCTCCCAGCTTTTTGGCTTAAATTACTAGGTTGTGAGTGGTGCTACTAAATGGAGATCCAGTTTAGGACATGCACAGCCTGAATCAGCATAGATTGTTTGTGTAGAAGACTCAAAAAAAAAGATGACCTGAAAGCAACTGACCAGGCTGGGAGACAAGCTTTGACTAAGCAATTTTTGGACAGCAGGGTGAGATTGCATCTGTTGAAGCATGAGATTAAAATGAGGACACAGAGATAGCAGTGCAGTTATTGCCAAAGAAAAGTGTTCCAGGCCTATGAAAACTGAAGCATGCTTGTAACATATGGCTGGAAAGCCAGCCCCCCAATAGGTGGAAAATGCAGAAGTGAGAAGGTGATATTTGCCAAATATATTCAAATTTCTTTTTAAAAGAAATTAATATTGTATACACTTTTGAATTTGATTTCAAAACCAGGTATGCACTTGTTCACATTTATATCTGATTACAAAGAATGACATCTGGGGGCTTTTACAACTAATTTTTATTCCCAACTTTGCCATTGTTCAGACAAAAACAGGAACCGGAAAGCAGTGGCTGGGCAGGCTGTCTGTGGTATGACGCAAACTGTTGGCCCTGACAGCTGTAGTCGATGTTGTCTTGCTTCTCTTGAAAAGCAGTCTTCTAACATTGGATCAAACAACCTTGATCGTTTAAAGTGGCAGCAAGTGTTAGAATAAACCACAACTAAATCCGTTGGCAGTAACAACTCCACCCAAAGGTGAGTTCTAACATAGTACAAGTGAACACTGCAATTGCAGGTAATGGGTGCCTCTTTAGTATAGGAATTAGACTTTTTGTGTGTGTGTGTGCAAGTTCTGTGTACATATGAGAGAAAAATGTGCCATTCAAACATTTAAACACATATCTGGTTATTCATTTGGAGGTTTTAGTCCTGAGGTAGTTTCCTTCCTTATACATCAGAAACCTATCAACATTGGCACATTATAAGAAAGTATATGTTAATTTTAAATTTAAATTTTAAAATGATATTAACATATAAAAGGGAACAACCATGGGATATACCTCCTAAGGGTAGAGTAGAGCAGGAAAGCAGAAAATGCATTCTAATTCTAACTATACATGATTTTAGATGATCTGTAAAATTAATTTAGATTGTCATTTAGGATTCTACATAGCTAGTAGAACATTGACTATATTTAACACAAAATTATTCTACCAAAGTTTCACCCCCAAATAAATAGTCAGCTTTACGGACTTGAATTACAAAACTTTATAGAAAGTGCAAACTGTTGCCATAGTTATTTTGGCATTTATTGAGCAGTAAGAAAATGTCTTTTTAAAATAAACTCTCTGCAAATTTCTTGATGAGCATTTTCTATGATATTCTCGTGTATGGCTGGAGTTTAGAGTATATAATATTATAAATAAAAAAGTATATCAAGGTAGAGCAAGCAAAAAATAAAGAGAGGGTAGAGCAGGTTATGGAAAGCCTTGGACAAAATATTTAACATTGTTGGATTTGTTGGGCCCTAGATGTCAGTTTTAAGACTGCACTTGCACCTGTGTATGTTTCTACTAACACATTTATCTTACTATTTATAATTATCATTGATGGAACCATCTCTTCTTTCCATATTATGAGTAATATGAAGAGTATGAAAATAACTTTATTATAAAAACTTTTATTCCAAATAAAAATCATAGTACTTGGCAATCAGAAAGAACTCAAGAACTGTCAAAAGGAATAAATTAATGGAAGAATGCCTGCATGTGTGGTATATGAATAGGAGGTTATGAAAAGTGGCATTAAACCAAAAAGAAGTTTCCAGATAAAACTGTCAAGATTTTACTTTGGACTCTCTCCAATGACCTTCCCTCCCTTCCTTCCTTTCTCCCTCCCTTCCTGCTCCCTGCCTTCCCTCTTGCTGTTTCCTTTCTTTTTTCCTCTAGGCCTGATCCCCATAGCAATGTGGACCATGAGAGACAGCACTGAGGCATAGTCCCAGGGTCAAAGGCTCACTCAGGGGATAGTCATTTGGAATAGAAGGGACAAGAAAGTATAAATTGCATAAGAGCAAAATTGAGGCTCACAGCTGAATGGACCAAATACATTATGAGGTCTTTAGGCATGTCCTGGGAGCAGAAGATAGAGTTTATATCGTAGGTAAATTCAATGTGGTGTCAAACATTGTGGAAAACTAAAGAGTAGAGGGTCCAAAACTCAAGCTATCATGAGAGTGGCTTTCCTGAATTTCTTCTGCTCTGGGAGCAGCTTGGTTAAAAGACATGTCAGAGTACATAAGCACTCTCTCAGCTCGGTATCTGGAATTTCTTACAGTCTCATTTTCATCTATATGCTCCACTCAATATGCACGCTTCATTCATTTAGTAAAATACAAGAAAAAAACAAAACAAAACCAAAAAACCATGTTTCATTGCCTATGGTGAACCAGGCATGTACTAAGTGGAGAAAATACAACTATGTATGAGCTCCAGCACTCAGGGAGCTCCCAGTCTCAAAGGAAGAGTAGAAATAAACAAAAAAGAGTTAAGTAAATAGTCCAGGGATGTAGGAGCACTCTCCATACCTTCAGAGCCTCCCCTCCTGCTTCCCTACCATATGCTGATGGACTGCACCTGACACAGAGTGGTACCCCATTGGCTGTAACCTCAGGGCCATGATTGGTCTGAGGGCCATTCATAAACTGTTACACTTCCTGGAATAAACAGGTTCTGAGTCTCACTCCAGCAGAGCAGTTTTATCTACCCCCAGTGTGTGGGTGAGTGACCCCGTGACCGTCCATGCCATACTTCATCCTGTGGGACCCCATTTTGCCCTTCCTAAGGGCCCCATACCTTGTCCCCAGGACCCCAGCTCATCGGCAAACCCACACAAGGCACAACATAAACAACACAGGAATGCTTGTATAAGTGCTATAGGAACTCAGAAGACATACCAGATTCTATCTGGGATGGTGGTGGTTGAAAAAGGAATTCAATAAAACTGAGACTAAAAGGATGGAGTAAACTTTAACAGGCAAACAAGGATGAGCAATCAAAATAGGTAGAGAGATTAACTAATTAGAAATCAGCATATTAAAATCTGAGTTATATGAAAAACAAAATATTCAGAATTCAGATAATTCAGATAAGATGGCAAAAAATTGTAGAATATATGGCTGGAATTGTAGTCCACGACCTAAACTTTATAGTCTATGAGACCAGCTAATGTTAAGTAAAACCAGAAATATGAATGTCAGGAATTTGAACTAAGACACTGGTTAAGAGGAATGAAGATAAAGCACATATTTGAAAAGAAAGAGAAAGAATTGACAGTTTTAGGACATGACTGCATATGTAGAGTGAAATATAGAGAAGTTATATGTGAGTCCTGAGTTTCCGATTTGGGTGCCTAGATTGGATAGTGGTGCCTTTATCAAGATTGAGAAAACAGGAAAAGTAGCAGGAGTGGAAAAGATGAGTTCAGTTTTGGATATGTTGAGCTTGAGCTCATCTATGGTTTGGCTATGGTTTGTCCTAGGAGGTTCATGTGCTGGAGGCTTGGTCTCCAGCAGGGCAGTGTTGAGGTAGTGAAAACTTTCAGAGGTGGGTCATTTCAGAAGAAGGTACTTAGATCATGGGACTCTAACCTCATGAATGGATTAATGCCGTCTTATGAAAGATGGTCAGGTCTCATGGGACTAGGTTAGTTCCTGAGAGACTGGGTTGTCATAAGAGAGTCTAGCACCTCCTTTCATCAATGGGTTGTCATAAGAGAGATGGGCACCTCCCTTGCATACTGCCAATTCACTTTTCACTACTCTACTGTTGTTACACAGCCAGACACTCCAGAATGCTAGCACCGTGCTGTTTGGACTCTCCAGTCACCAGAATCATGAGCCAAATGAAACTTTTTACTTTAGAAGTTAACTAGCCTCAAGCATTTTTTATAGCAATATGAAATTAACTAAGACAAACTCAGACTCAGTAGTATACAAAATTAAACTCATGAACACGAAAAACACATGAAGAGTCCAGAATGTAGTTGAAAATATGAGTGGTTCATGACCTGAAATAAATACTCATCTCTACTTTCATAAAGAGTGTATAACGTTCCCTTGCCTTTTGATTCTGGCAAGGCCAATTTACACACTACTTATTCACAAATGTCTATCATGTATTTCACTCTTCAATGACAAAATGCACTTTCCTGGCAATTTTAAAACAAAACATTTTATTGGACGTGTAAAATAATAATTCTCAGATATTTAAAATTAGAATTCGAAGCACTTAACAACACTCATAACATCCATTAAATTGGCACTACTGTCACTTCTTATAGTTGCTAAAAATAAGGGAGAAAAATCTATTCTGATTTTCAGTAGTAAAACTAAAAAAGATTCTGGAAATAATAAGAGTAAATCTACTGGCTTAAATTAGCTCTAAAACAGAATACTTTACCAGATTCTTTATTTTTCATCATCCACTGAAAAATTTTAAGAGATTTAGAATCTGTTACAACATGGAAATAAGGGCAAATGGTTTTGGGGGGAAAAAAACAATGAAAGTATAGAGAAGAGACCTATTGTTCCCATTATGAAATGAAATCTCATTCAATTCAAAGTAAAAAAAAAATGTCAATCTTATTGGGTCTTGCTACTGGCAGATGGGTTTTCTTAAGACCAAACACATAATAACCACTCTCAATATATATTGCCCAGTTGCCCAGAAACCTCCCAAAAATGACAACCAATTCCTCCAGTTCCTAGGGAGATGTCTTGATATACACCCAATGTCTCCACTGAGGTTTTCTTTTTTTATTTCCTCCACTTCTACATCCCAGTACTATCTAACAGAATTAAATGTCTTAGAACCCAGGACAGCAGGGCAGAGATAAAATCTCCTTGGGTTAAAGCAACATTTTATTTTGTTCTTCCATTTTGTATAGTTTTCTATTCTCTGAGACAATAAGCTGAAGACATGCAGTGTCAAGATCCAAAGTCACATCTTTTTTCTTTTTTTCTTTTTCTTTTTTTTTTTTTTTTTTTGTAGTGCTGGGATTGAACTCAGGGCCTTGTGCATATAAGGAAAGCATTCTACCAACTGAGCTATATCCCCAGCCCTAAAGTCACATCTGAAATTGCCGTATAATTCTGTCCATGCCAGAATACTATGGAGGACGTCTAAAACCATATTTCTTTAATGAAGAGAGTTCATGGTATTTTAGGTTTTGATACCTTTGGGATATACTCTTAATTTGCATCAGCAGTGCCAGGTCTGATGGCATAAATTTGCCCCTTATTTCCTTCAGTAAACATTTTAATGTGGAAATATGATATGGAAAAGTTATAAGGTTTTCATTAAGTTTTGTTAAAATGTCCAACTCTTCATCTTGTATCTGCTTAAGCAAAATTTCTTGCTCATTCTGTAAAAACAGTCCAATTTGTTTAAATTCCCAGAATTTATTTCTTCTTTCCTATATTCTATCTTCTTTCTCAGCTCTAGGGATTTGTTGCCTTGCAGAATTATCACTTTTTCAGCTCATTCCACATTTTTCTTCAAGGACTTGAATTCTTCTGGAATTTTTCTATGGTAAATGGCAATTATTAATGGGGCAAATGTAGGGCCTCTGATGTTCAGTAGAGAAACTGCATTGGGTACATAAAACCTGTAGGTCCTTCACATAGAAAAGAGTCAGAAATTGATTGTATTTTTCACACACAGAGTTTTCTTCCTGCTCTTTCTGATCTGAAGTAATTTAGCAATTTCAGTCAAATTACAGAGTTGAGGGGTCCTCCTGAACTTCCTTTTGGAAGGCAAAATCAGCAGACAGGGCAGGGAATGGCATCATTAAGATCCTTCCAGGACATACTGAAGCAGTGGAAACAGAAGTTGTGCCCACAATTAATGGTCACTGGGTCTTCCAAGTAATCCAGACAGATGGGACAACCACACTCCCCTTGGAAGTCTGCCACTGTGGCCACAAACTCCAATGAGCTATGAGTAAGAGTGATGCATAAAGAAAACACTCCCTTGGCAAGCCTGACGTCCTAGAGCTCAGGTCTCAGTGTAAAGCAGATAACCAGGTGTAGGTTTTACTGGCCTGGAGTGTTGGTGACTGTCATGAAGTCTTGTTTAGTCCTCTCCATTTCAGTGCAAAGGATAAGAAGAATTTAAAGGTATAGCTATATCAGATTAGCTCAGCAGCCATAGACCTAATGGACCAATCATTTTTCATAACGTGGAGATCTAAAGAATACCACCATAGCCAATCATGAGGAAAACTGATGACCTGGAGTGAGTAGAACAGTGGTGCAGGCCTGAGGCTCTGTAGCACCTTCCAATAATATACACTTTTATTTTTTATTTTTTGTTGCCTGAGTCAAAATAAAAGTGTTTGGCAAGAGGAATAGTAAAGCTCCTTGAATGTTCTGATTTCTATGGTTGGATGAAATCTAGCCTGTTAACACAATGTGAAAATACAGGTTTCACTTTACCTTAAGTAAAAAGCATTCTTGTTTTGGGCTTCCCAACATCCATTTAGGGATTTTCCTCTTGGGGAATTAACTACATGTAGTCTTAATGTGAGAATGAAGACTTGGAAAGCCTAGCAAACCAGCTAAGTTAATCAGATGCTTTCTGGTGGAATTTTGTATGTTATGAGCAATGCAAGGACGGGGGACAGTGACAGCAGTGGTGTGGCACCCTAATGTGGCTATACAATGATGAAGCAGTAGCTGTGGAGCAGTTTATTGCTTTTGGGCTCTGGTGACTTTCGGTCCTGCCCATTTCCAAGCCTCCCAGCCCCCTCTCCTCAGTCTCCTCTAGGTTCTATGAGCCTGGATATTCTTTCAATAAGTTTCCTTTAATTTGCCAGTTCGTGTCCAATAAGAAACAACTGAATATCAGGATAAGTCAAATCATCCAATCAATAAGAAAATACTGAGTATTTATTTCCTAATAAATCTCTAATTGAAATAAAGTAATGATTACTACTGGTCACTGACTACAGCTTAGAATTAGAAAACAACTCAACCATGACTTCTTTTGAGAAGAGCTTTATTAGCTTATCTTGAAGTCACAGCTAGACACATTCCTTCCTGTCTGTCTGGTTTATATTCTTTACAGTAAGTCAAGCAAAGGTAGGATATTTCTAGTAAAACCCATTAAGTTCACTGAACAACAATTTCAGTAGTTTTTAAAATGCTATATTCAATTGTAAAAGATTTATTTTTACATAGGTGAGTATTTGAATAAGAAATAAGTATAAAGTCAGTAAAAATTTACTGAGTGGTTAATGTGAGCAAAGCATGTACAGATGATGAGAAGGAATTATTGTCTTTCATCATTTTGCACTTCAAAGTATTTGGCATATTGGTGCTTGTGCATTAAGTTCTTGCCCTCATGAAGCACATTCTAATGGAAGAGACAGGGTAGGGAGATAAAAACAATAATAGTAAGTTGAAGTGAATATGAAGATGAGGAGCTGAGGTAATGACTAACAGTGGAATCCACCTGAGGTATGGTAGTCAGAAAAGATGCCCCAAAGGCAGGACCAACACACTGAGACCTGGAGAATGAGAAGAGGTTGCTGTACAAAGATCCTGTTGTCACTAATAAGTTGTGAGTCTTTGGGTGACTGATTTTACCTCTCTGTGCCTTTGTTTCCCCATCTTCAGCATGTGGAGAGCAATACCACCTATTCGTACAATTGCTGTGGGGATTACACATGTTAATTTTGTAAAGTGCTTAGAACAGTGCATGGCACATAGCACGAGCATAATAAATAGCAGTCGTTATTATGACAACATTATTATTATTCCAGAAAGAGGAACAAGAATGTGCAAAAGCCTGAGGCAGGAAAAACATTTAGCATATTAATCAAACTAAAATAAGATTAGTGTGGCTAGAGCAGAGTGGGCAAAGAGATAAGTGGCATAAAATGAGGCTAGACACAGACAGGCTCATCATGCAGGGCCTAAGGTTCATAGTAAAGAGTTTGGATTTTTTTTTTTTTTTTTTTACCGTAAGTGGAATGGGAAATCAATGAAGAATTTAAGCAGGAAATTGATGTTATTGGATTTGCTTTAAGGTTATGACGTCATCTGCTATGGGGAGAATGTTTGCAGAGAAGCAGGAATGGCAATGGAGTGAAACACTAGGAGGGTGTTGTACAATTCTCAAGGTAAGAGATGATAGTGGGTGGGCCAAGGTAGAAAGAGTGGAGAAGAGTGATTTCAAGATATATTTTGGAGATAGACTTGGTGGTATTTGTGAATTTGTTGAGGTTGGACAAAGGTGGGGAAAGGGGAAAGATGAAAGCAGGCTGCTATATATAGTTGTACGGGATGTACTACTTCAGTGTGCCTAATTGACAAGGGCAAATGGGAGCTGAAATCGAACTTAGACTCAGCTTACCAAGTCATGCCTACAGCATGGGTTTATAGCCACTTACATGAGGTGTAATTTGTATAAAGACAGTGCAATAGGCTAGAAGCAGACCCACCTTTTAATTCTGTCTTAGGCATCTAGGTAAAGAGTGTTGACAGAAGCGGGGACACTGAGATGAAAGGCAGAGAGGCCTGTGAAAGGAAAAAAAAAAATCAAGAGTTTGGCCATTTGTTAAGTTTGAAATGCCTTACAGATCCCTTAGTAGATGTTTCAGATTGGTAGGTGTCTGCTTAATGCTAACCTTCTGCTCATCAGCTTTGCTAATTCTAACAATGTATTTGTAAATGTGGATGAGTCCTAGCACAACCATATTCACAAAATGGCAGATTTTAATGTTTCTTTCTAATTTCTCTCTCTCTCTGTCTCCACACACACAAACACACACACACACACACACACACACGTATATAGATACATATTTAGATTTTTTTCCCTCCATGCTCAGGCCTTCTGAACAAGGTTGAAAATAAATGGTGATAACCACTATCCTTGCCTTACTCCTGATCTGTAATAATGGTTTTAGCATATCTCCATTAAGTATATTTGCTGATTGTTTCCTTGTAGAGATGATTATCAGATTAATGAAGATCCCTTCTATTTCTAGTTAGGTAATATTTTTTCATTTATCAAAAAGAAAAAGGATGTTGAAATTTATCAAATACTTTTTCTGGATCTATTGAAATAATCATAGGGTTTTTTTTTCCCATAAATTACCTTTCTCATAATTTTCATTTCTCAGAATACCCCAGATATTGGTGACGAGGTTAGGCTGGGTTCATGAAATAAATTGCTCACTTTCTTTTTCTTGGAAGAGTTTGATTTACCTCTTCCTTAAATTTCTGATTGAATTCACTGGTAAAGTTGACTGAACCTGGACTTTTCTTTGTGGAAATAATTTTGAAATGGCTTTATTTTCTGTACTAGGTATAAGGTTCCTCAAATTTTTATTTTTACTATTTCTTTACTTGTAGGAAATTATGTTTTCCTTGGAACTTGTACATTTCATTTAACATTTCAAATTTACTAACAAAGTTGCTCATAATAGTAGAACATTCTCTTACCATCTCCTAAGTTTGCACTTATTATTTGTACATTCTCTCTCTTTTCTTGGCCAGTGTAGCCACAGGCTTATTCATTTTATCTGTTACTTCAAAGAACCAACTTTGTAGAATGACAGCTAATAGTATGGGCTTTCTGAGGTAATGAAAATATTTTGAAATTAAATAGTTCATGCAACTCTGTGAATACACTAAAAACCACGGAATGGTTGCTATAATTTGGATCTGAAATGTTCCCCAAAGGTTCATGTGTTAAAGACTTGGACTCCAGTGCAGCAATGTTCAGAGGTGGGGCTTTTAGGAAATTACTGGATCATGAGGACTCTGATATCCTCAAAGGATTAATCCATTAATGGGTTCATAATTGAATAGACAACTGGGGATCAAACCCATAGGTGGTGGTAGAAACTGTAGTAGGTGGGACCTAGTCAGAGCAAGTAGGTCATTGGAGGAGTACCCTGAGAGGATATATATCTTGTCCTCAGCTCCTTCCTCTCTGCCCCACTTTCTCCTTCGTGGTTGTTATGAGACAAGTAGATTTCCTCTGCTATGCCCTTTGGCCATGATGTTTTCACCTTGTAAACAGCCAACCATGGACTAAAACCTCTGTAACCAAGAGCCAAAATAACACTTTCCTCTTTAAGTCATTTTTCTCAGCTATTTTGTCACAGTAATGATAAGCTAAATAACATAATGGTACATGTGAATAAAAGGAAATTTATGTATGTCAATTATCTCAATTAAGATGTTACTATATTCATATATGTAATATATATTATATATAGGGACTTGTATAACCTGTAGAGGTAGCAGTAAAGTTTATGTAACATTTGCATACATCAAGTCTTCCAATAATACTGTTTACCTTACCTTTTATAAATTATAGTGTCCTTTATATCATGTAATGCTGTAACTTGAATATGTCCTCCAAAGTTTGTGTGTTGGAAATTTAATTCCCAAATTCTTATGTTATTGCTGTTTGGAGATGAAGGCCTATGAAAGGTAATTAGAATTAAATGAGGTCTTGAAAACAGGACAACCATAATGGCATTAGTGGAAGAGGAAGAGAGATCTGAGCTAGCACACTTGCTCTGTCTTGCGATGTGATGCCCTCCACCATGTTACAATGCATAAAGAAGGTCCTGTTCAGATACCCATACAATGCTCTTGGACTTTGCAGCCTCTAGAACCATGAGCCAAATAAACCTCAATTCTCCAGAAATTACTCAGTCTCAAGCATTATGTCATAACAACAGAAAATGGACTAAGACATACAGATTTGACAAATTAATCATATTAATAGTATTGCTAGAAAGGTTAGAATCAATAATATGACTTAATTAAAATCTTCAAGTTTTAAATGATGACTGTTGCTAGTTTCCAGAGAATATCGGTACATGTTTTATCCATAGAAACCAAACCAATCTAAGGAAAGTAGGTCACAGAACACCATCCAATCCAAACTTGGCATCAGATGACCCAATGTTCCTTTCTTCACATAATCACAATGTTCTAATCAGCCTATGAGTCTGACCTTTCAGGCAGTGGGTAGTCTATTATTACTTAGTGGCTGCTGAATCCAGAGTCAACATTTTGGAAGCTAAAGAATGCCCATCTTCTTTCAAAATCTTTTGGCTTACAAAAAGCTGAGCCCAGCTAAAAGCTCTTGCCAAAATTTAGTTACTTCATGCATATGAACTAAACAACAAACAGGATACAATTAGCTGAGAATGAAAAAACAGATAATATATGTATTTTCTAATATGGTAAATATATTAAAAACACATTAAATGTATTAAAACATTTAAAAAGAAGTTACTGTAAAGCATTTTAGTCTTAAGAAAGCATAAATCAGATTTTCTTATTTCTCAAAATATGCTGTTCTTTCTTTTTTCTATAGACACTAAACAAAAAAATTGAACTGAAGTTATAAAATGTTAAATTATTAAAATTCAAGTGTTAGAATATCTCATATCAACATGCTGTCCTTAAGATACATTCTTTACTTCTCAGAGATATATAGCCCATAAACTTGAAAGTTAAAAAAAAAACTTGATTTTAATGTAACAAGTTTTTAAAAAGTACATGTGTTTTTTGTTGTAAGAAATGAGTTGAGCATAATTTCCTTTTTAAAGAGAGTGATTATTCATTTATATTAACAATACATAAGTGATCATTCTATTGTTTAATAAATTATCTCTTTTTCTAGGATTTCACTCACATTTCTATCACATCCAAAGTTTCTTTCTTAACCAAACAAATCTAGAAAAATAAAATAGCAAGAGACACATTAAAAACAAATGTAAGAATCTTAGGAAAGATGATTTGAAATTTTGAAAATACATTGAACTCTAAACTAATATAATTCCACTTTCACTGAGGAATGTGCAGCTTCTATATAAAAACTTGTTTAGTATAGAGATAAACTGCCTCTTTAGAAACTATATTTACAACTCTAAAATAGTTCACAAGGGCAACTGGATTCATAAGAATGTAATAGTGTCTGTCAAAAAGAATTATAAAAATTAGTGCAAAGGACTTAACATGCATGATGAAAACCAAAATGACAAATATAATTTTAGACTTAGTATTTTTAAATAGCCTTTGCTGTGAAAGGTAAAAATACTGTGATAAAAAATAAATGTGAAAAAATGACTTATTAAATATTCCTTACTAGACTTCAAGGCATTGATGCTTCTATGAAACCAATGATCCTGAGAAAATCTTAAAATCATACCTAAAATATTTGCAACTCACAACAGATAAAAAATTTATATATCTATTTTATAAAGGGTTCTATAAATTAGTAAGAAAATACTATGGAATGTGCAATTCACCAAAGAATAAATACAAAGTAAACACATGAAATAATGCTAAACTTCATCAGCAAAAAGTGCAAATTAAAATAAATGTACTTTTTAGTCAATTAAAAGTATTTAAAAGACTAATAACAAGAATTGTTGAACAGCTCCTGGGTGTGGAGCTGTCAACTACTATAGCATTGGTGAAATTATGAATTTTTACAAACCTCTGGAAGATAGTTGGTTTTTCCCTATTAAAATCTAAGAAGTATACATTCTATAACCTAGCCATCCCACTTCTAAGAATCCATTCTCAAGATATAGTACACAGGGAGATCCAGGAACACTCCTGCCAGCCTGCAGGAGTCCAGGCCTAGGCCCAGTACTACCCCTGCTGATCCCCTGACCCACAGAGCCTGGATGCAGACCCAGGTTAGCCCCCGCCAACCTGTGTGAGAGCTCAGGCCCAGGACTGCCCCTGCAGAGTGGAGGTCCATACTGTTGCCCCCCAGCTTACATCCATCCTGGGACACTGCAGCCATCGCCATAGCCCTCCCCATGCAGTAGCCTCCACCTTGGGTCAACAGATAGGGCCTGGAGGCAGCTGCCTGCCACAGCACAGCACACCACAGCATTGCATCTCCAAATAGGTAGCACAAGGCCATTGTAAGTCACATCCTTTCAGCCCCACCTCTGAAAGTGGTGGAATCCATTTTGGGCCACCCGCACTGCTATCTGGAGTTACCTCCGCTACCACCACCACCATCTTTAGTTGCAGTAGTGTCCATCTGGGGACACCTGCTGGGGACTAGAAGTGAACACCCAGGTGAAATACAGGTAATATGCAGGGCCACTATATGATTACAGGGTAGAAACTGCAATATCTCAGATCTGCACTGCAAGAAAGAAAGACACATAATCAACATGAAAAAACAAGGAAAGAAAGTGCCCTAAACAAACCAAGATGCTACAGTAATAGAATCCATTGACAGTGTAATACATGAAATGTTACAGAAGGAGTTCAGAATGTACATAATTAAAATGATCTGTGAATTAAGAATGATATAAGTGAGCAAATACAGGCAACCGTTGATCATGCCAACTAAGAGATAAAGGAGAAAATACAGGTAGCAAAAGATTAATTCAAGAAAGAGCTAGAGATTCGGAAAAAAAATCAGAAATTCTTGAAATGAAGGTAACAATAAACCAAATAAAAAACTCAATAGAAAGCATAACCAGCCAGGCATGGTGGTGCATGCCTGTAATCCCAGCACTTTGGGAGGCTGAGACAAGAGAATCATGAGTTCAAAGCCACCCTTAGCAATGGTGAGGCACTAAGCAACTCATTGAGACTCTGTCTCTACATAAAATACAATATAGGGCTGGGGATGTGGCTCAGTGGTGAGTACCCCTGAGTTCAATCCCCAGTACCAAAAAAAAAAAGAAAGAAAGAAAGAAAACATCACCAACAGACTAGATCACTTGGAAGACAGAATCTCAGAAATGAAGACAAAATGTACAATTTTGAAAATAAAGCTGACCACACAGTGAAGATGGTAAGAAACCATGAACAGAACATCCAAGAATTATGAGATAGCATCAAAAGACCAAATTTAAGATTTATTGGGAAAGAAGAAGGCACAGAGTTTCAAACCAAAGGAATGCATACTCTCTTCAAAGAAAAAATATCAGAAAATTTCCCAAACATGAGGAATGAATAGGAAAATCAAATACAAGAGATTTAAAGAACACCAATGTACAAAATCACAACAGATCTACACCAAGGCATATTATGATGAAAATGCCTAGCATATAGAATAAGGATAGAATTTTAAAGGCTGCTAGAGAGAAGAATCAGATTACATATAGGGGGAGGCCAATTCGGATCTCAGCAGATTTTTCAATCCAGACTCTCAAAGTCAGGAGATCTAGAAACAACATATAGCAAGATCTGAAAGAAAATGGATGCTAACCAAGAATTTTATATCCAGCAAAAATTAGCTTCATATTTGAGGATAAAATAAAACTTTTCATGATAAATATAATTTAAAAGAATTTACAGTGAGAAAGCCTACATTACAGAGCGTTCTAGGCAAAATAGTACATGAGGAGGAAATGATAATCAACCATGAAAGTCTGCAAAGAGAGGAACTACACTAAAGGAAAGCCAATCAAAGAAAAACCAAGTCAAGTTAAAAACCAAAAATAAACCAAAATGACTGGGATTACAAATCAAATAATAACCCTGAATATGAATGGCCTAAACTCATTAATTAAAAGACATAGGCTGACAGACTGGATCCAAAAAAAGAAAAAAAAAAAAGACCCAACAATATGCTGCCTTTAGGAAACTTATCTCACAGGAAAAAACATCCACAGACTGAAGGTAAAAGGGTGGGAAAAAACATATCACTCACATAGATGGCATAAACAAGCAGGGATTTCCATCCTCATCAGATAAAGTGGACTTCAAATCAAAGTTAGTGAAAAAGAATAAAGAAGGACATTTCATACTGCTTAAGGGAATTATGCATCAACAAGACATAACAATCACAAATATCTATGCCCCAAATAATGGGGCATCTATGTATATCAAACAAGCCCTTCTCAACTACAAGA
Source organism: Xerus rutilus (assembly GCA_028644305.1). Classification (NCBI taxonomy): domain Eukaryota; kingdom Metazoa; phylum Chordata; class Mammalia; order Rodentia; family Sciuridae; genus Xerus; species Xerus rutilus. The sequence continues at coordinate 78,781,208 of CM053400.1, read as the reverse complement.
ATCTAATAGAACACAACACAATAATAGTGAGTGATTTTAATACACTTTTCACCACAAGATAGATCTTCGAAACAAAAACTAAACAAAGAAACCATAGAACTCACAATATAATCAATAATTTAGAATTAACAGACATATACAGAACATTTCATCCATCAACAAATGAATACACTTTTTTCTCAGCAGCACAAGCATCCTTCTTTAAAATAGACCATATTTTATGCCACAAAGAAAGTCTCAGCAAATACAAAAAAAAAAAAAAATGATACTACCCTGCATTCTATCAGACTGTAATGAAATGAAATTAGGAAAAATCAATGCTAAAAGAAAAAATAGAAGCTATTCATCACCTGGAGACTAAATAATACACTATTGAATGATGCATGGATAACAGAAGACATCAGGGAGGAGATAAAAAAATTCTTAGAGGTAAATGAGAACTCTGATACAAAATGTCAAAATCTCTGGGACACTATGAAGGCTGTGGTAAGAGGAAAGTTCATTGCATTGGGCTCATTCATTAAAAGAAGAAAAAGTCAACAAATAAATGACCTGACATTCTATCTCAAAGCTCTAGAAAAAGAAGAACAAATCAACACCAAAAGAAGTAGAAGACAGGAAAGAACCAAAATCAGGGCTGAAACCAATGAAATTGAAACAAAAGAAACAATTTTAAAAATTAAAAAAACAAAAGTTGGTTCTTTGATAAAATAAATAAAATTGATAAACACTTAGCCACCCTAACAAAAAGGAGAAAGAAAATCTAAATTACTAAATTTTGTGATGAAAAATGAAATATCATGACAGACATTATTGAAATACAGAGGATAATTAGAAACTGTTTTGAAAATTTATACTCCAGTAAAATTGGAAACCCCAAAGACACTGACAAATTTCTAGAGGCATATGACCTACCCAAACTGAACCAGGAGGATATACATAACTTAAACAGATCAATTTCAAGCAAGGAAATAGAAAATGACATCAAAAGCCTACCAACCAAGAAAAGCCCAGTACCAGACAGATTTTCAGCCAAATTCTACAATACCTACAAAGAAGAATTAATACTGATACTCCTCAAATTATTCCATGAAATAGAAAAGGAGGGAACCCTTACAAACTCATTCTATGAAGCTAGTATTACCCTGATACCAAAACCAGACATAAACACATCAAAGAAGGAAATTTTCAGACCAACATCCTTGATGAACATAGATGCAAAAATTCTCAATAAAATTTTGGCAAATTGCATACAAAAACATATTTTAAAAAATAGTGCACCATGATCAAGTGGGGTTCATTCCAGGGATGCAAGGTTTGTTCAACATACAGAAATCAATAAACATAATCTATCACATCAATAGACTTAAAGATAAGAATTATACAATTATATCAATTGATGCAGAGAAAGTATTTGACAAGTATAGCACACTTTCATATTCAAAACACTAGAAAAACTAGGGATAGTAGGAACATACCTCAACATTCTAAAAGTGATTTATGCTAAACCCAAGGCCAATATCATCCTAAATGGAGAAAAACTGGAAGCATTCCCTCTAAAAACGGGAACAAGACAGGGATGCCCTCTTTCACCACTGCTATTCAACATAGTCCTTGAAACTCTAGCCAGAGCAATTAGACAGATGAAAGAAATTAAAAGGATATGAATAGGAAAAGAAGAACTCAAACTATCATTATTTAAGGACAACGTGATCTATACTTCAAGGATCAAAAAAATTCCACCAGAAAACTTCCAGAATTAATAAACAAATTCAGCAAAGTAACAGGATGTAAAATCAATACCCATTAATTGAATGCATTTCTATACATCAGTGATGAAGCCTCTGAAAGAGAATTAAGGAAGACTACCCCATTCTCAATAGCCCCCCCAAAAAAATACTTGGAAATCAATTTAACAAAAGACATGAAAAACCTGTACAATGAAAACTACAGGACAATAAAGAAATTGAAGAAGATCTTAGAAGCTGGAAAGATCTTGCATGCTCTTGGATAGGCAGAATCAATATTGTCAAAATGGCCATACTACCCAAAGCGCTATACAGATTCAATGCAATTCTAATTAAAATCCCATTGTCATTTCTTATAGATATAGAAAAAGTAATCATGAAATTCATTTGGAAAAAATAAGAGGCCTAGAATAGCCAAAGCAATCATTAGCAAGAAGAGTGAAGCAGGAGGCATCACAATACCAGACTTTAAAGTATACTACAAAGCTATAGTAATAAAAACAGCATGGTATTGGCACTAGCGTAGATACATAGACCAATGGTACAGAATAGAAGACACAGAGACAAAATCAACATAAATACAGTTACCTCATAGTAGACAAAGGTGCCAAAAACATACATTGGAGAAAAGATAGTCTCTTCAACAAGTGGTGCTGGGAAAATTGGAAATCCATAGGTACAAAAATGAAACTAAACCCCTATCTCTCATGATGCACAAAACTCAACTCAAAGTGGATCAAGGACCTAGTAATTAGACCAGAGACCCTGCACCTAATTGAAGGGAAAGTAGGCCCAAATCTTCACCACGTCAGATAAGGCCTCAACTTCCTTAACAAGACTTCTATAGTGCAAGAAATAAAATCAAGAATCAATAAATGGGATAGATTCAGACTAAAAGGCTTCTTCTCAACAGACGAAACAATCAATGAGGTGAAGAGAGAGCCTACATTTTGGGAGCAAATTTTTTTTAATATATATTTATTTCGATTAGTTCTACAGGACAGCAGAATGCATTTTGATTCATTGTACACAAATGGAGCACAACTTTTCATTTCTCTGGTTGTACACAATATAGAGTTACACCATATGTGCAGTAATAGATGAACCTAGGGCATTGTTGCCCATCTCATTCCATCATTTTTCCTGCCCCCATGTTCCATCCCCTTCCTTTCCTCCCCTTTGACCAAAGTTTCTCCATTCTTCCCATGCCCCCTCCCATAGTATGGATCAGCATCCACTTATTTTTTTTTTTTACTTTATTTTTTTTTCTCAAAAGTTGCATTTTAATACATGTTATCAAACATAACAGAAAAAAACAAATTTTCAGAAGCTGTACACACTATTCACTGAAAACATTTGTTGAGGCAAATAGAAAGAAAATTGTTACAATCATAATTTTTCTAACTTTGCACAAAATTATAAGATTACATTCTTCATATTAAACATCTTTATATGCACTTTCAATGAACAGTATATATTAGAGAGAACATTCAGCCTTTGGTTTTTTGGGATTGGCTTACTTCGCTTAGCATGATGTTCTCCAACTCCATCCATTTACCTGCAAATGCCATGTTTTTATTCTCTTTTAATGCTGAGTAATATTCCATTGTGTATATATACCACAGTTTCTTTATCCATTCATCTATGGAATGGCATCTAGGTTGTTTCCACAGTTTAGCTGTTATGAATTGAGGTGCTATAAACATTGAAGTGGCTGCATTACTGTAGTATGCTATTTTTAAGTCCTTTGGATATAGACCAAAGAGTGGGATGGCTGGGTCAAATGGTGGTTCTATTCCAAGTTTTCTAAAGAATCTCTATACTGCTTTCCAGATTGGTTGCACCAATTTGCAGTCCCACCAGCAATGTGAGTGTACCTTTTCCTCCACATCCTCACCAACACTTGTTGTTTGTATTCTTGATAACTGCCATTCTGACTGGTGTGAGATGAAATCTTAGAGTAGTTTTGATTTGCATTTCTTTAATGGCTAGAGATGTTGAAATTTTTTTTCATATATTACATATGTTTTTATGAAAAAAAGGATAAAATAAGGCTAAATATATATGTGTATATATATATCAAGTCATATATATATTCTATATATATAGCCTATACTATATTGATATAGAAGAACAAAAACACAATAGATGACCATTACACATGGCATGATTCCAATTTTATGAGAGAAGTGTCTTATGTATGTATATATACAGACATGTAGCTATGCTTATATAGTATATAAAAATTAGGGAAGGAGGATATGCAGAAAACCTCTGAAGAATGAAATTATAAGGGTGCTTATAGAAGGAATGGGGTGGGAGTGGGGAGGAGGGTAGGAAGAGTGGGGGAAAGGGGACTGAAATGAAGTAAATCAAATCCCATGCATATATGATTTTGTTAAAATGAACATGACTTCTAGGTATAACTCTAATGATCTAATAAGAAAAGAAGGAGCAGAGTGACAATGAAGAGATTTTATAACTTTGCAAAATATATATTTTAATGGTATACATGTTTTTTTACTTTTGTGTGTGTGCTTCATTTGACTAAGAAATGAAACAAAAATTTGCACCAGACACTTGAGAAAGCAAAACAAATTTAAAGAAAGAGATTAAATTTGGCCACATTCCAATAAATGTTTATTCAACAGTAGAAGTGAATTATACAGTTAATTGGTGATAAGTGAGTATTCATTGAACACATAATATAGAATTGTCCTATATGTTTGGTGAGAGATTGTCTATAAAAAAATTAAGACACTGGTTATTCCTATGTTTCTTGCATTGTAGTTAGAAAAATAAAACTTTTTAAAAATATACTTTATAATTTTATATAATATTTGAGGTAATAATTCTAAATTCAATGAGAAATTACAGTAATTTTGAATTTTCCTCTAAATTTAGTTTTAAAAAACAGTCTGGTTTAAATTCTAGGCATGATTCTAATTGCTCTGCACATACTGATTAATGTATCGCAACCAATTACTATAATTATCTTTATTTTGCAGAGGAAGAAATGGGACATAGAGAGGTTAAGTAATTTGAGAGACATCACATAGCTTGTAAGTGATACAGCCAAGACCCAAACCCAGGCACACTGATTCTAATATTTCCATCATTCCACATTGTTTCTCAAAGAATTGCAAATAAAACCTAAATTTTATTAATTGATGTTATAACATTAAAGTTTTGTTTCTACTTCTGAAAAGCACGTGAAAATATTTTTGAAAAATGCAGAATATTGCAAAATATTCTAATTGCATAACTTTAGCTACTGCCTCCCTCCCCATAAGTCAAAACTATTTGCTTTGATAATACAGTGTGTTACACTAAATGTCACACTTATGAAGACAAGCTCTCTTTCAAAGGAAATAGCTATAATTTTGAGAAACTGATTGGAATGAACTGCTGCTTATTTTCTCAAAGAGTCTATCATAAGTTGACCCTTCAAATATGTTTTTACATTTCAGTGCAAAGAATTATGGAGCAAATTAAGTCATGAGTAATTTAAGACTTATTCTGTGCTCATACATAAGATTTTGAGAGTAAATGAAATTCTGCAGGTTTTGTATTGGTCAATAAATAAAAACTCCATTTTTAAGATAGAAGCATTTTAAAATTTCTAGAGGAAAACAAAATTATATACAAGGAATTATTTGATTGAGTGTTGTAAGATATTTAAGAGAGATATAAAATAACAGTTCAACCTGGTGCAATGGTGCACACCTGTAATCCAAGCAAGTTGGGAGGCTGGGGCAGGAGGATCCAAGTTTGAGATCAGCCTCAGCAATTTAGTGAGGCTGTAAACAACTTAGCAAGATCCTGTATCAAAATAAAAAAATGAAAAGGGATAGGGATGTGGCTCAGTGGTAAATTGCCTCTGAGTTTAATCCTCAGTGTAAAAAACAAGTTCAGAGCAGGAAGAAACTGAAGTAATTGCTGAAGCTTATATGCCTACTATGGAACTCAACTGGACCTACAAGGGAGGGAAAGAATTAAGGAGTCATAAAAGAGGGGTTTTTATTTTTTATTAAACAAAACAAATATAACTATGTTATTTTACCTGTATTTTTACCTCTACTGAAAAGTCACCACTATTGTGGAAGTTCATTTTGAAAAAGGATGCTAAGCTACCCAGTAAGAAGGTCTTTTTAAGATAATGATAATGTTTAAAAAATTGTTCTGCATTAATTCTATTCAATTAAATGATGTGACTGTCTTCCTTTTCAATCTTCTTATGCATTAATTATTCACCACTATGTCTCTGACTTTATAAGAGTTCAAACAAGAATATGAATCGATTGATTTCTTATTATCATGCATAGCTTCTACGAATAAGAAGTGAAGAAATCATTGATTAGTCAAATGTTATCCAATAACATTCAGAACTTTTAACTTGCATTTGAAAGCTTCCCCATAGTCAGGCTATATTGGCATGAAGTACAAAAGTGAAAACACTAGGAATCTAGACTCCCAAATATATAATGGGATGTAGAAAAAGAGCAGAGGCAATAATAAGCCACAACTCCCAATTTCTTAAAATGTAAGTTCTTCTACCAGGGAAATGCATTTAAAGAAAACACTTCATGCTGTCAGAGAGAAGGAAGTTGCATAAGAGTCAACTATTAAGGCAAGTTTCAAGCTAGAGACAAAATTAATGATGAAATGGCAAGAAAGTAATTTAAGAATATTTAAATTCAAAAAATAAGGCAACAACTTTGTTACCCTTAATAAACTCCCTAGACCTTATTATGTCTACTCAGAAACTTTCTACAAATACTTAAGTTTACAGAGATTCTTAAAAGAACTCCCAACCTTCTCACTCCATGGAGGAGTAAGAATGGGTCCATGTCACACTGTAAGGAGGAGAGTCGGCAGAGCAGGGGTGTTAGTGCCAAAAGATCGAGGACTCATCCCGGAGAGAAATGCTGGGAAAAAATTCAAAATTTCATTCATCAACATTCAGTCCCTTTGCCACACAAGTAAAAAGGAATACAATGCACAGTAAGAAAAGAAAACAAATTAAATAAATAAATAAAGAGAAACTATCAGGGACCCTCCCCACCCCCAAAATAGGTTTCTTTTAAAAGTGGGTTGGAAAAGAGGTCATGGCCAGTTCCTTTACATACAGATTATCCTTTTGATGATATAAGGCTACAGGAAACAATATTGAGCAATAACCTATAACATTCACATAGGAAGTAGACAAAAATATTGTTTGTGAAGTTTGTTCATATTTGGGTTCCTTGGGAAACTGAATAATACTGAAAGTTGAGTGCACTGGTGCATGAACTTAATGCAAAGTGCAACTAACAGTTTTAGACTGAGCTAGCTAGGATGTTCAAGCCAGCCATTGGGATTTTTCTATATGTGAGTTTTTTCAATCAAGCTTTTATTGTTTCAGCGAATGAATGAACTGCTTAATTTTTTGGAGAAAGTCATACATTATTATCCATCAGCTATGTCAACACTATAGGTAATACTTAATACAATTATCTCATTGAACTCAGAGAATGTTTTAAGGCAGACACATTCTTTATCTACTCTTCCTTCCAAAATCTTCCTATTATAGGCAGAGGTGAATGTTACTTAATTGAATAAATAAAAAAATTTTCTTCATGCCCATGCTATTCTCTCAGTTGTACATATGTAGGTGTGAAAAGGACATTATTCTACAATGGGGCATGGAAAAATATTTATCAAGTTTGGTGAATAAAATGTCAAATGATATATTTTATAATGAGGATTTAAAAGATTGGTGAAGGATTTAATATAAATCATAAAAAACTGCATAATAGTAAAGTACTAGTCCATTGTTCAGTTTGGTTACCTTGCACAGATAACACCTGACAACTTGATTTTTGTCCTTTATGAACTTACATTAAGGACATCAACATTAAGTTGCAAGAAATTAGCTGAGATTAACATCTTGAACAAAAACAGAACTGCATGCAAAATCAAGCTATTATTGACTCTGTATTCTATCTTATTACCCATCTGTTGGTGTATACATGCTGGCACTTGCAAAGACTATTGGATGTAGAATCTGAATTGAAACTTTTCTGGCCCTTATCTGATAAATAGGGGGTAATGCCACATATGGTTTCTTTAGTAGGAACTAGTTATTTATGGCAAGTAATGAGCTTTCAGAGACTTTCTGAAGAATGTCTAATTTAAAGCACTGGGGGTCTACCTCAGTTTGTCTGGCATGCACAAGGCCCTGGATTTAATCCCCAGCACCACAAAAAAAAAAAAAAATCAATAATGTCTGATTCAAGATTTGTATTAGCTAAGATTAGGCTTGGTTTGGCAGCAAATGACAGGAAGCCTTCCAAAACAATAGCTTAAAGAAGAGGAAAGTTTATTGTTGTCTAATAGAATGTCCAGGAAGTGGTACATAACTGGCATAATGCTCCTTGTTCTCAGGAACCTAGACTCTATACATTTTGATGACCTTTACTCTTAAGGCTTTGACTTTACAGACCCAATATGGCAGCATCACATTCCAGAGGAAGAGAATAGCAAAAGGATTAGAGATCGAGAGAGAAGGGAAACACACCTCACCACCTCCTGTGAAAAATTGCCACAAGATATTTCCACTTACATGCTATTGATCATGCCTGGGTACAAGTTGGAAATGCTATGTCAGTTGTAAATGGTCACAAATCTAAGGTCCTTCTACCATGGGAAACAACTAATGAATAGTAGTTTCTGCCACTTGACATGTAATTTAATTATTTTAAAGTTAGAGACATTTTCTTCTTAAATAGGTGGGAAAAAAATGGTCTGATAAGTATGTCAGAAAAGTAAAATGAAACTGTCTTGTGAGTATTTATCACCATTTTTTATTTTTGAAAATTAGTGATCTCAAGACTTCCAGTTTCCAATTTCACATGCAAGGAGCTTAGAAGTCAACATTATATTCGAACAAGTGAAAAGCTGAATAAATTGAAAAATCGTCTTCTTGGGCCATTAAAAGGGAGAGGTCACGGGGCAGAATGCTAACCCCCAGATTGGAAGAGACAGAAAGGAAGATATACAGAAAGAAAGATATACAGAATCATGATATATATCAGAGCAGAAATATTCATAGAGACTAGTGATAGGACAGAAAAACCTAAATTGTAATTGGAGAATTTTGGAAGCTAAGCATGAATAGGTCTGAGAATTTAAAAATCTGGGGAATCTAGTCATAAAGGGATCCCCATGTTTTTGTGAATTTTATCATCAAGAGGTTGACTAGGTTATCAGATGAAATATTGATGAAAAATCCATTAATATTTCTGGGAGGAGGAGAGGAAAAGAAAACATTTTGTTATATATCAAAGTACTCTGTTCTTCTTAAGAAGATTTGCACTCAGGAGAAATTGTCTAAGCAAAGCCTAACCTATTTGGTTTTATCAGAATCTAAGGAAGAAGGAAAATACTCAACATGTGTCTGCTCTAGCCATCCTATCCCATCCTGGGGTGTGGTGGAGTACTGAAAAACATTTGTGATATTCCCAATCCATAGGAATAGGCTCCCTAAATCATAAGACCATAGTTTGCTTCTCCTTCCCCAACAGCTTACCACCACATTAATAAAGGCCTATTTACAATAGTGCTTCCTTTTACTTCATACATTATGGCCAACTATTGAGAAAAAATAACAAGGCATACTATATTGGTAACCCTTTTTGTTACCAGAACAAAATAATGGAGATGACTGCTTACGAAGAAGCTTTTGTTTTATTTCACTCACAGTTCCAGAGGTTCAAAGGCATGGTGCCTGCTCTCAGCTCTAGTGAAGTACCTCTCAGCTAAATCACATTTTAGTACATTACAATGGCAGCAGCACATGTGGAAGCAAACAATCAATATGGCCAATTAGAAACTCAGACTGAGTAGGACCAGGCTTTCATGTCACCTCTCTTGTGTGAACTCACTCCAGGAGACCAGTATTCCCTTCCAAGGGGAGTTGCCCCAGTGATCTAAGGACCTCTCATTAGGCCACACCTCTTAAAGTTTTGACCACCTCCCAATACAATCACCCTGAAGACTAAGTTTCCAATATATGAACCTTTGGGGAGACAAACAATACCTAAACTATAGCGCATACTAAGAGGCAAAAGCTAAGTTTGAAGAGACAAAGCAAGCAATAGAACCAAGTACATAAGGACATTGGAATTCTCAGATAAGAAATTTAAAACACTGTAATTCAGATGTTAAGAGTTCCAATGAATAGATTACATGTACAAGAGCAAAAGAACAATGTAAACAGAGAGATCAAATCCTGAGAAAGATCCTAAAAGAAATGTTAGAGATAAATATGTATATACATTTACATATACATAAAAAATAAGAGAAATTAAGAATGCTTTTGATGGGCTTATTAGCCAGAAACTCAGATCTACATAAAGAAAAGTGTTAAGGAAGCAATACGTACAATTAAAATGAAAACTTTTTTTCTTATTCTTAATTGATCTAACGGGTTTTTTCAAAATAATTATAGCAAAATATATTTGATTATATATGCTATGTATGGTATTAACTAAATGAAAAGAATGACAGCAATGATACACAGGATGGGAGGGAGGGAGGAGTTAGGATTATTTTGTTTTAAAGAACTCATGCTACCCATGAAATAGTGTATCTTTATTTAAAAGTGGGCTTGGATGAATTCTAAGTATCTTTTGCAAACTCCTGGGCAGCCACAAAAAATATATTTTAGAAAACATAACTGACCTGCTAAGGAACAACACAGAATAAAACCATAAAATGTTCAATTAAAACCACAGAAAGCAGAAAAAGTGTGGGGGCGTGCCACAAGATGGCGCCGAGCAGTCAGCTCAGTACTGACCACGCTGCCCTGAGAAGCCACCTCCCCGCACTCTTATTGGCTGACCCCTGCTCCCAGACTGCTTTAGCCAGGGACCCTACTGTTCCCAAATGGACAGCCTATTCCGATTCTTTAGCTTGGAAACCAGATACCACTGATCCCTCCTCCTAT
>CM053400.1:78716734-78769971 GCA_028644305.1 Xerus rutilus | reverse complement strand
AATTGGAAAGCACTATGCTAAGTGAAGTAAGCCAATCCCAAAAAACCAAATGCCAAATGGTCTCTCTGATTAGTGGATGCTGATGAATAAGGGAGGTGGGAATGGGAAACATAAGAGAAATAGAGGAACACTGGATACGACATGGGGGAGGCGGGGGACAGGAAAGGGGAATGGGTATAGTAAAGATGGTTGATAAAATATATATATATATATATATATATATATTTATAATGAACAGTATATATATATATATATATATATACTGTTCATTGAAAGTGCATATAAAGGTGTTTAATATGAAAAATTTAATGTGCTTATAATTTTGTGCAAAGTTAGAAAAATTATGATTGTAACAATTTTTTCTATTTGCCTCAACAAATGTTTTCAGTGAACAGTGTGTACAGCTTCTGAAAATTTGTTTTTTTCTGTTATGTTTGATGACATGTATTAAAATGCAATTTTTGAGAAAAAAATAAAAAAATAAAATAAAATAAAAATAAAAAATAAAAAAAGAAAGATATGTAGATGGCAAATAAGCATGTGAAAATATGCTTCACATCAAATGTCCTCAAGGAAATGCAAATTAAAACAATGAGAAACTATTATACATCTATTAGGATGGCCCAAATCCAAAACACTGACAATATCAAATACTGACAAGGATGTGGAGTAATAGGAACACTCATTCATTGCTGGTAGGAATGCAAAACAATCATCCACTTTGAAGGATAGTTTGACATTTCATTACAAAAAAGCATACTCTTACCAGAAGATACAACAATTGTGCACCTTGATTTTTACCCAAATTAAAGGATTAATGTAAAGGAAAAATGTATGTCCTCATAGAAAACCCATGCAAGATTTTTTTTTTTTTTTTTGGTACCGGGGATTGAACTCAGGGGCACTAGACCACTGAGCCACATTCCCAGCCCTATTTTGTGTTTTATGTAGAGACAGAGTCTCACTGAGTTGCTTAGCACCTCGCCATTGCTGAGGCTGGCTTTGAACTCGCGATTCTCCTGTCTCAGCCTCCCTGAATGCTGGGATTACAGGCTTGAGCCACAGCACCCGGCTATCCATACAATATTTATAACAGTTTTATTTATAATTACCAATACTTGGAAGCAATCAAAATGTCCTCCAGTAGGTAAAGAGATAAACTATAATACTCCAGACAATGGAATATTTTCAGTACTAAAGAGAAATGAACTAATATGTTTTGAAAAGGCATGCAGGACACTTAAATGCATATTATTAATTGAAAGAAGACGATTTGAAGAGGCTATCCACTCTCTAATTCCAACTGCATAATCATCTAGAAAAGGTAAAACTATGGAGACAGTAAAAAGATCAATGATTACTAGAGTTTGTTGAGGAGGGAGGGATGAATGGGTAAAGCACGGAGGATTTTTAAGGCAATGAAAATATTCTATGATATTATAATGGTGCATATATAAGTTATTAAAAGTTTATCCAAGCTTAGAATGTACAGAACAGAGAGTGAAAACTAATGTAAACTATTGACTTTGGGTAATGATGATGTGCCAACACAAGCTTAGGAATTTTAATAAATGTACTGGTCTGATGGGAGTTGTTAATAATGAAGGAGTCTATGCAGATGTGGGAAGAGATGGCATATAGGAAATATCTGTACCTTCCTCTAATTTTGCTATAAAAATAGTCTTTAAAATAAATCATAAAATGTACCACTCTTTGGAAAAGTAGACTTATACATGATTTTAAAATAAAATATTTGATGTAAATAAAAATATCATGCAGTTGTGCTATAATACACAAAAATATTCATAGGATATTACTTTGTGTCTCCTACAATACCAAGGAAAGTAGTTGTTGAGCTGAAAAATAAAATGCTCAGCCTATGGCATATAAACCTTGAAAACTAAGTTCCAATAACAGAAAATTTGAAAATCATGATTGTTTTTGTCATTAATATAATATAATTATTATTCCTATACTTCTGAATATCTAAATTATTTATTTCTATATCTTCACATTGATCTAAGCATAGTGAATAAAGCTAAAAATAATGTAGCCATAAATAACAATACTATGAATATATTCATAGCATATAAAGGAACCCCTGAGAGGAGACACCAGGAAATTGTGGGAAGAACACAGGTTTTATAAAGAAAACCCAGAAGGGAAGCCCATTTACTCATTCATTCATTCATAGCATCTACTGCTGTTATCTATATGTTTCAGGCAGTGTGGGTTGGCATGGAATTCGCAATCTATCTAGAGAGACAAGTATGAAACCTACAATTAAACAAATAATAATTCAATTTACAAGTGTGATAAGTAATTCAAAATAGGAGTATAGGGTCATGTAAACCTCTAAAAGAAGGACCTAGGAATTTAAAAGAATAAAATAAATTTATATTTTGTTGTCTTTTAAAATCTTCAAATTTTTTTTAAATATCTTTATTTTGTTTATTAATATTTGTATGTGGTGCTGGGGATTGAACCCATTGTCTCATGCATGCTGGGTAAGCACTCTGCCACTGAGCCACAACCCCAGCCCAAAAATCTTCAACTTTTTAATCAACGCCTAATAATTGTATATAGTTATGAGTTACATTGTAACATTTCGATACATGTATACAAGGTGTAATAATCAGATTAGGATAATCAGCATACCTATCACCTCAGATATTTATCATTTCTTTATGTTGAGAATATTCAAAATCCTCTCAATTAGCTATTTTGAAATATATATTTGATTGTTTCCAATCATAGTTATCCTATTGTACTATAGAACTTTAGAAGTTATTCCTCCTATCCAACTTCACCCTGTACTGCTTAATTGTACTGATATATATGCAAAAAATTTTAGGAATATACTCTGAACTATCAAAAGAAGTTATCTCTGGAATTTCTGTTCCATATTTTAATAATGACAATTATTTGCAATTAATATGAGTTAATTTTATGCTCAGAAAAAATAAAAATGAATTTTAAAAATAAAGTATAGGAATATAAACTATAACATCAGTCTGGCACCAGAACATTGATCTGAGTCTACAAATGCCAAACTGAGAGAAAAATGTGTTAACAAAACAAAACTATGATGGATATTCTTCAATAAAACAAAGAATATTTTAGAGATAATCCAACTATATAATTATTTCTTTTATAGTACAAATTTAAGATTTGATATTTATCGGCACAATTATATTTTCCCACTTACACAAAAGGGAGAATAGGTATTGATTTTTTCTAGTTTTCGGAAATACTTAATGGATTAAAGGATAAACTATTTGTGCTCTAGTAAAATAAAAATACACACATTGAATATTTATTATGAACAAGCACTGTGCTTAATGCTTAAGGAAAATATTGACAAGAAATAGCTACTAACTTAACAAATACATATTGAGTACCTATGCTGTACAAGACCCTGTGCAATGCATTTCATTCAAAAAAAAAAGAAAAGGACACAAGTCTCTGTGTTTGAAATATTTTTGATTTAGTTATAAAGACAGACACATGAATAACTTTCTAAATATATTACTAGAGAAACCAAATAACCATAGGCAATTTCTGGATCTAGACATTAACACATTAGTGTATAACCATTTTTCTATGGAGTGTCATAGAGCTATAAATTTTACAACCAGGGAAACCAATGGCAAAGAATTTGAATGACTTACCATACTGCAAAACCATGATAATATGGAAAAGTAAATATGGACTAGGGAACAAAAAGAGGACACAGACAAATTTTGCTGAAATGTCTATCATAATTATGAAACCGGGTGGCTCTTTTAAAAAATAGTAACTTTCTGGGCTTTATAATGAGCTTCCATTGTGAAATAGTTTAGCTGCTGATAATGTACAAAGCATCCTTCTCATGTCTCAAAAATATTTTGCTTTTCTCCTTATGTCAGTTTTCCCTGTGTTGACTGTGAGAACAAAAGAAAACATTAGAACCCTATTGATTAGAGAGTGGTTATTTCTCGTTCTTGGCAGTCTGCATGGGCATTTATATTGAGAGCTCACTAATAAGAATTTTCATTAGCAGTGTAAATGGTGTTTGAAAACAGAATTTCTCTCCCATGACATCCACTCATTCATTCTTCAACCAACATTTTTCTATCCCCTATAATAAGTCAAATACATATGGACAGTAGACAGTAAAAAAATGAGAGAGACACCTTATACACCCTTGAATTCACACGGAAGCTTCTATAGTCAACAAATTTCCTGTAACTTAGAATTCTATGGCCAACAGAAGTAATAATTTTCAGTTAACCTCATAGTCTGTTTCTTCATTCATTTATTAAATTTGTACTGTGCTCCAATCTAAGTACCCAGAACCTATCTATACACTAACCATTATGTAAAAACTATTCTCAAAGAGCCTGTTATCTTGTCGGGGCTGACTAAGGCAGAAATTGTTAGTTTTCTAAATAATTTCTGTCCTCCTTTTCTCTTTTCTAAAAGAATGTGGAAGGTAGAAAAGTATGATTCCTTTCTCACCTTTAAGAGTCATGGCTGATATACTCCTATAATAAAAGACAGGCTAGCAAGTGAAAAACATAACACAGATTTATTTAATCAGAGTTTTATGTGACAAAAGAGCCTTCAGAAATAAAGAAAAGACACAGGGAACGTGGTCTATTTGTATGGTAAGTTTTAATGAAGAATGGACAGCTTGCTGGGGCTGTAGCCCAGTAGTAGAGCACTTGCCTAGCATATGTGAGGCATTGGGTTTGATCCTTAGCCCTGCATAAAAATAAACAAATAAAAAAGGCATGCTGTCCATCTACAAATACAAAAATTTTTTTTTAAAGAATGGATGGCTTGGTAGAAATGCGATTGGAAAAAAAGGGTATGATCTAATGGTAAAAAAATTGGGGGTGAAACTCAGTAAGGCTTGTCTGTCCAGATTCTTCTTACTGTCTTTATGTTCAGCATTCCTTCCTTCAGGGTATGAACCAGGACCCTCTCAAAGGAGAAAGGAGAGTGTGATTTGCTAGGTTTTGTGACTGCCTTCAGGGTGAGGGGTTCTGGTTTCTATGACTCACTTTGGAAAGAAATAATTCTAGTTTCTATGACTTGCTTCAGGAGACAAAAAAAGGTCAGAGACAGGAGAGCGGAAGAAGCCAGATGGAGATTTTGCTTCTGAGACCTTCTTATCTCTTTTAGTTCAAAGTACTTAACATGCCAAAATGCCATACATTGTGGTATCATTTTCTGGGCACCAACAAAGTCTAATTGTTTTCTGAGTGGCAAAGTTTCCATCCCCAAATTAATGAGTCATGATTAATCTAAGGCCATGGTTCCCAAATTGAAAGGTGCCAAAGTAAACTCATGGGAGGATCATGACATATTTCAAATTTTCAAAGTAAACAGTGGACTCAACATTTTTGAATAACATGCAAACTCCTAGCTTGGAGTATTTCAGTTTCTACATTAGAACACGCTACAATACATTCCTTTAGACTATGTTATGGCATTGCAAAATTCATTTTCAGTGGTTGCTATGATAAAAGGCAAGGATGACAAGAAATGAGAGTGGCGTTGTTCAATTTGGTTCCAAGGTTTGAGAACATGTAGCATGCCCATTGGATCTATATGTATATTCCCTTAGAAACTATAGATAGTTATTTTAGAAGAGAGAAAGGTATGACTTTTCTTTCAATTTGTGTTTTCCTACATAATTAAACTTCTATGTATTTATTTTGGTACCATGAAAAAATTACTGTGAACCAAAAAAGTTTGGGAAATTTTGGTCAAAGTCAGTCATGTCAACGCTGTTTCCCGTTTCCCTCCTTTCCTTGCAACTAGGGCTTACTATGACCCAGTTCTGGATAAGGTAAAAATGTGCTGGGGTGGAGCAGGAAAGAAAGGTCTGAAAGAGCATTTGCTTTCCTGATAATTGAGGATGACAGCTAACATTGTTAACTATCCTCTAATAGTTCAATTTCTTTAGGAATAAAATCTGAGTTTCAGGTAAACATAGCATAGTCTAGCTTCCTTTTCTATTTCTTCTGACCAACTGACTAAACTCTAACCAAAAATACACAATAGAAATGATGCATTCAAATTCTGGATCATACTCTTAAAAGTAATGGGTGTGCCCTCTGCTTCTAGTCCCTTTCTTGCTAAAACCTAGAGAATTTAAAACAGTCTCAAAAACACATTGATAATAGCAGCAGAATTGAGATAAGAATGTCAGGTCTACTTATTTAGAATCTGTTGTTTTTATATACATGAGGTATTGAAAATGTTTTGCTATAATTTTATATGCTATATTCTATGTTAATATGATAAATTCTCTTTGATTTGAAGCTCTAGTATTTATTCAAAATGATAATAAGATAAATTCAAATTGTCCTAATGCACAGATCATAGCACTTTTGGATAGGAAACAAGATTCATTTGGTAGATGAACTGAGTCTCTTAAACTGCACAGCTAAGGACTAGACCCTAAATTGTAATAGCTATCTCTGCAAGGTGAAGGCACATGAGATGTGGGCAGTTCCTATTACTAGGATCAGAAAAGAAACAGAGTGTTAGCTATTGCTCTATGAGGGTTTCTCTTAATTGGGGTAGAAATATGAAAAATTGCTGTTTATGCTACGGGATACAGGGTGTTCTGGATCTGCTTTACATACTACAACTAAAAAAAACATAACATCTAGAGACATAAAGACAAATGAACAACTTAATGATATACATGAAGCATAAGATAGTAAAATAACAAAAGAATTCATACAAAGATTAGCATAGACTGCAAAATCACATCTGAGAGTAGTTGGTAGTTAAGTTGTGGGAGAATTATAAGAAGAACAGTAAAAGAGATTTCAAAACAATGAATTTTTGTTTCTTTAAAAATATATAACAAAGTTTCTATTGACCATCTGCCATGTTTAGATTCACATCACATTACAAAATTATTTAAATCCCTAAAATATAAAAACAAGAGTTACCGAATCTCCAAAGAGATGATGATGACTAAAGATGTCTCCAGGGCATACCTGTGCACTCTGCGCCAAACCACCTATAAATCTTGATGGCTCTGTATGGTGTTTGCTAAGCCACAGTCACTGAGGCACAATTCAGGGGATCCAGAGATCCTCATGTTTCACCGCATTGTTTCAGACAGATTCTCCCAAGACAGATGTACAACTACATCTTTAGATATGCACCACCTTCTTTCAGTACATATATCACAGTTTCATTGGAGTCACCATCCTTAGGAAGTACACAGAAGAACCAAAGAAGAAAAATGATCATGTGGATTACATCTTATTACTTCCCATTACCTTTGGATCTCTTAAGTCATTTAGATGATTTCTTCAAGTAAGTAATTTTTTAAAAAGGATGTTGAAAATGAATACATATGTGAGTTTCTCTAACATCTAACTGAAAAAACAGGGACCTTGTGCCTGTGTCTTTATAGGTAAACATAAGAAGAAAATACACATGAGATTCAATGAAGTCAATGGAGGAGGAAAACAAAGGTGTATTTAAAAGAGACACCAAGCTGGGTGCTGTGGCACACGCCTATAATCCCAGCACTTTGGGAGGCTGAGGCAGGAGACTCGTGAGTTCAAAGCCAGCCTCACCAACAATGAGGCGCTAAGCAACTCAGTGAGACCTTGTCTCTAAATAAAATACAAAATAGAGATGCGGCTCAGTGGTTGAGTACCTCTGAGTTCAATCCCTGGTATCAAAAATAAAATAAAATTAAAGAGACACAAAGTGTAAAACACCTAAAGTCATTTTTTCACATTACAATAATCTTAATGATTCCTTTCTGAAAATATACATTCATTCTCATAAGTGAGAAACAATCCCATTAGAATGAAAAGAAGTTCTGAGTAGAAGAATAAAAAAAAAAGATGTTCAATGACTATGCTAAACACTCAAGTACTAAGAAGCTAGATATTTGATTGATTGAATCTTAGCATAATGATCTTCTCCCTCTTCTCTGCCCAGTCTCCTGCCAATCTTGTGAATGGATCTAGACATTCTAACACTTTCAACATTTGGAAAGAAACAGGTTACTCCAAAAAATAGCTTCACTTATTAATTTTAAAAACTGTTTTGCAGCAAGTAGTTTGTTCTTTGGTTTTAGTGCCTTTCTTTTTGCTTTCTAAAGAATGCACCATGTGGCACTCAATACATGCCGAAAGATAAATAAGGTGAATCTTAGAAGGGGACCGCTCAAATTAGTGATTATAGAAAGAAATTGTGTAAGACTTCTTTAATTTTAAAATTTTACCCATATT
This sequence comes from Xerus rutilus, assembly GCA_028644305.1. Classification (NCBI taxonomy): domain Eukaryota; kingdom Metazoa; phylum Chordata; class Mammalia; order Rodentia; family Sciuridae; genus Xerus; species Xerus rutilus. The sequence continues at coordinate 78,761,710 of CM053400.1, read as the reverse complement.
ATTAACAATAAAGTATTAACCCATAATAATTACCTAAAATATATGAATTATATAAGCAACTATAAAATAAGAATGAATATTAGAGATGAAAAGATTGTGAGGTTGAGTGAGAAATGAATTATAGGACACTTGAGCAAAGGTTCTCCCTTCCATCTGTCTGATTCAACTCCTATCACCATCTTTTTCTTCAAATTCATCAGGGTCTCCGAGCATTCTGTTTCTTCTCTCCCTGCTTTACTTCATCCTCTCTCTGTACTTCCATTCCAATCCCTCTTTAAGCCCATGAGTCATCTATCAGGATTTTGTTAATATCAGTTACTCCTGTTCCCTTATTCATGTCACCCAATATGGCTGCCCACACTGGACTTCTCTCAATGTTCAGTGTTTGCTCCCACCTTATGACCTTGCATATATTTTTCCCCTCTGCTTAGAATACTCTTTCAAGATCTCCAGTTCCCTTAATTTCCTCCTACTTCACCTAGCTAGTTCCTCTTCATTCTTCAGATCTTTATCTAAACCTCTCATCAGAAAGGCCTGTAATTGACTCCCAGTCTAAGTTATATCCTTCTAAATACCCAGCAACAGACGCCTATAAAACCCATGAGTGAAATTACTTAACAACTCTGCTTTTGTGTTGGGTTATAAGCTCCATTAGAATGGGTACCAATTCTGTCCTAGTCATTGCTAAGTCCTTCAACACTAGTTTATCACTTGTTAGACATTTAATATCTGTTTCATGAATAAACAATGATCAGAGAGAGACCCCATACATTAGCTGAGGCAATCAAGGAAGTCTTTGTGGAAGAGGAGCTTGTGAAACAGACTTTGAAATATGTGAACAGCAGTGATAGGCGGTGGGAAGAGTTGGTGCTAAAGTTTGGAGACAATGGAGCCTGTGGGTACTCAAGGAGGAGAGTGCAGGTCACTTGGGCTATAGATAACAGGCTGTATAGAAAAGTAAGAAGAGATTAAGCTGGAAAAGACAGCACAATATGGTGCTGGGATACTTAATTTCCTAGTTGATAAGGAGAAAATGAAGGACTATGGTTCCTAGGCTAAATGAAAGGGAAAAGTGAATGCATATAGGAAACTTCCTTTTGAACTCACAGTAACACCACAGGCAATAAATAAATTTCTAAAATGGATTGCTGACTGCAGGAAGTAAATAGGAGAGAAAATGCAGGAATAGAAAGAATTATATGTTTAAGGTGGAGTCTGTGGGAAAAAGACAGAATATTTAAAATATTTATGGGGAGACAAGGGAAAGAGATAAATCAGCATGCTTCCGGAGGTTTCTGTGAGAGTAACCAGAATGATAGGATAATCTGGATTAAGGGGTAGTGAGGGGAGGGAAGTGATTAGAATATTTTATAACATGGCTCAGTTTGGTTTTTTTTTTTCAAATATGTTTTTAGTTGTAGATAGACACGTTACCTTTATTTTATTTATTTATTTTTATATGGTGCTGAGCATTGAACCCAGTGCCTTACATGTGTGAGGTGAGCGCTCTGCCACTGAGCCACAATCCCAGCCCTTGAGTTTGGTTTTTAAAAAATGATCTAGAATATCATGTTCTTGGGGTGAACACTGTAAATCAGAATCTGAAGATTGATGCAGAACTTCAACTCTAGTAATATTTTATATGTATATTCCTGATAATTCCTTTAATCTGCTTGCATGCTTTTATACCATAAAAGATTTTTTAAAAGTGCTTTAAGCCATAAGAATAACACAGTATGCCTTCTTGAGAAAAAATTGTACAGAAAATTTGAGACATTTAGCTAATAAAATAATAATTTTTGAATTCTCATCATATTTTAAAATACAGTAATGAAAAGCACAAAGGTTTTTCTTTGAAAGCTTGTGGTAGACGTTAGTATGTTTTTTAAACTTTAATAACCATAAGAAAATAGTTAATGTTATATTTAGCATCAGTCACTGGTAAATGACAGCATAAGACCTTGATGTTTTTCGATAATGAACTAGCAGGGGTCCCCAAAATGCAATTAGAGCAAGTGATTTTTCACAGTGCTTTAGAGACAGGGAGATGGCATCATCACATAAGAGAATAAAATATTAGTGTGGTATTTACAGCCTACTAATTAGAAGGCTATGTTAAACAATCTTTAAAGAAGCAATCCATCCTTCACAGGATTTAGAACACAGTAGGGACATTATTTGCTTGTTCAAACCTCGAAAGAGCAGTTTAGAAAGTCCTCAAAATCTGATCCTAAATTTTCAGCAACTTAATCCCCATACAATTGCAGCCCCAAATACATTAAACTCTTAACCACATTTGTTAATACAACTGAAAGTCTTCCTAGAAAAGGAAACCAAAGCCAGACACTGTGGCGCACACCTGTTATCCCAGCACTTTGGGAGGCTGAGACAGGAGAATCGTGAGTTCAAAGCCAGCCTCAGCAACAGCGAGACGATAAGCAACTTAGTGAGACCCTGTCTCTGAATAAAACACAAAATAGGGCTGGGAGTGTGGATCAGTGGTCAAGTACCCCTGAGTTCAATCCCGGGTGCAAAAAAAAAAAAAAAAAGTAAACCAAGACTTCAGGGTAAGTGAGAGTTGGTCAGATTGAAGGAGGGAAACAGCTGGGAGGGAGAGCACTCTAGGAAGAACAGGCAGAAACAACATCACAAAGGAAGGCCAGCCTGGCCAGGGTCTTTCAGGGCAATTCCCTTTAAGGACAAGAGCAGTCAAGGAAGAATGACTGCTCAGAGCCAATCTGTGCTTAAGTTCAGTCTTGGAAATTGTATTAACATGCATCCTATCACCACTACTAATTCCAGACCCACACCCTTTACTGATTTCCAAAGGTAAATGTGGGAAGTGATTAATGCATTTAGCTAATGAAATAATAATTTTTGAATTCTCATCATATTTTAAAATACAATAACGAAAAACACAAAGGCTTTTCTTTGAAAGCTTTGTGGTAAGCGTTAGTATGTTTTTTAAACTTTAATAACCATAAGAAGCAAATTACTTTGAAGCACTCCATTTAAAATTGTTGCTCCATGCATAAAATGTTATATTACTGTATTACCAAACCATTTTTTTATCTTTTAGAAAATGTACTTATTTAAATACATAAATATGACTAATGACTACAGAATTATATAATCACCAAAAAAGGTTCTAGATTTTGTTTAATGGTCTCTTGGCTTTTCCTCTGCTGATATTGGTGCCAACGAAATTAGGTTGTAACTAGTGTTTCTTTTTGTAGCTGGAGAGACATTTCCAAGTACAGAATGAATGGAGTTCATTCAGAGGCCTTGCAAATGGGCTGTGGCCCCTTTTTATGCATAATGGGCCCAACAAAGATATTGAGGACAAAACCAACTTTTAGTTTTTAACTGGTTGACAAGGAACTCCTTTAAAATGCTGGATTTACTTAGGTTTATCTGTACTTTCATCACAATTTCTATACAAGAATATTAAGGCTGCCAGACAGTCTCCCACTCAGGGAAGGCAGCTAGATTTTTTTTTTTAATAATAGATCAAATCATGTGTTGCTTAAAACCTAAACTACAGAGGACAGAGTTTAAGATAAACTTAAAACCTAAAGTACAGAGGACATAGAAATATCCAATAGACTAAATGACACAATGACATGAAATAATAACACTTTAGAAAAAAAGACACTAGTAGAGAGAGCAAGTCCTTGTGAGAGAAAGGTGAAAAAGTCACGCATATTTCAATAAACCTAATTTTTGTTGTTGTTACAGTGGTACCTGAATACATCAGGACTTAATGTACTTTTTTAAACTGATTTTTAGACAGCAAAACATTACAACTGTTAGGAGAAAAGAGGTTGTAACCCATTTCCTCCACACCCTTTTGATACTTGACATTGATAATTTGTGTGGTCTTTGGCTTATGCAGTATCCTGTCTCATTATGACTGGACTTAAGATTGAATAACTGTCATCAACAATACATCATCCAGTTGAAGGTTTTATTTTTTAGTTAGATGTAATCATTTTGCCAACTTACTCTTTTTTTTTAAACCTGAAGGAGTCAAATTCACAGCTGGCAAAGCAACAAAAAAGTAAACTGAAATCTAATGCTAGGGCTTCAATACAATAAAGTCAAAAGATTTTAATGTGAAAGGAAAGGAATTTCAAGTTATTTGACCCTCTGGTTCAATACTTATAAGTTCACTAGTATTTTTTTTCTCTAACTTAGCAGGAGAATTAATATATTCCTCAATTGACCCAGGGTATATCTCTCCTTCTCCAACTAATTTGCAGGTCGAATTACAAAAGAGACACAGTAACTCAGTGAAAAGAGAGTAATGAGGTAGAAAGGAGACAGGTTCTTGGAATCAGCTCACACTCCAGCCTATATTTCTGCACACTGACTCAGGCCAAACCCAGTGCAGCATCCAGTGGTGGCTAGGGAACCCGTGTCCTTCCATTCATTTGCCAGCAGGAGATCATTAATGCTCCTTCACATTGTGTATTTTTGAATCATTTGGTAGAAACTTCACCTAATGGAGATACGAAGGATTAAAATTCTGAAACTGAATTGTTGTGTGGGGTAGAATAAAAACAACTGTTGTCAAGTGAAATCATTTCTTCTTTTTTAAAAGTTTTTTAGTGAACACAATACCATTATTTTCTTTATTTATTTTTATGCAGTGCTGAGGATCAAATCCAGTACTTCACACATGCTAGGCAAGTACTCTACCACTGACATATACCCCCAGTTGGGGTGGTAGGAGGGGAGAAAAGGGGAGTTGCTGGGGAGTGATATTAGCCAAATTATATTGTTACATTATGTGCATGTACAAATATGTAACAATAAATTCGATAATTATGTACAACTATAATGCAACAATTTTTAAAATGTGGGAAAAAGTTTATAATGGAGGTGAAAAATTCCTGTTGGTCACCTGGTGACATCATAGCCATTGAAACTGCATATTGCAATGTATTATTCACATATTTGTAGTGATGCTGTAAATAAACCAACATGGTGCCTATCATGGAAAAGAATAGTACATACTTGATAATAGTAATAAATTACCATGTTACTGGGTTATGTGTTACTATATTTTTAATCATTATTTTAGAGTATACTCCTACTTATTAAAAAAAATGTATTGTTACTCTGGCAGTAGCCTCCTACATCTCAGGTTGACTGTCTCTCTCTTTTCTTTAATTTATTTTTTATTTGTGCTAATCAGTTATACATGACAGCAGAATGCTCATTGATTCATTATACACAAATGGACCACAGTTTTTTACTTCTCTGATTGTACACGAAGTAGGGTCACACCATTTGTGCAATCATACATGTACGTAATGTAATGATATCTTTCTCATCCTACCATCTTTCCTACCCACAGGACCTCTCCTTCTCTCCCTCCCCTTTGCCCAATCCAAAGTTCCTCCCATGTGCCGCCCCCCTTGATTGTCTCTTGATGGCAACAAGGATCCAAGTGATTGATCTCTATTATCTAGGTTTATCTAAATACATTCTATGAGGTTCACACAATGAAATCACCTAACACTGCATCTCTCATGATGTGATCCCATTGTTAGGTCATGCAAGACTGTTAATCACACACAAGTAGCCTCAAGAAATGAAGTCACTTTGTTCATCTCTTAGGGGTTGCATGGCCACTCTTACATCTCATCTTTGCTTCTCTCTGTCAACTCTGTTTCTTCTGCTTCTCCACTGTGGCTCGAGCCTTACATCACATTACATTATGGGACACTTAACTAAAAAGTCACTTATCCTGTTTGTCATCCCTGAATTCACATTCTTGAGAGAAAATCTCGGTGGCTTAATTTGCCCCCAGACTACTGGTAAAACATGTTTTAATTTGTCCACCATCTCTTTTCCAAAATCCTCCTAACTCTAATTTCTGATTTAAAAACAAAACAAAACAAAAAAAAACCTGCTTTCCAATCCTAGAGTTGGAACCCTTAATCAACTTGGCTTAAACGGATTCTTAGGAATTTGAATCTTGAGTGGAATGCCTTGGGGTACTGTAGGTCAAAGGATGCATAAGCTCTCCATGCTCAAGTCCTCAGAACTATTTTGGTTCCTATCCTCCCTAATGCATGTTTGCCTAGTGATCCTTTGATTCTGTAAGCTGTTCTAGTTATTCTCTTCTATAAAGATACATAGTCGGGCTGGGGTTGTGGCTCAGTGGTGGAGCATTGGCCTTGCATGCGTGAGGCACTGGGTTTGATCCTCACTACCACATATAAAATATATAAATAAATAAAAGAAAGGTTTTTAAAAAAGAATAGAGTTATTAGAAAATAAAAAATATTTAAAAAAATTTTAAAAAGATACATAGGCACTCACCTGTTTCTTGCAATTAAATACCCTAAGTGGCTAGATTCTCTTTTGTGACTTTAATCAGCTATGGCCAACTAGGGGTTTGGGCAAAACAAATTTATCTATAGGAGATGTCAAATATAGTTAGTAATCTGATGTAATCTATAACAGAGGAGATTAGTGGTTCTAAGAGTGAGACTTGTGTCTATATAGTTTTTTTTTTTTTTAATTTATATTCACTTTAACTCAATAGGCATTGCAATTTGACCTTTTCTATGTAAGTATTTGGTGAATATTTAAATGGGTAAACTGGCTGAAACTTTGCTCTCAAGTATTTCCCAGTCCGGGGTAAAGAGTACGTGTACACACATAATTAAAATATAGAGCAGGTATGCTGACTACTATGATAAGATGAAATAAGAATACAGACCAATTATTTTGGGCTATACCATTAGCCAAACAAGTCAGTCTGTGGAGAGACTAAAATATTGTGTTGTTAGCCACAGATACAAAGAAGAGAAGGATCTGTTTTCAGGAACTACAGCCCTTTGAGGTCTTGAGTAACCTACAAATTGCAAAAAGACTCCCCAGTCTTATAGCAACTTGAAAGAGACTGTTTTCTCACCTTTAATCTCAGTAAAGTATAGGTCTAATGGCAAAAGTCCTTCAGAACCAATAAGTGATTCTTTCCTCTTTAACCCAAGTCCTAGGTGAGTAGGAAACATCCCCATTTAGTGCCTCATTTCGTCATTTAGCCTGTTCTCCACTCCTGAGTTGTATCAATGAGGGGACATCTGGGTAAATGACCTCCATACCTTTGAGATAAAAGAAAGTGTCATTTTTCTTAGATATTGAATCTGATGACTCAGCGCAAATTCTAGTCTTGAGTGTATCCACCAACCATGCTGAGCATCCACTGGATGAGCAAGGACCCATAGATTCCAGCGAAACTCCTGCATACGTCCTGCACTGGCCCCGTAAGATTGTAATTCTATCCCGGATGTAGGCTCTTTCTCCTGAGCACTGGTTATCCTAATTTTTGACAGTTCTCCCTTTGGTTATGATAGTAGACCCAAGTTCAATAAGCAATTCTTTCAGAATCATATCCTCCTTACTCTGAAGAAGGTATTGCAAAGCTTTTTCTAAAAAGGGCCAGATAGTAAATATTCTAGGCTTTTAAGGGCCAGAGGGTCTCCGTCTCAAGTACTCAGTCTGACATTGTATGCGGTAAAGCAGTCATAGACAACACTTAAACAAATGTATGCACAAGAGCCTAAGAGGCAGTACAGGACAGTGATCAACAGGTCTGGAGAGGAGTCCAAGACCCATCTCTGGCACTTGTAGCCACACAACCTTGGGAGAGCTACTGAACCACTCTTTGCTTCATTTTCCTCATCTGTAAAACAGGAATGACAGTAGTACTGTTATCATTAGTTTCCTATTCTCCCCTAAATGTGTCAATTAAATGAATTACTGACTTACTATCTAATTTTTAATAAAATCCTCAAGGATGAAATTTTTCACAGAATGTGATTAGTTTCTTTCTTTCTCACATGCTATTTCTTTCTCTCATGTACTTCTTACAGCCACTTGCAACTATGCCGTATAAAATAGCTTCAGAAATAAGCCCAGCATTGCGATATGTTGAGACATTTTATCAGGGAACGATCAGTGATGATCACAGTATAAAATGAATAAGGAAACATTTCAAGATGATTTTCATTATAAAAATATAATTTAAAAATATCATCTATTTTTTCTATTAAATTTGATTTAGCCATATGACTTACATAAGTTATAATAACAAACCAAAACCAACTATCTTGATCCATTTAAAATATGGTTATCTCAGAATTTTGATATGATTACCATTTAAACAATGTTACATTGTGTACACACATATCTGTCTATCTAGTTTAAAGGTGGAGAATATACTGAGATGATAGAGAAATCTCTTAAGTTTGGAAGTCCATTTACACTTATCACTATAATCAATTACAATAGATCATTAGAATCTATTTCTCACAATCGAAACTCTCCTACTGTTTTTGGAATGCAAAGACCAAGATATCTAAATTGTCATCTTAGAGCAGCAGACACATAGATACTAGCAACATACATTTCTTTGGGGGCCCATACCATGCTGAGTATATTGCCCAAGGGAGTCATGTACTGTAATGACTAAGAACAAGAATGGTGAGCCGGGCGCGGTGGCTCAAGCCTGTAATCCCAGCACTTAGGGAGGCTGAGACAGGAGAATTGCGAGTTCAAAGCCAGCCTCAGCAAGGGCGAGGCGCTAAGCAACTCAGTGAGACCCTGTTTCTATATAAAACACAAAATAGGGCTGGGGATGTGGCTCGGTGGTCAAGTGCCCCTGAGTTCAATCCCCAGTACCCCCAAAAAAAAAAAAAAAAAGAATGGTGAGAGGCCTGGATTCAGATTCAGGTTCTAGAACTTAACTGCGTGTTTTTTGGTGTTTTTTTGTTTGTTTGGTTGGGGTTTTTTTGGTATCAGGGATTGAACTCAGGAGCACTTGACCGCTGAGCCACATCTCAGCCCTTTCTATTTTTTTTTTTTTTTTTTGAGACAGGGTCTCACTAGGTTGCTTAGGCCTTGCTAAATTGCTGAGGCTGGCTCTAACTCTGATCCTCCTGCCTCAGACTCCCAGCCACTGGGATTACAGGCATGCACCACCATGCCTGTCTCAACTGTGTGACTCTTGATAAAGTTCTTGGACTAAAAGTATTATGTATGTAAGTGCCTTATGTATGCAACCTCCTGGAATTTGGTAGGCACTCAATAATAGTAGCTAAAAATAAAATAATTAATACATGTGTGGGCATGCATGTGCATAAAATAATGCTAAAGTTAAAAAATTTAAATCCTCATAGAAAAGACTTCAGTGAGAAAGGAACATTAAAAATAAAGATAACTAGATAGGTCCTAGAAGGTTCTTTACCTGTAAAACAGAAAACAATAAAACTCAAACTCTTAGTATGACTTCACCGAATCACTTTGGCATATATAAAGGACTAGACAAACACCAAGAAAATGCTACACTCTTGAAAATTCCTTTATTAATGCTTAACTAAGCTGCTCCAATACATTTTCAGTTCTAATGTGATATTAAATGCTACTTTGTATGATGCTCTACATTTGATTTTAAATAAATCATCATGCTTATTAATGGAATTTGAGATTGTTACTTTTTTTTTTTTAAATATTTATTTTTTAGTTGTAAGTAGACAGAATATCTTTATTTTATTTTTATGTGGTGCTGAGGATCGAACACAGTGCCTCACGTGTGCTAGGCGGGCACGCTACCACTACGCCATAACCCCAGCCCTGAGATTGTTACTTTTTTAAAAAGGTTTTTAAATAGTTGATAATACTAAGTTGAACAGTTAAGTTAGCTTTAGTTACAATATTACAAGATCTGTTCATCACAAAATTATTGTTAAAACTGAATGTGCTTGTACAAATGCTCAGAGTGTGGACAGCTGTCCAAACAATAAGAACTCTATGTATCAGAACAGGTGTTGTTATTATCCCCTAAATCCATAACACACTTGTTGGTTTATAAAAGATTTGGTGGGAAAAAAAAGGCTTAAACATAAAAAGTAAATAAGTAAATATTCCAGTAGTAAAACAGAGCAATAAATTTCAACCCATTCTTTGCATAAGAATCAACGTTTCAAGCCAGGCGCAATGGTACATGCCTGTAATCCCAGAGGCTCCAGAGGCTGAGGCAGGAGGTTCACAAGTTCAAAGCCAGCTTCAGTAACTAAGTAAGGCTCTAAACAACTTAGTGAGAACCTAACTCAAAATAAAAAATAAAAAGGGCTGGGGATGTGACTAGTGGTTAAGCCTCCCTAGGTTCAATTCCCCAGTATCTACTCCCCCACCCAAAAAAAGAACCAAGTCTTCAATGAGAAGTTAGAAGAAAATGATAGGGGATTTCCACTGCATAGAGGTATTTTGGTACCACCTAATAATACCTGATTTTGGATATTTATCACAATTAACCTAAGATGCTCAAGGAACTGTTTCAAAGAATTTTCTAGTTGTAAATAACAATGATTTACAAATTTTTATAGGTTACTTCAGAGCAAGTATCATTTTACTTATCATGGTTCTGTTTATACCATACACAAATTAGGCACTGAATAAATGAGAGATCATAGCATACTGAAGACCTACATCTACCAGAAGAAAGGCCATACCTCAATCACATGCATGGTTCTATTCACTTAAATTCAATGGCCAGATGATCAAAAGCAGTGCTTCTCACCTGGAGACAACTTTACTCCGAGGGGATATGTGGAAATATCGGGGTCATATTTGCTTGTCACAACTGTGAAGATGCTGTCATATATTGGGTAGAGAAGAAGGATGCTGCAGAACATCACAGCTATAATGCACAGGATAGCCCTCCCGTTGCAGTTACCCAGCTCTAAATGGCAATAGTGCTCAGGTTGAGAATTCCTGATGAAACAGTTATGGAATATTCATGCTGGTATCAGACGGGCATCCAGAGCAGTATTCACTAAGTCATACCTTGTTTAAAAAAGTTTCATTGTAAGATTCAAAAGAAAAAAAGAGAGATTCACTTCAGTACTCATTTTCCAATGGAAAGGTGGAAGCAGAATGAACAGCCCTCCACTTTCAGCTAACAGACATTTCTTCATTCATCTTTGTGTTTATTACCACATGTAATATCTAAGAACTATGGAAGAATGCAGTGATAATGGTATGCTAACATATAAGAAAACAAGTTGACTTTTGATAGTGAGACATTTAAAGAGAGCAAATATTTAAGGGTTAGATTTGTACTCAATGCCTGGCATGAGAATACTGAAACAGGAAAGGTAAAAGGGGCTAATGATAAAGATAGTTAACATCTTTTATATACTTCCAACCTATCACAAAAATCTGGTACCTGATAAATACATGTGTTCTCCATTAATTGACAAACTCCATCAATTTCAGAAATTGGGAGTTCCAGAATGATTTTTTTTTTTTGGTACTGGGGATTGAACTCAGGGGCACTTGACCACTAAGCCACATCCCCAGCCCTATTTTGTGTTTTATGTAGAGACAGGGTCTCACTGAGTTGCTTAGCGCCTCGCCATTGCTGAGGCTGGCTTTGAACTCGCGATTCTCCTGTCTCAGCCTCCCAAAGTGCTGGGATTACAGATGTGCACCACCGCGCCTGGCTCAGAATGAATATTTTTTACTGACTTCTATAAAATTGTATTATAGTTTCTCTTTCACATGTCCTTCTCCACTAGACTGAGACTTCTGGAAGCAGGTTCTCTTGTCTTACTCTTTATCAGGACTTGCCACTTCTTTCCCACTGGTTAGATTAGTCATTAGAGATTTATCAAGTGAAGAAGGATAGTACTATCACAAACATAGGGAGACTGTCTAAAACACTCGAAATTCTGAGGAGTTGTCACAAAGCTAGTCTGTGAAGTCTTGCATGAGCAAGATATCTCATTAATCTTTGTATTCACAGATACTAGTGAAGAGTCTAGCAAATAGCAGCCACTTAATTAGAATATTTTGAATTCAATTTATCTTGAACTATAACTATTCTTTATCTTCAACTATAAGTTTTCCAAGATGAAGAAACATGATATTCTCCTTTACATAGATCTTGACTCAGAAAACAGTTACTCCTTTTTTTTTTCACATGTATTTGTTTACACCTCTTATATGGTTCTTGCCCTTTACTTGTTCAGCTCTGATAACAATGAATAGCAAACAAGTTCAAAGGGAGGAAATATGTCACCTTTGCAACTTTTTCACTCAGCTTCTAATGTATCAGTGTGAGATGCAGAGTGGGTTACATAAGTAAAGACAAGTATTCCTTTCCAAGTCAACAAGGAGATCTACAATTTCCCATTAGACCGTTGCCTTATCTGGGGAGCCATCCTGTGGTGCTATGGTGGATACTGTGGGAAAAAAATAAAGAAAAAAGTAAAATCAAGTTTAATGTGCTGAGACAGAAGCTAAATTTCTATTGTAGGTTTATTATTCAAATACCACTGTCAATCAGCCCTCCTGATGTTTTATCCACAAAGATAAAAATTATATCTTCTTTCCTTTTAGGTAACTCAAAAAAGAAAAAAAAAATCTCACTAAACCTCAAGAATCAAGCAAATTGGCATAACAGTAGCAACTCTAAAGCACTTGCTTGCTGTTATTTTGGTTTAGAAAAGATGCTTACTTCATTCTTTTCATAAACTAATTCTCTCATATACATACATATCTATCATAGATCACTCTGTAAAAGTTAAATGGAGAAATTTCTGTCCTCTGTGTTCCTGTGGGTTGTAAGACAGAGAAGGTAGAAAGAAGGTCATATTCCCTCCCTCTCAAATAATCAAAAATATGGTATCAATTATTATTATAGCTTGACAGTACTGATAATAGCATACATCTGACCAAACCAAATTCAGGCCTTCAAAACACGAAGTGGGTGAGTGAACATAAAACATCAATTTCCCATTTCTTTCAACACAAACAATTTCTGAATTTGTTGATCCTGAGAGAGAAAAAAGTCTCTCAGATAATCTCTCATATCTTAGGGTCAGTCTGTAACAGCAGATCCCTTCTTTGTCCACTAACCAGTGGGCAAACAGACTCCACTGTGGACAGCCAGAGAGCTGCAACACATGCAAAGCACTTGCAACTCTTCTTGTTTTCTTATTTTTCCTGTTTTCATTGGCAGAATTTTTTCCCTGCCCAAAGCAGAGCTGCAAATGAAAGCAGCTGTCCCAAGTGGAGGAAGTTCAAAGACCAGAGAAGAAAGAGAAAGGAGGTAGGGGTCAAATGAGGAAAACAACTGAGGACAACAAGAAGATTCTTGGCAATTCTGCCTGGTACAGAAGTCTAAAGCGGAAAGCATACTCGAGGACAGATGGACTGCTGGCAGTTATGGGCAAAGCAATGCACCAATAGGATTTCAAGTGACTAAACAACTGAGCGATATTTTTACGCAGATTTGAAAACTTGTAATGCTCTCAGAGCAAGAAATATTTCCAAATATTTTCTTCTGAATTTCCAGTAGTCACTTTTTTGATTCCTGTCATATATTCACTCATATCTCTGAATCATTCAAGAGTCAAATCTATTTAAAATTATTAAATGAATTTTCTTTGGTTATGTAACTTAGAAGTTATCAAGAAATATATAGATATAGTTGTTTTAGAATAGAGGAATTAGTGTGTATCCAGCATTTATTTTTTAGACACAAAATTTAGTGCTTCATTAGATAATGAGATTAAATCTTGAAATTATTATGAAAGGATAATAGTTATAACATTGCAATTAATTACTTTCTTTTTGAATTTAAAAGCAGTAAAATAATTTATGAAACATTTCAGAATACATTTTAAAAATAGATTTTGAAAACATAAAATACCATACTATGTTTTAGGATTGTTAGATATATTTTATAAAAAAACAATTCACTCAAAATTTAATGCTGATACATGAATTCTAGAATACTGGAATTCCAAAACAGATTGAAAAAATCAATGAAGTGGACAGATTCTGGAAGGCAATTTGTTTGAATATATTTGCAAGTTCAAATATCCACATTTTTAGCACAAAAACTTTTCTATTGCCCAAGCTTCTTTAAAAATACATGCAGTTACAAGTGAGAATGACTATAAAATGGGATCTAAAAATGTTTACTCTATGTAGAAATTTCATAAACGTAACTGCAGAACAGTAAACACTTTTTACAGAATGACTGCCAAATCTAGAAGCCTTTTCTTTCAGTCAACACTTTCCCACCGTGAGAACCATTTCTCATTAACAACCAAATTGTTTTCAGATGCTGTGCTATAAGGGGTTTCCTTAGAAACCATTTGGTAAAAGACTGTGGCTTTCTTCCATAGAAATCTCAAGCAGTGAAAAGGCAGATTTTCTGGCATAAATCAAACCCAATTTCTAGGGTTCACTAAACCCTTTCTCCTCAAAATAATGTTTTGTGACTTGATCTTAGCAGTTAATAGTACATGCAGGAGAGCTGGTGTGAACCAGTTTTAAATAAATTGTATTCCATTTCTTTTGTCATTCAATTGAAATCACTTCCAGGGTTTGTTATACCTTGATGAAGGTTTAACTGCACAACTAATGGACAAGATAATATATTTTACCGTGTAGCAAAATCTGTAATTTTTTTTTCCCACCAAGTGAACTCAAGTGAATTAATCTTTGTATTGTGCAGACAATGCTATCTGCTCTGATTTCAGAGTTATTCTTGCTTGCAAATATATGATTTTAAAAGAGACTGGGACAACAAGAAGTCTCTGTTAAAAATGTAGATATTTCAGCTGGCTAATATATATGGAAATATACATCAACAATGTTGTAGGAAGTTTCTAGATGCATAATAATTCATATGAAATACACAAAAAAGAAGGATATGTACCAATAATTATGCCTCAGGCATGGGTTCAGTACTTTGAACTGAAATCTAAAATTGTTACTGGGATCAAATAAAGTACTTCCATATCTTCTTAACTTTTGCACACATTCTCTTTGCCAGCAATGTACACCAGCTACCCAAATAAATCTCACTGCTCCTTCAGACTTTGCTCAACCATCTCCTCATTAACTCACTCATTCATTTAAGTTTTACAGAGCACTGACAATTTGTGAGATTCTGGAGTGAAGAAGATAAACAATGTCCATTCTTCATGGAGTTAATGATCAAAGGTGAATCATTTCTCCTTTCCTGATTTCCTCAGATAATCGTGTAATTCCCACTGCTATCATCATTCATTCATTTAACAAGTGTCTAAAGTGCATATACTACATATAGTTATCTCATATTATAATTTTTTTATAGATCTGCTTCACCTAATTTGTGAGCACTTTGAAGAAAGAGCTTTTGTATATATTTATGTTCCTAGTACCCAGTAAAATTCCTGGAATATAGTAGGTACAAAATAAATTCATGTGGACTAAATGATTGAAGTAAACTAAATATTCTAGTGAATAGAACAGGTTTTTCTGCTATTTGAAAATTATCAATAATACACCATTGCTTACAAAAATTTCAGCACTGTCTGCTAAAAATTTCTGCCATACTTAGAGAAGTAAAAAAAAAAAATGGAAACTTGAGAAATAGTTAAGCTATTTTAAGAAGTTTGGCAACCACAGCCTCATGACATTATCAGGCAAATCTTGATCAAAATTAAATTAGTTATCATACAGAACAATCCATCTAAGTTCAAAAAATAATCTGAAGTAGAAATTGGTCTCCTTAGTTAGTTATAACAAGTATTGTGACAATTTGATTTGAGGACTATGTTACTTAGCTTTATGTCACTGTGATCAAAACACCAGACAAGAACAACGTAGAGGAGGAAAAGTTTATTTTGGCTCATGGTTTCAGAGATTCAGTTCATGGTCAGCAGACTATATTGCTCTGGGTCCAAAATAATGCAGAACATCATGGTGGAAGAACAAGATGGAGGAAAGTTGCTCAGCTCCTGGAAGTCAGGAAACACAGAGAGAATGGGGAAGAGGCTAAAGGCAAGCTGAGCCATTTGAGGGTATGCCCACATCTACTCCATCCATACCTCACCTGCCTACATTTACCACTCAGTCCATTCAAAGAATGATTAGTTTATAGCTCTCATAATCTAGTCATTAAATATATGATTAAAAATGGAATTGAGAATATTCTATTAATTAATTTTCCTAATTATTACACTGCTTCTTAGTTGTTACATTGTTACTACTTAAATTTTACTAACTTTCCATAGTATTTAATTCTCCTCTTACCCTTATACACAACCACACACATACATGTGGACATGCCCATTATAAAAAATAAAAACCTTCTTTTCAGCTTTGCCTGGGAAATCATATAAACCTTTTACTCCAGCCCTCTGATTTCCCTTCTTGATCCCTAATTGTTTTTTAATCATCAGGATGTTTTAATTTCCAACCTCATATTGCTTTTAATTTCAAACTGGCTGAGAATTCTCACTCAGTACTCACTAATATATTTCAGGATCTCAATTATCATGTGTATTATATCTCTAAACCCTTGATGTATTGAAAAGACTGTCAAACTCAGATTATGCGAAGCTGCAGGTTTGCTAAGACTTCAGCACCAAAGGTTAGAGGTATAGAGGAAAGGTTGGGACTGAGGCTGGTGGGAGAATGACCAGCTCATTTTACTTTGCTTGAGATTATCCTAGTATAAGCACTGAAATTCCCATGTCCCAGGAATCCTGAGTATTGGGCAGAAGGAGGGTGAAAGAAACTGAAATGCCAGGACCAGATCTTTTATGGTAGTCAATAAACTACCTCCAAAAGAATGGTAAGTGTAGCCATGATTGTGAGATGAGTCAGAGTCAATGGGACCAAATTTAGCTCATGAGGCAGGACAGCATTGCCTATAGACAAGAAGAACTGAGCCCCATGGTCTGGATTGGGTTCACGTGGCTTTAAGGGTATTTGTGGAGCAACAGAATAGAAAGCCTTTTGTGGGGAAGACAGTCCAGCTCCATTAATTAGCTAGTATTGGTGGTGGTGGTGAAATGTTTACTGACCTGATAGGAATGGCTTGTTGGTGGAGCTTCTGCTTATGATCTGTGAAATACAGTGGAAAACAAACACAGATGAAATTAAGATTCAACAGGGCTCAACACTATATAGCTAAGAAGAGGCAGAGCTAAGTTTTAAACTTAGTTCTTTTTAACACCAGGTCTGTTGCTCAGGTAAACTTTAAAGGCAACCTTTAAATAAAAGATTATGATATAGGGCTGGGGTTGTAGCTCATGATAGAGTGCTTGCCTAGCACGAGTAGGGCACTGGGGTCAATCCTCAGCACCACATTAAAAAAAATAAAGTTCTAAAAAAATTATGATATAAATTCTATTCATAAAAATCCATTATTTTATAGCAGTTGTGTCAACAGCATTCCCAATTTCCCAGATTATTAAATCATTTTTATTTGTTTTTTGATTAAAGTCTTTGAAGGTGAAGGCTACTCCTTATTTATCTTGATATCCTTTCATTAGCAGAATGAACTTTTGATAGATGTTTTTTAGTTAAACAAAATTAAGACTTACACATTCTATTTGGTTTCTTTTACTTTTATTTTTTTTATTTATTTATTTTTTTGGCTGGCTCCATAAACTATTCTTTTAATCTATTCAAACAAGCCCATCTTAAGTTCTAGGGCCTTTGAATTTTGAAGTCATAGAGATTTCTTCCTTGTCTGAAATCCACCTCAGCATTTTATCTTTTCACTTATTTACATCTTAACATTCTGGCAGGTATTCCTATCTACTTTGCATCCTTCATTTTTGGGGGGGTACTAGGGATTGAACTCAGGGGTACTTGATCACTGAGCCACATCTCCAGTCCCTACATCCTTTACTTTTATACTTGCAGAAGTCATCCAATCAACACTGATAATTTGAAATCCAGAAGCATAAGTCTGTCAATAAATCTGTTTTCTCAACTGATAATTCAAAACAGGGACAGAATTTTAACATCAGTTAATTACTGTAGTTTGTTGCTCACAAGTGTACAAAAAATTCCTTTTGCCCTTTATTAGGAACTAAGCTCCACCACATATGAGACTTTGGAGACTGTCATCATGCTGATAAGGTTATCTTTAGAAGAACAAAACACTTCCTGGTAAAAAGAGATTCCAAGCATTTCTATAAGAGAAAAATATTAATAGTTGATATCAAAACTGCTAAAAATGAAATCTTGTAATGAAATCTAATAAAAGACCAATTGCTTTTTAGGAAGCTACATTGCAACAAATCAGATTGTGACTATCAAGTTTACATCTTCATTATTTCTAAGTGACAGTGTTGGGGGGCTGGAGGAGAGGAGACCACAAACAAAAACCATACTACTTAATAGTATAAAAGTAAAACAAATGTTTTCTACTTGTCATAGAAGCTTTTGCTTAACTTCTTTCTGCTTAGAAGTTAAGACCTCTAAACTGCAAAAGGAATTTTTTTCCTTAACCCAAATCCTTACTAAACCTCATTTTTTCCCACAGGGCTAGGGAAACTTAGTATGTAACTGAGCATTAACCTGATTTTTGTCAGCATCAGATATCTAAAATAAGAATGACACCTAGAACACGTTTTCTGGTTCCTACTTTGGTACTTAAAAAAAAAGAATATTCTGGGGTTGTGGCTCAGTGCTTGAGCACTTGCCTCTCATGGGTGAAGCACTGGGTTCAATTCTCAGCACCTCATATAAATAAATGAATAAAATAAAGGTCCATCAACATCTAAAAAAATTTGTAAATGAATATTTCAATTCCCAAAACTTGAATCTGTATGTGATATAGATTCTAACCATGCTTTTAAAATACTGATGGTAAAATCAGAGGCAGAATTAATGGGAAATGAATGAGGCACAAGTGACTAGTATCCTTAAAATAAGCCCCTTCCAAGTTTCTGAGAGAAACCCTAGCAGTATATTTAGTGATCATAGACTTTTGTACAATTTGTAAAAGTAAGATAGACTAATTCTGATCAGTTAAGACCAGTGTCTCTTTTCATTATGATTTCTCATTAAAGTTTCTAGAAGTAGTCACATGCATCTTAAGGTCCAGCAACAAGAAGGTTGAATTGTAGTATCCTTAGTGTGGATTTAGTGGAATAGGCTTATATGGTTTACAGAGTCTTGTGGGGGGTAAACTGTAACCAGCCAAGTGAGTTCAAGACTGGCTTCTAGCTATACTCCTATCACCCTGTGAACTAACTCATCCAGAATCATGACACAAAGATGCAGGTCCAGAAGTCATATTATAGTATGAATGTGTCCCACCAACTCTAGTAATGTAATTATGTGGTTAAGAAGAAATTCAATAGAGGTTTTCTCAAATTGGACAACAATCCTAAAACTTTAGAAGACATTATTAATAACAAGTTATAAAACTAAAGAAAAGCAAAGTTTTTCTTCTATCAATAATAAAAATAAGACTTCTGACCTGCTATTATGGTCTAAATGTTCATGCCCCTCCACCCCTAAATCATACATTGGAATCTAATCACCAATGTCACAGTATTAGGAAGTGGGCCTTTGGTAGGTGAATACGTCATGAGGAGGGAGCCCTCATGAATGGGATCAAAGCCATTACAAAAGGAGACCCAGGGAACTGTCTTGTCCCTTTCACTAGGAGACCACGCAGTGAAAAGGCATCACCTATAATGCAAAGGAGAGCCTTTTTAGACACTAAATGTGATGGCACCGTGATTATGGATTTTCCAGTCTCCAAAAATGTGAAATACCAGTAACTGCTTTTGTAAGTCACCCAAATTCTGGTATTTGGTAATGACATCAAAAACATAATAAAACCCCTGAATGGGCATTGCCTACCACTATAAACAAATAGAAAACCAGACAACAATTATGAAACAATGGTTTTTAGATATTGCATCCAAAATCAGCACAGAATTGTGGTCTTTGAAAGAAGGGTCATGCATTAGTAATGGTATTAAATTAGTTCCAAAATAAAGACCTACAATAACAAAGCTTAAATGCAAGCCTAGAAAGGATAAAACTGATGTTCAACTTATTTAACTGCACACTAGAGCAAATTTAGCACTCTTTAAAGAAATGCAACAAAATCCAGTAATGAACAACATTCACTACAAAACAGTAAAATTCACTTGGTCTGGCATCCAGTCAGTAGTTACTAGGCATACAAAAAATTATAACAAAGAGGAAAATTAATCAATTAGAAACATAACTAGAAATGAAATAGATGATGGAATGAGTAGAAAAGGACCATAAAACAGCTATTTTAAGTATTATAAATATGCTCAAAGATGCAAAGATATGGAGATGATAGGGAAAAAATAGCAAGAATGCAATATACAAAAATAAAAAAATGCAGCTGGGTGTGGTAGTGCATGCTTGTAACTCCAGTGACTCTGGAGGCTGTGGCAGTAGCATCAAAAATTTGAGACCAGCCTCAGAAATTTAGTGAGGCCCTAAGCAACTTAGTGAAACTCTGTCTTAAAATAAAAAATAAAAGGGGCTGAGGATATGTCTGAGTGGTTAAGTGCTCCTGGGTTCAATTCCTGATAGGGAAAAAAAATTTTCTGAAATGAGGAATATATCACAGAATTAATAGCAGATAAAAAAAATTAGTGGAAATGAAATTGAAATAACAGTAATATCAAATATTCAAATAAAGCATAAGAAGGGGAAAAAAAATAGAACATCAGTGACTTGTGAGACAATACCAAGAAATCTAACCTATGCATAATCAGAATTCAAGAACAGATGTAAAAATTTATAAAGGTCATAAGAAACATTTTTGAAGAAATAATGGCTAAAACTGGCACAAATTTGATAAACCTTAAGATTATTATTTAGATTCAAGAATCAAAATAATTTGAAGCAGAAGAAACAAAGAAAATCACTCTAAGGTAAATAATAGTAAAATTGCTGAAAACCAGTGACAAAGAGAAAGTCTTAAATGCTCAGAGGAAAAAAGACATTGTATTCAGAGGGACAACGAGAAGGCTGACAGCCAATTTCTCATCAGAAGCCATGAAAGACAGAATTTAATGGAAAGATCTCTTCAAAGTGATAAACCTAGAAAACAAAATAAAACTGTGACCTGCAATTATAACACAACAAAAAATGTTTTTAAATATTTTTCTTAGTTGTCAATGGACTTTTATTTTATTTATTTATATGTGGTGCTGAGAATCGAACCCAGTGCCTCACACATGCTAGGCAAGTGTTCTACCACTGAGCCACAACCTTAGCCCCCTAACAAAAATTTTCCTTCAAAAATGCAGGCAAAACACAGACTTTCTGATGAGCAGAAGCTGAGAGAATTCACCACAGCAGAACCACATAAAAAGAAATGTAAAAGAAAGTTCTTCTGATAGAAGAAAATGGTTTCAGACAGAAATATGAACCAAGGAATGATGAGTACCAGAAATGCTAAATATGTAGATATATAAAATTTTTTTCTTGCTTTTGATCTTTTAAAAATATATGATTAGAGAAAATAATGAGACTTATACTGAGTTTCATCTCTAGCACTAACAAAAACAATAACATCAATAATAAATATACATATATACATATATACACACACACACACACAATAAAAGGTGGTATAAATCAATGAACTGGGAAAGAACAAACAAAACAAGATAAAAATCATTAAAGAAAATTATTTGAAAAGATCACATTAATAACTTTTAAATGGACTGATCTAGGGGAAAAAAACTCAACAAGTATCAGAAAGGAAGAAGTGGATATAGTTGTAGATCCTACAGACATTTCAAAATTTCTCTATTTCATTATTCCAGTCATTGTGGTTCCAGGTCTTATCATTGTTTGATTTTTCTATTTCTCACAGGAATCAGTCAATCATTAGTTCCAATATTTGCAATTTTTTTTTATTTGTTCAGTGATTTTCCATTATCAAAAACATTTTACCACTTGAATTTTCAAATTTACACAACCATTTAATAATGGTTATATAAATAGTAGTTCTAAGAGAATCATATTTGTTAGTTATTACTTAGGTCAAGAGCAGGTTTTTGAAAAACAATGCTAATGAAATCTACACATTACCACCTACTAACAAGTCACAAGTACAAAACAGATCTTCATTTATATGAGTGCAATCCAGTGCAAGGGATTCCCACGGTTCCTGTGAAAACAGCTGACAGACTGAGCAGCTCCTTCCTGTTAGAAAATGTGAGTGGCTTCCTTTTAGAACAAATGCCTAAAATAGTTCCTGCCTATAGTATAGATCATACAGCATTTTTTCCTTTTTCTCTGCTTATTTTCATTGGAACTTGCAAATGACAGAACTTTTGTTTTCACTAGGTTGCTTTAAGAAGTATAAAATGGTTTGTGGGTCTCAACACAGACCTTTGCAGAAATTGGGAGCACAGATAATTGTGTTATCAAATCCCAGTGCTGTCACTTACCAGGTGGGTGTTCTTAGATGATATAACCTCTGAGTGTCTATTTTCTGGACTGTTAAATGGAGAATTAAATAAGTTTAGTATAAAAGCCTGGCATATAGAATCCAGTATATAATTCTTTTTCTCCTCGACTCTGGGTAACCTACCGAATTGTTCTGAGCAATCTTTTTTTCTTTGGTACTAGGAGTTGAACCCAGGCACACTTAACCACTCAGCCACATCCCCAGCCCTTGTTTGTATTTTATTTAGAGACAGAGTCTCACTAAGTTGTCAAGACTGGCTTTGAACTAGTGATACTCCTGCTCAGCCTCTCAAGCTGCTGGAATTAAAGGCGTGTGCCACTGGGACTGCTGAATGATCATTTCTTAATCTGAAAAAGAGCACAAATTGATGACCTCTGAGGTCCCTTACAACTCTGCTAATTTTTATGAGCATTATAAAATGTAAGCCATACATTATCATGAGAAATCACTTGTGTTATATTACATTTTTGTCTGTTGTTATTTAACAAAGCTCAACAATGTAAAAACAGTTCATTCTCTGAGAAAGTAGTGATTTTATTACATTCTAGTTTTTTTTTAAAGTTGAGCAAATCTGTAAGATTAAAAAAATAGGAAGGTTTTATGTATAAGTGTATAATCTGAACATATTTAGTCTCCATGGATGCATATTTTATTCATTGATTTGTGTAAAGGAATAAAACCAAATAAAGACCCACAGAAACAAAGCCATTTCACTATCAGGAAACTTGATTTATTTAAGCTCTGCTCCCTCATGAAGATTCCACAAAGGATAATCTCAAATTGAACCCAACCACCTAAGAAAGAATATAAAGTTAATATTAACATTGACAAGCTTTAAAGTAAACATATCATCATAGACATACACATTTTTCTATAGATTAGAATCCAAGGGCATATGTATTTTTTAAAAAAGAACTATTTTTTAGAATGCTTAAACATTTTTCCCCAAATTTTTAAAAATATTTTTATTAGTGCATTGTAGTTATACATAATAAAGTGGGGTTCATTTTGACACAATCATCCACACATGAACTATAATTTACTCCATTTTCAGTCCCCAAGATTACTTTTAAAGAGTGTGAAATTAGTACTGGGGATGTGGCTCAATGTTAGATCTTTCTCCTAGCATGCAAGAGGCCCTGGGTTCAATCCTTAGCACCAAAAAATACTCATAACAATAACCACAGAAGTGTGAAATTACAGATTCTAACTACTCTAGATGAAGTTCTCTAGTGTGATCTAAAATACTATTTTCTGTAGAAAAATTATACTGAATTTGAATTCCAACATGTTAGTTAGAGTCCATTTTAATTGTAAGAAATTCTTTTAAAATTTGCTTTGAGGGGGAAAAAAAGAACCTGTTTGAGAAATATATAACTGACATCTACAATGTAAAACCAGACAAAACACTAAGGCAGATGCTATTTTAGAGAATGTGATTAATAACAGTCATTTCTTTCTTGAGCAGTTATTGGAACTGCAAAATATAGTCTGTCCTCTTATCTCAGAGGAACAGTTGTCCTATCTCCTTTCCAGCTAACCTCCACCCACCATTGTACTTGTTAACCTTCCTTCCCTCACCCCACTTTTGCCTAAAAATGTGCTTAGGTTTTATAACTATATCAATATCTCTGTCTATCTCTATTTCTGAGTTTATCTCTATCCCTAGATAATTTATTACCATTTTTATCTTTTTCAAAGTGATTTTTGCTTCAAATTATGATCCTATTTTTCTTCCTCTTTTACTAAAAAGAAAATACAGAAAAAAATGGCCAAAACTCATCAATTAAAAGACATAGACTGACAGATTGGATTAGAAAAAAGACCCGACAATATGCTGCCTTCAAGAGACTCATCTCACAGGAAAAGACATCCACAGACTGACAGTGAAAGGATGAGAAAAAAACGTATCATTCACATGAACCATATAAACAAGCAGGGGTTTCCATCCTCATATCAGATAAAGTGGACTTCAAACCAAAGTTAATGAAAAGAGATAAAGAAGGACATTTCATACTGCTTAAAAGAATCATACATCAACAGGACATAACAATCATAAATATATATGCCCCAAACCATGGGGTATCTATGTATATTAAACAAATCCTTCTCAACTACAAGAATCAAATAGAACACAACACAATAATACTGGGTGACTTTAACACACCTCTCTCACCACTGGATAGATATTCCAGACAAAAACTAAACAAACTATAGAACCCAATAAAACAATCAATAATTTAGACTTAACAGACATATATAGAATATTCCATCTATTGAGTGAATACACTTTTTTCTTAGCAGCACACAGATCCTTCTCCAAAATAGACTATATGTTATGCCACAAAGCAAGTCTTAGTAAAAACAAAAAAATAGAGATACTACCCTGCATTCTATCTGACTATAATGGAATGAAATTAGAAATCAATGATAAAATAAAAAAGTAGAAACTACTCCAACACCTGGAACCTAAATAATATGCTATTGAATGACATGTGAATAACAGAAGACATCGTGGAGGAAATAAAAAAATTCTTAGAGGTAAATGAGAATTCTGATACAACATATCAAAATCTCTGGGACAAAAATAAAAGATCAGTGTGATTATAAAAAAAAAATCGCTGGGACACTATGAAGGCAGTGCTAAGAAGAAAGTTCATTGCATTAAGCTCATTCATTAAAAGAAGAAAAAGTCAACAAATAAATGACCTGACACTCCATCTCAAAGCCCTAGAAAAAGAGGAACAAACCAACACCAAAAGAAGTAGAAGACAAGAAATAATTAAAATCAGGGGGAAAAAAAAGCAATTTCTGCCTTAGTAGGTCACTAACTCATTCCTTGGTGCTCTGAAGTATAGCTTCCTCCTGCATCACAACTCTGAAGCAACTTTGTAAGGGATGGAAAAATGCCCCCTCCAAAATTCATGTCTACCTGGAATCTGAGAATGTGACCTCTTTGGAAATATTGTAGATGCAGTCAAATTAAGATTAAGTCATTCTGGATTAGAGTGGGCCCTAAATCCAATGACTGGTATCCAAATAAGAGGAAAAATTTGGACATAGAGACACAGACACATGAAAGGAGACTGGGCATCATGTGATGCAGGGGCAAAAACTAGAGTGATATAGTTGTAAGCTACAGAATGACAAGGACAAAGGACTTCCTGCAACTGCCAGAAACTAGAAGGGGCAAGAAAGGATTCTTCCCAAAGGTTTTGGGGGGAGTCTGTCCTCCTGACCCCTTGATTTCAGACTTCTGCCCTCCACAATTGCAAGAGAATAAGTTTCTGTTGTTTTTAAGGTACCCCATTTGAGGTAATTTGGTACTAGGAAACTAGTATACTCTCCGAATCACAAAATCTAGTCCCCTTCGTGTTCTTATTTTCCTTGGTTTAAGCAAGGCTAAACCTTAGTTTTTATAATAAAATTACTGCATTGGATTTTCAGACACCATTAACTTTTTCATAAGCTCCTTTCTGGCCTCTTTCACTTTATTTTGGGCTTCATCCAAAGTACTTTGCTTTTCTCATTCTTTCTCTTATAAGGACCACTCCTGTTCTTGTGATTTCAATTACTGCTTCTATATAGATTGTTCTAAACTGAAATCTTCAAATGTGACCTATCTTTTGAGGTTTAAATCCCACATCTTTAATCACAGTAATTTAAAGATTCTGTATTTTATTTTCTTGTAAGCATTTTTCTAACAAGAGCTACATTATCGTACATTAACTTATTTTGCATTCTCAACAAGCTTATAAGGCCATTACTCTTACTATTCCTCAATTTAAAGATGAGGAAGCTTAGTGAGGCATTGAATTGTTACTTTGCCCAAGTACTTATGGTTAGCAAATTATTAATTGGGATAAAAACCTACTATAATGGATCTTAAGTATCTCTTTGAGAATTTTGTGAAAACTATCATCATTATTCATAGAAAAATATACAAGAAGCTTCCAATAAAGTTTTATAAAGTTCATAGAGCTATTAGAAGTCCATTTATGGATGCCAGGTTAAGAACATCTATAGTGGAAAGAATTGAATTGCTACAAAAATACTAGTTAAAGGAAAAATAGCTGAATTCAATTATCTAATTTTATTGATTAATTTTATTATCTAGGAAAGTATAATTTCTACTTTCAGCAAATTAGTACATCTTTCTTCTAAAGAAAATGGTGAATATCATGCTCATTTATTCAATACAAATGTAATGAATGATTCCAAATGTAGAAGGGAAGACAAATTATTTGTAAAGAATAATTACACAGCAATGCAATAATTATAATAAGAACAATAATCTTTATGGATTTGTGAAGAATAATATAAAATTCTGGGAGAGAACAAGGAAATGAGGTTTAAAATATTTAAATCAGGTTTTAAAAAAATCCATGCAATGGATGACTGGGGAGATTCTAACCTAAGATTATGGAAGTGTGAGAAAGAAATAGATTCAAAGGTTACTAAAGAGGAAAAACTGTCCAAGTTTACAGGCTGATTAGATCAAGATGAAAGAGGAGGAATCAAGAATGGCTTGGAGATTTCTATATAGGATGATTAGGTGAAGAGATGCAATTAATTAAGGTGGGAAATAAGAAGAAAAAGGAGTTGAAGTAGGGCACATTGAATTTAAAATGATGTTGAGGCATTAATGTAGAGGAGTGTAGTTAGAAATGTGATTAGGACATTAGATAAGAGACTGGGGTAAATATTCTGGAGTCAAAAAATATATTCTGGACATAGCTGATAAAATGAAGTGAATTATAAAGAGACAACATGATGAAAAAAATGATAAAAGGATTTGTAATAAGAGTTCTCTAAACTGGGTGTGGTGGCACAAGCCTGTAATCCCAGCACTTAGGGAGGCTGAGACAGAAGAATTACGAGTTCAAAGCCAGCCTCAGTAATGGCGAGGCGCTAAGCAACTCAGTGAGAACCTCTCTTTACATAAAACACAAAATAGGGCTGGGGATGTGGCTCAGTGGTCGAGTGCCACTGAGTTCAATCTTCAGTACCAAAAAAAAAAAAAAAAGAGTTCTCTAGAGGAATAGAACCAATGGGATGTATATAACTATGTACATATGCATATGTCAATGTATATTTTTACAGAGATTTATTTCAGGAAATTGACTTACATGAGTGTGTGGGCTGGCATCCTGAAACCGTAGTGGAGTAAGCCAATCAGCAGACAGAAACCTCAGAAACTCAAGCAGAAGTTGATAATACAATCTTGGGACACATTTTTTTTTTCTATAGGAAACTTCAGTTTTGCTCTTACTGCCTTCCAACTGATTACAAGAGGCCCACCACATTATTTTCTTTAAGTAATTCAATGGGAAAACAAAGTATGCAAGTAGTCAGAGAGGGACAGAATTTAAAGAAATGGTTCACAGAAGCCACAAATGCAGAGGCCATCCAGATGTCACTGTTAGGGTGTCACATTACATAAAAGCCTAAATCTGTTCATGGATTTTGACATCTAAGAACTCTTGTGACCTAGCAAGATCTTTTTCAGTGGAGTTTAGGGAAAGAGGTGAAATTGCAGTGGGCTGCAAAATGTAAGGGGATTGAGGAAGTGAAGGTAGGATTGCAATGTATTTGTAGCAACACTAATTGAAATATTCCAAAAAGTATTTTTCCCTTCCTTTAACTGGGGCTTCTCCAGTACCAAATTATTTGGATCTTCCCCAAGACTAAAACCACTCCTCAAGGGGCTGGCCTGGCAACAGGTGTAGTCATGGTTGTTTAGATGCCAAGCATTATGGAAATTATTTCGTGTCACAGATGACAAAATACACATTACAATAGTAATACTGGTAATACTTTTAAGACATAGGAAAATTTCTAAAGTTCTTAATTTTTTTACAGAAAGAAATCGCTAATATATTTATTATTAAATATTACCTAAAATATCTGTCTTTCCTGATACACAACTATAATATAATGTAATATAATATAATATAATCAGTATCTTTTGGTATCAAACTGTCACCAAAAAGAGACAAACTGTCCATTACATGCCTGGTTTTAAGTAGTCATATTTTTAGTTTGGCTGACTGAAGACAAGCACACTTAATAGACTGCTCTTAGGACAAATGGGTATATAGGATTATTTAAACCATAATAATTAAATTGAACATAAACTGGTTGTTTACTGAAGTAGACATTATTTTGTCTTCAGCAAAGTGAAAAATACCATTGGGAATAAAAATAACATCTAAAGTACATGAATTTCACAATTCTTAGAAATTTGTTTGATAAAAAATCTTGATATCTTTTCAATGAGATAATAATCTTATGCATGTTTTTTTCTTTTTCTCCATAGTTTTATTGAGGTTAAATTTAAGTACATTAAAATGCACCTATTTGAAGTATGCAATTTGATCAGTTTTGACATGTATGTAACCAATACAATCAATATAAAAAGCATTTCCATTACCTTTTTCTTAAATTTGAATTCATGCAGACTGTGTTTCCTGTATAATTTATTACATTAGAAATCAATCACCTTAAGATATATAGAACCCCACACCCAAATGTCAACTATTTCAAAATTAAATAACACACTTATAAATATCTCAGACGTCAAGGAAGAAAGCACAAAAAACATAAATAAAAAGTGTTTTGAACTAGTGATAATAAAAGCTTAAAATATCAGGATCTCTGGAATGAGAGTACTCACATAAACATTTATAACTTAAAGTACTTATATCAGAGAGAAGCTAGAATAACAAATTATTTTCAAATTATGTAGTAGGAAGGAAAAAATAAGAGTAGGAGCAGAAATATGTGAAATAGAGATGAAATAATACAGCTAAAATCTGATTAAAAATAAACAAGTCTAATCAAGTAGAAAGCAAGAACACAAAAATTAATATCAATGGAAAGGGAGCTGTCAAAATAACCCTACAAATGCTAGAGATACATTAAGGTAATATTACAATTGTATGCCAACATATCTGATAGCTTACATAACAAGGTATATATTAAAGAAGGATCTGTGTGCTGCTGAAAAGAAAGTGTATTCAGTCATTGATAAATGAAACATCTATATGTCTGTTAAGTCTAAATTATCAATTGTATTTTTTACTTTTTTTTTTTTTTTTTTGGTACTGGAGATTGAACTCCGTGGCACTCAACCACTGAGCCACATCCCCAGCCCTATTTTGTGTTTTATGTAGAGGCAGTTGCTTAGCACCTCACTGTTGCTGAGGCTGGCTTTGAACTCGCAATTCTCCTGTCTCAGGTTCCCTAAGTGCTGGGATTACAGGCTTGCCTCACCATGCCCAGCTTATTTTTTACTTCTATACCTCTTTAGTTTTTGTTTGGAGGATCTATCCAGTGGTGACAGAGACATGTTAAAGTTACTCAGTATTATTGTATTGTAGTCTATCTAATTCTTGAAATTGAGAAAGGTTTGTTTGATGTACATAGATGTTCCATTGTTCGGGGCATAAATATTTAACAATTGTTATGTTAAATTGTTGAAATATAATTCCATTAAGCAGTATGAAATGGCCTTCTTTGTCCTTTCTGATTAATTTTGGCTTAAAGTCTTATCTGATGTAAGGATATCTGCTTGTTTATGCAATCCATATGAGTGATATCTTTTTTCCCATCCTTTCACCTTCAGACTTTGTATGTCTTTGCCTATGAGGTGAGTCTTTTGAAGGCAGAATATTGTTGTGTCTTTTTTTAAAATCCAATCTGCAAGTCTGTGTTTTTTGATTGATGAGTGTAGGCCATTAATGTTCAAGGTTATTATTGAGATATGATTTGTATTCCCAGTTATTTTGGTTTATTTCTAGCTTTTAATTTGAATTAGTTTCTCCTTTGGTTGTCTATTCCTTTAGTGTAGTTCCTCCCTTTGTTGGTTCTTTTTTTTTTTTTTTCTTTTCATTTCACCTTCATGGAATATTTTGTTGAGAATGTTCTCTAGTGAAGGCTTTCTAGTTGTAAATTCTCTTAACTTTTGTTTATCATGGAAGGTTTTTATTTCATCTTCAAATATGAAGCTAAATTTTGCTGGATATAGGATTTTGGTTGGCATTCATTTTCTTTCAAAGATAGGTATATGTTATTCTAGGACTTCCTAACTTTGAGCATCTGGGTTTAGAAATGAGCTGAGATCTGAATTGGTTTCCCCCTATATATAATCTGATATTTTTCTCTCACGGCCTTTAAAATTCTATCCTTATTCTGTATGTTAGGCATTTTCATTAGAATGTGCCTTGTGTTGGTCTGTTGTAATTTTGTGCATTTGCAGTCCTGGAAGTCTCTTATATTTCCTTTTCCATTTTATTCTTCATGTTTGGGAACTTTTCTGATATTATTTCATTGAAAAGATTGTGCATTACTTTGGTTTGTATCTGTACACCTTTGTCTATCCTTATAAGTCTTAAATTTGGTCTTTTCATGTTATCCCATAGTTCTTGGAAGTTCTGTTCATGATTTCTTAACATCTCTTCACGGTCAACTCTATTTTCAAGATTATATATTTTGACTTCAATGCCTGAGGTTCTGTCTTCCAAATGGTCTAGTCTGTTGGTGATGCTTTCTATTGAATTTTTAATTTAGTTTATTGTTTCCTTTAAGGATGTCTGCTTGTTTTTTCCCCCAGAATCTCTGCTTCTTTATTGAAATGAACTTTCAATATTTTCTCTCTGATTTCATTATTTATCTTGTCCTTTACTTCACAGGTCAGTTTAACTATATACATTCTACACTCCTTCTCTGACATTCCTTCCACTGTGGTGTCAATGAATTCTGGTTTTGGAGTATCTTGGATTGTTTGGAATGATTTGTTTCCTTGATTTTTCATGTTGTTTGTGTGCCTACCCATCTAAGAGTATGGATCTGAGGCAGTAGAGTTTCTACTCTGTGAACTTATAGTATCCCTGAAGATTCCCAGTACCTCACTGTTTAGGGGAGGACAAATAATAACAACAACCAATGCAAACAATATACAGCATTAAACCACATAGTTCCTACTATGATGTCTACAATGTTAATTATCACAATAAACAGAAATGATATGATCAGTTATTGCCTGCAATAAAAGTAGTAAGTTTGAAAAAAGTGTTTATGATTCCAAATGGTGGACAGGGAGAGAACAGAAGTGATATAGGATGTGATGATTATGAGAGAGGAGGAGAGAAGAAGTAAAAAATTAAAGGAAGAGTGAAAGCCAGAACAATACAGATTGGCTATTAGCAGAAGAAAAGAGAGACTCAAAAGTAACAGAGAGGAAAAAATATATATATACAGTAAAATTTTTTTAATTAAAAATAAAAGAACACAAAATTAAAATATGGTAATCAAACATTCTAGTTCACAAAAAACTAATCCATGAAAAATAACTGGCTTCAAAAATGCTAGACATGAGGAAAAAACAAACATGAATATGTATAAATGTTCATGTACCATTAAGGTCACAATTAAAGAGAAAAAGAATTTTAAAAAAAATATTGATGAAAAGTTAAAGACTTTTTTCATTGGAGTTCAAAAGATTCTCAGTTTCTCTTGGCAGTTTTAGATGGAGTCATCTGGAGTGTGATGCTCCACCCTCTGGATTCCTGGATTGAGACAGGTAATCCCAGAGGTAGACTTCCTGGAGGCAGGGTTTAGGTTTAGGTGGGTTTCAGACTCTTCTCTGAATGCCAATTGGTCTAGAGATTTTAAATCAGTGCACTTTCAATGCCCAGCACTTGCTGGTCCATGCTGAAATACTGTCTTGCAGCAATCTCCCCTGGGTTACACTCATGTGGTGGGGGACCCAATTCTTAGTTTCCCCCATCATTTTCAGACCCCATGTTTCCTGATCTCAGGTTCAGCCTCTAAATGATCTTTCCTGCTTCCACCTTTCCAAGTTCCCAGTCAAATGCACCTCTCCCAGCCAGTCCTGCAGGGATCTCCCTTGTGTTCCTCTTGTGTGGTGGGGGACCCAATTCTTAGTCCCCTACATCACCTTTGTGCCCCACATTTCCTGGTCTCAGGTTCAGTCTCTAAATAATCTTTCCTGCCTCTGCCCTTTTGAGTTCCCAGCTGGTCCTGCAAGCAGATGAATTGGAGGGGAAGGGGTAGAGCTGGGTGGGTTTCCATGATCAGTTGTCCCATGTGTAAACCTCTCTCCACATTTGATTTTCTCCTTAAGTGTAAGCACACTCTGTCATGCAGCGTGTTTACTGGGCCCATATTTCGGGCCAAACTTGAGTTTGTCAGAAATCAGCCCTCTCAGCTGCCAGCCCCAGTGCAGAGGATGCAAAATTTTTCCTTTTTTAGTCCTCTGCATGAAGCCTGGGGATATGGTGGCTTCTTTCCCTGAACATGGATATTGGGCAGTGTGTCTTTCAGGTCTGCAGGGCAATGTCCTTGATCTCTAAATGCTCCACACCCAGACACACCTTGGGCTTCCCAAAAATGTGGGTTCTTTTAATTCCCTTATCCCTCCACTATGCTCGTGGTGGGATCACTCTGGCTGGTGCTTCCAGCCCAGCTGTGGCAGTGGCTGTGCTACTGGGACTTTCTTTCTTATTTTATTATATCCAACCTCCTGAGTCCTTGATCTGCTTTTAATATCCACTTTTAAATTCCAGTAAAGTCACCTCACTTTTCTTTTGTTCACCCACTTTACTGAGAAGCTGCCTGTGTGCTTTCTTTGTTTCACTCCACTGAGCAACCAGGAAAGCGACCTCCTGTGTTCTACCATCTTGAAAAGCTCCACGTGTTTTTTCTTAACTAAAAATAAATACACAAATTATTTGGGCCTTCTATAGTTAAAACTACTCTCCAAAGGGTTTTTACTAGCCTTCAGGAGAAAGGCCATTGGATCCCAGAATTAAAACCAAATTAAATAAAAATACTTTCCTTTTTTAATTCTGGCATTGGGGTAGAGTACCTTCATTTAGTTCACAAAACATGATACATAGGGTTTTATTGTTGATGAGTATTATTATTCAATAAATGTTTTTGTGGTATCAATATGCAAATACAATGGCAAATGAGTGCCCTATTACTATTTTTATTTCTTAAAAATAAAAGACTAAATAATACAAAATTATTTGAAAAAAGGAAGAGAAATATTTTTTGAAGACAACAGTAAAAAACACTATCAGAAGTACAATCAAGAGTAAAGCAATTACCTCTGTAATAAATAGCAAAAGAACACCTTAACAAGTGGAAAAATGGAGAGAATGCAGAAAGGGCTTCTTTTATTTTTCCCTACAGTTTTTCTTTTATATATATATATGTATTTATTTTTTTGTTGTAGGTGGACAGAATATTTTTGCTACTCTTTTTACCACAATATAGAGACACAGCTCTTTTCCCTGCTTTCAAAAAATACATTGTACTGACTTACCTTCACTCTTCCCTATGGCTCACCTGTTTCTCAGTATTGATGGAACTGTAGCTAACTACTGATGAATGAAGCAGTCACTGATTTTCATGTACCCAAAGGAAGCTGATGAAGTACAGAGATTACCTGGAGGCCTGTAGCTGGCAGTGGAAGAAATATCTGAAGGGACAGCCAAGAAGTCAAGGCCCTTAAGCCCCACTGGAGTGATCAGTTCATCAGATCCTACAGGATTCCTGTCTATAAATCTTAAGCTGATTTTGAATCTACTCCTCATTGATCTCTGAAAGAGGGTACTATGGGAAGAGTTAAAATTTTGAAATAAAAAAACCCTTGGGTACCACCATTTACTAGCTTTGTGTCTTTAAGTTATCCTTTCTTCTTCTTTTTTTAAATAATTTTACTTGTGATGTGGTGCTGAAAATCGAACCCAATGCCCTACACATTCCAGGCAAGCTGTCTACCACTGCACTACAACCCCAGCCTTAAGTTACTTATCCTTTCTAAACCTCAATATTCTATCTGTAAAATGGAACTTAAAACTATTTACCAGGACTATGAGTAAGGTTAACTGAAATAATGAACATAAAATTATTTAATTATATAACTGAAATAATGAACCTAAAACTACCTAACTATTGTAGCAGGCTCTTAGCAAGACTGCTCCAGTGATCCTGATTTTGACTTGACAGTTCTATATTCTTTTCTTTTAATGATAGGCATTTAATTTATGATGAAGGTAAACTGGAAAGAACATGAATGAGTTACTAAGATATTTTTAGACAAGTAGCTTTTCATTTGGAAAAGAAATTACTTTATATCACATAACATGTCATTTTGAAATAAACTGCAATATGTGTAATAGAATAGAAAGAAATTAATAACTAAAAAGAGATTTGTTCTGAGTTAATCTTAAGAATGCTTTGATTATATGTTTTGAGTATACTGAGGTTTTGCTTAGTAAATTTATACAGTAAAATCCACAGATTTTAATTGTAAAGTTGAAGAGGTTTTGACTATGTATACATCCTTGTAACCAGGAACCATTCAAGATTATTTCCCCAGAAAGTTCCTGAGAACATTTTTCTAGTCAAGCCTCATGCCCCATAGGCATCTATCATCGTAGATTTGCCTATTTTTAAATTTCACACAAAAGTGACCAAACAGTATTTATTCCTTTATGTCTTGCTTCTTTTGATCAATGTTAGTGATATCTACCATATTTTCAATGCATATCAATTTATGTTTAAAATGCTTATAGTATTCCATTGTGTGACTACTTCAGTTTTTTAAATTTATTGTCCTTTTGATGGTGTTAAATAAAAATTACAGGAATCCAATATTTTGGACTAAGCATCAACAGACCAAACTAAATATCCAAATAGAGTCACCCATGCTAAAATTCACCAATCTCAAATTAACCTATGGAGAATTCTGTATAGAGTAACAACCACATTTCTCAAACAGTTTAGTTACAATTGGTATGATGATGAAATTCCCTCTGCTTTAATACTTACATAAAAAAAGTAACCCGAAGTAACCCGTTAACCAGTCATTTTTTTTATTGTTCTGACTCCTTATCCTTACCTTACAAAGAAAGTAACTTTAAAATAACCAGTCCCTTCTTGGATTTTTGTTCATGCTTTCTTCAGCTCTTTTCTATCTATAAAATCAACCTTCTCTGACAAGTCCAGTGAAACATTTACTCCACTTTAATGAGAGAAGTGTTGTCATATTCTGGAATTGCAAATAAAGGCAATTAAAATCTTTAAATTTGTTGTTATTTTATTCTTTGACAATGGATATTTAGATTGTTTCTGATTTAGGGATACTATGAATGAAACTGCCACAAACACTCTTGTGCAAGCCTTTACATGGGTATATCTATTAATTTCTTTAGATAAATACTAGAGTACATTTTCCTGTGATTACTAGCCATGAATAAATTTCTAGTGGAGTGTTATTCAAGTCAGTTTTTACATTGGGTTCTTATCTTTTAGTAGCAGGATTTATCTGTTTGGACACAAGTCAGATGTATCTATCCACCTATCTACACACACATACACACACACACACACACACACATACACACAAAGGGATATGTAGTTTCACATAAGCTAGAGATGTGAACTGCATCTGAACAAAGTTTGAATGGTTCGTAGCCATTATAAATCCTAAACCAAAGATTGCTGAACTTTTCCCATAAAGAGACAGCTAGTAATACTTTAGGTTTTGCAGGCATTATGGTCTCTGTTGCTACTATTCAGCTTAGCTTGTTGTAGTGTGAAAGTAGTGATACATAATGAGGGATCATGACTGTATGCTAATAAAACTTTATTTATAGACATTGAAATTTGAATTTCATATGTGATTTCATTCATCACAAAATACTATTCCACTTTTATCAATCACTTAAAAATGCAAAATCCATTCTTAGCTTATGACTCCCACAAAAATAGGTAAAAAGCAGATTTGGCCCCAGGAACTACAGTTTGCTGACTCAAGGGCCTAGGGAAAGTTAGGCTGCTGTTAATGTTCCTTGCTGTTCCCTTTTCATTTCTAGTTCACCCTCACACTGCTAGTACAGCCATTTGTATCTAGATCTTTGTACAGCAGGTTCTTATGAGGCTCTTTGGGAAGCTCTGGACTACCCCCGACTCTCTGCAGCCTGGGCTGCGCAAACTGAGCTGAGTATAGAAACTTTTGAACAAATCTCAAGGACAAAAGGTATCAAATCTCTCTGGATTTCTGTACTCATTTTGCTTTTGGCCTTTGAATTCCTTAAATTTCTTGTCAGCTCTGTCATAATTCTATCCAGCATGTGTTATTTTCAGTAGAATGATTATTCAGAGTATTTTGCCACCTTGCTAGAAAGAGAAATCCTCTAATAGTAAATGATTTTTATACATACTATTTGAAGCACCATATTGCTCTACCCTTTTTCCTAATCTTGTAATTTTTCAAAGTTTTGGAGATTAAAGTTCTAGAGAGACTTTGATTCTTTCTTAGAAATTATACTCCCCTGAGCTTTCTCAATAATATTATCTATATTGGTGAAATTGATTTAATATTGTCTGGCTATTTAAGATAACTGTAAGTGTAGGCAGAAACTTTTACCAAGATTAATTACTGTTTAGAAGTAAAATAAAAAGAGATCATTTATTATGAATAATAAGAATCTTTGAGCTCAGCACGGTGGCACACACCTACAACCCCATTGGCTTGGGAGGCTGAGGCAGGAGGATCATGAGTTCAATGCCAGCCTCAGCAAAATCAGGTGATAAGCACCTCAGTGAGACTCTGTCTCTAAATAAAACACAAAATAGAGCTGGGGATGTGGCTCAGTGGTTGAGTACCCCCTGAGTTCAATCCCTGGTACCCCATCCCCCCTAAAAAATATAGAAGAATCTTAAATTTATTAAATCAGTAAGAAATACCAAGTAAAAGTAAGTAGCATTTCTAATGAATAAATGTTACTTCATCTATTCAATCTAATTTGCTTGATGTAGGCAAGAGTTTATAAGCCATCCATCAGCTTTATCAGAAGGATCATTTAAATTTCATTCTGCTTGTATGCTAATTGTTCACACTAGCACAATTTCTGAAACATTCTTCAAATGAAGTTGTTGTAAATCTAATTTAGAAATATTTTCTGACTCACAAAGTTTTCTTATATGGACAACCTTTAACAGACTTTTCCAAAAGGAAATTTATGCTGTTGATCCAATTTTAAATGTCACCCCAACTTCTAATGT
This sequence comes from Xerus rutilus, assembly GCA_028644305.1. Taxonomy (NCBI): domain Eukaryota; kingdom Metazoa; phylum Chordata; class Mammalia; order Rodentia; family Sciuridae; genus Xerus; species Xerus rutilus. The sequence goes on along the minus strand of CM053400.1, from coordinate 78,724,308 downwards.
GTATATGAATTCCAGATTCTTTTAAGTCCTTTGTTAATGATCATGATTAAAATGGACAAATGAAATTCTGTCAACATAATTTCAGTTTTCATATGTTTTATTTTAGATGGTCTAAGGCTATTGTACAATAAACAAAGCAGTTGGTCTTTGGTACCTGGGAGGTAGCCTCTAAATCCTTAAAATTTCCTCATGATAGAAATGTCTTTATTTTTTATGGTGGACTAAAGATAGCTTGTTATTTTTAATAACTATTTTCATTGAGACATACTAATTGTACATATTAATGGAGTTCAGGGTGGTATTTTCATTCATGCATACAGTGTGCGCTGATCAAATCCAACCTTCCTTTTTCCAGCCCTGTTTCCAACACACCCTTCCCAATCTCTAATAACCATTGTTCTACTTTCAGATCAACTTTTTTTAAAAGCTTCCACATATGAGAACATGCAGTACTTGTCTATGTCTGTCTTATTTCACTTACCATAATGCTCTCTAGTTCAATGCATTTTGCTACAAATGACAGAATTTTATTCTTATTTACGACTGAATAATATTCCATTGTGTATATACCATGTTTTATTTATCCATTCAACTGTTGATGGACACATAGGCTGATTCCATATCTTACCTATTGTGCATAGTATTGCAATAAACATGGACATGCAGGTATCTCTTTGGTATGCTGATTTCATTTCCTGTAAATCTATATTCAGAAGTTGGATACCTGGGTCATGTGATAGATCTATTTTGAGTTTTAAGTTCTCCATAGTGACTCATTTACATTCCCATTAACAGTAGATAAGAGTTCCTTTTTTTCCTAATCCTCACAAGCATGTTTTTTATTTTTCTTCCTTTCTTTTTTTTTTTTTTTTGATAATAGCCATTCTAACTGGGGTAAGATAATATCTCATAATTTTTATTAGTTTTTCCCTAATGACTAATTATAATGAGCATTTTTCCACATATTTGTTGGCTATTTGTATTTTTTTGAGAAGTATCTGTGCAGATCATTTACCTATTTTTAGATTGAAAATTACTTGTTTTGTTCTTGAAGATTTTTTTCTTTCTCATTCTTTTTATTGGTGTATTATAGTTGTACATAATGGTGGGATTTGTTGTTATATATGCATACATGCACATGATATAACAATATAATTTGGCTAATCTCACTCCCCAGCACTTCCTCTCTCCTTTCCCTCCTCCATCCCCTGGTTCCTTACCTCTATTGTGCTGATCTCCCTTTGATTTTCATGAAATCATTCCACCTTTCTTTTCCTTTTTCTTCTCTAGTTTTCCTATATGAGAAAAAAAACATATGATCCTTGACCTTCTAAGTTTGGTTTATTTTGCTTAACACAATGGTCTCTAGTTCCATCCATTTTCCTGCAAATGACATAATTTCATTTCTCTTTATGGCTGAGTACAACTCTATTCTGTGTATGTACCACATTTTTTTTATCCTTTCATTCACTGATAGATACCTAAGTTGGTTCCATAGTCTGACTATTCTGAATTGTGCTACTATAAACATGGGTATGCAGCTATCACTGTAGTTCTATGACTTTAATTCTTTAGGATAAATACCAAGGAGTGGTATAACTGGGTCATATGGTGTTTCCATCCTAATCTTTTGAGGAGCCTTCCTACTGATTTCCATAGTGGTTGTACTAAGTTAAAATCCACCACAGTCTAAAAGTGTTCCTTTTTCTCCATATCTGTCCAGCATTTGCTATTGTTTGTATTCTTTTTTAAATTGTTTTTGTTCTTTTTAGTTATACATGACAGTAGAGTATAATTTGACTTATTCATACAAACATGGAGTACATCTTATTCTAATTAGGATCCTAGTCTTGTGGTTGTACATGATGTAGAGATATAATATGGTGTATTCACATATGTACATAGGAAAGTCATGTCAGAATCATTCCACCGTCTTTTCTATTTCTGTCCCGCCCTTCCCTTCATTTCCCTTTGTCTAATCTACTGAATTTCTATTCTACCTCCACCCAACACACATTGTGTGTTAGCATCCACATATCAGAGAGAACATTTGACCTTTGGTTTTGGGGATTGGCTTATTTTGCTTAGCATAATAGCCTCCAGATCCATCCATCTTCCAGCAAATGATATAAAGCATTCATTTTTATGGCTAATATTCTATTGTATATATATATACCACATTTTCTTTATCCATTCATCTGTTGAAGGGCACCTAAGTTTGTTCCATAGCTTAGCTATTGTGAATTGAGCTGCTGTAATCATGATGTGATTGTCACTGTAGTATACTGTTTTTAAGTCCATTGGAGGGGGATAACAGTCAAATGGTGTATTATTTGTATTCTTGATGACTGCCATTCTAATGGTATGAGATAAAATCCCAATATAGTTTTGATTTGCATTTCCTTAATTGCTAATGATGTTGAATACTTTTTTTCATATATTTGTTAGTCATTGGTATTTCTTCTCTTGAGAAGTGTCTGTTTAATTCATTTGCCCATTTATTATTTGAGTTTTTGTTGTTTTTTTTCCGAGAGGGATAACAGGGATTGAACTCAGAGGCACCCAACCACTGAGCCACATCCTCAGCCCTATGTTGTATCTTATTTAGAGACAGGGTCTCATTGAGTTGCTCAGTGCCTTGCTATTGCTCAGGCTGGCTTTGAACTCACAATCCTCTTGCCTCAGCTTCTTGAGTCGCTGGGAATACAGGCATGCTCCACTGTGCCCAGTTGGTATGAAGTTTTTTGAATTCTTTATATATTCTAGATATTAATCCTGTGTCAGAGAGTAGCTAGCAAAGATTTTCTCCCATTCTATAGGTTATCTCTTCATATTTCTAATTGTTTAATTTGCTGTTAGCTTTTTAATTTGATACCAACCCATTTATTAACTCGGCATTATTTCACGAGCCTTAGGGTTCCTGCTGAGAAAGTTGTTGCCTGTGCCTATATATTGGAGTAGTGAACCTATGTTTTCTTCTAGGAGTTGCACAGTTTCTGGTCTAAAATTCCTAGGTCTGATCCATTTTGACGTGATTTTTGCACAGGGTGAGAGATAAGGGTCTAATTTCATTCTCCTACATATGGATAACTAGTTTTCCCAGCACCATACCTTTAAAAGGCTGTCTTTTCTCCGGTGTATGTTTTTGGCATTGTTGTCAAGGATCAGATGACTCTATCTGTGTGGGTTTGGTCTATGTGCCTATTTTTGGGCCAAAACCATGCAGTTTTTGATACTATATCACTGTAGTATAATTTGTGGTTAGGTATTGTGATGCTTCCAACATTGCTTTTTTTTTTTGGTTTAGAATTTCTTTGGTTATTCTGGATCTTTTATTCTTCCAAATGAATTTTAGGACTGTTTTTTTCTAGTTCTGTAAAGAACGTCATTGGTATTTTAATAGGGATTGCAGTGAATCTTGATATTGCTTTTGGTAGTATGGCCATTTTAACAATATAAATTCTGCCTATCTATGAACATGAGAGGTGTTTTCATCTTTTTGTGTCTTCAATTTCTTTCTTCATTGTTCTATAGTTTTCATTGTGGAGGTCATTCACCTCCTTGTTAGATTTATTCCTAGGTATTCTATTTTTTTAAGGCTCTTATGAATGGGATTGTTTTCCTGATTTATCAGCAGATTCACTGTTAATATATAGTAAAGCTATTGATTTTCATATGTCAATTTTGAAAACTGCTACTTCGCTAAATGTTTATTAGCTCTCAGTCTTTTGGTAGAACTTTTTGAATCTTCTAGGTATAGGATATCATCTACAGTGATAATTTGACTTCTTCCTTTCCTATTTTTATCCCTTTTATTTCCTTCTCTTGCCTAATTAATTCCTTTGTCTAGGATTTCTAGTATTATATTAAGTAGGAGTAGTGAGAGTGGACATCCTTGCTTTGTTCCAGATTTTAAAGTAAATGCTTTCTGTTTTTCTCCATTTACCATGAGGCTGGCTTTTGGTTTTTCATAAGTAGCCTTTATGATGTGTTGAGATAGGTTCTTCAATCTGTACTTTTTCCAGTGTTTTTTTTATCATGAATGTGTGCTAAATTTTAATTTTTCATCAATGATTTACAATTTTTCTTGTAGAAGTCTTTCACATCCTTACTTATTTCTAGGTATTCTATTTTTGTAGCTATTGTGCATGTAACTATTTCACAATTTTTTTCTCAGAAAACTCATTATTGATGTATGGAAAAGTTAGTGATTTCTGTATATTGATTTTGTATCTCACTACTAAATCTGTTTATGAATTCCAGCAGGCTGTAGGTAGAGTCTTTAGGTTCCCTCTCCCTCTCTCTCTCTATATATATACACACACACACACACATATATATACACACACATATGTATATGTATGTGTGTGTGTGTGTGTGTGTGTGTGTATCAGCATATCAGCAAACAGGGATAATTTAATTACCTTTCCAGTAGTATGCCATTTCTTTCTTTCTCTTGAACTTCTAGTACTATATTGAATAAAGGCAGTGAAAGTGGACAACCTTATCTTGTTTCAAAAAATTTAGAGGAAATGCTTTTAGCCTTTCCCCATTCAATATGATGTTGACTGTGGGTTTACGATATATAGTCTTTGTTATTTTGGGGTATGATCCTTCCATACCTAATTTGTTCAGGGCTCTTATCAATCATAAAGAGATGTCAAATTTTATCAAAACCTTTTTCTTTTTCTCAATCTACTAAAATGATCACTTTTTTATATTTCATTCTGTTGATATGATGTATTGTATTCATTGATTTACGTATATTGAAACATCTTTGCAGCCAGGGATGAAACCAATTTCATGGTGGCGAATGATCTTTTTTGATGTGCTGTTGGATTAAATTTGTTAGTATTTTGTAGAAAATTTTTGTCTTGATGTTTATTTGGGATATTCATATTTTTGTTATTGTTGTGTTCTTGTCTGGTTTTGGCAACAGAGTATAGAATGAGTTTGGAATAATTCCCTCCATTTCAATTCTTTGGAATATTTTGAAAAGCATTGGTGTTAGCTATTCTTTAAAAGTTTGGTAAAATTTAGTAGTGTTGCCATCTAGTTCTGGGCTTTTCCTAAAGATAGTTTAATGTAGTGTCTCACAATATAGGGTAGATATGTCAGGAAGACCAACCATGTGACAGAGGTTAGGACTTAAAACCATGTGGTAATAGCCTTACTGATAGGGAGGAGAGGATGTAGAGAGATCAAGTTCAACTGTATGGCCAAAGATTCAGTCAATCCTACATACATAATGAAACCCCATAAAAACTCTGGACACCAAAGCTTAGGTGACTGCCCTTGGTTAATGTCATATATCAATGTTTCAGGAGGATGGCATGCTCTGACTTTATGCGGAGAGAACGTGGAATTCTCACTTTAGGTGTCCCAGATTCCTTGGTTGGTTCTGATATGTACCCTTTTTATGCTATAATAAAACAACTATAATTATAGTGCTTTCCTGAATTCTGGGAGTTGTTCTAGTCAATTATTGAAACAGAGGGTATTGTGGGGCCTCCCCAAATTTGTTTCCTTCTGATCAGAAGAAGGTATAACTCTGGAAACTCCTAAGCTTTGCAGGTGATGTTTGAAGTGGGGGCAATATTTTAAACTATGCCCCTAAGCTATGACATTTGTCTAACTCTGGGTAGTGTCAGAATTACATTGCAAAATCTTTACCACATTTATTGTAACTTGTAGTCACATGTATCTTGAGCTACTCTCATATATATCTACGTTCATAATGAGTTGTGATCATTTTTAAAGGACAGACCTACTTTGCATCATATAATGGAGGGAAAATATGATAATTATAGATAGATTATTTCTGAAGGAAATCAAATATCAGGTATAATTTTCATTTAACAAAGTTTTATTAAGTATATTCCAGAGGCATATTCCAGTTGTCCGGATACAAAGATAAAACACAATTCTTATCAGGGAGTTTACATACAGTGCAGGAAAGACTCAAGACAAATCATTACAGTAAAATTAATCAGTGCCATAAAAAATGACAGAGGAAGGATGGCAATGTTAGATGAGTAAATAGGGAAATAAAGCGAAGACATGGAAGTCAGACATCAGGATTGAAGTATGAGAACAGAGCAGGGAATAGCGAGAAAGATAACATGGGGGGGGGGCTGGGGTTGTGGCTCAGTGGTAGAGTGCTTGCCTCACACATGTGAGGCACTGAGTTCGATCCTCAGCACCACATACAAAATACATAAATAAATAAAATAAAGGTTTAAAAAATCTTATAAAAAAAAAGATAAGATGGGGAAAGAGGGCAGCATGGAAGGTGGAGAGTGGAGTGTGTCCTAAGATCTGATCTAAAGTTGGTCAGCACACAAGAGAAGCAAGAGCTTTGGACAGAAATATTGGGGCCACATTGTAAAATGACATTGTTGTGGTTTAGATATTAGGTGCCCCCCAAAAGCTTATGTATGAGACAAGGCAAGAATATTCAGAGGTGAAATGATTGGGTTGAGAGCCTTAACCCATCAGTGAATTAGTCTGCTGATAGGGATTAACCAAGTGGTAACTGAAGGCAGGTATGGTGTGGCTGGAGGAGGTGAGCATTGGGGGTGTACCTTTGGGGTATATTTTCTGTCTCTCTCTGCTTCCTAATGTGATGATGTCTTGAGCCACTTTCTTAAAACAGACATACACACTGTGTCATACACTTACATATATTTTATCTCTAAAGTAGATGAAAAGCAATGAAAGATTTCAAATGCAGGAATAAGATAACCAAAGATGCTTCAGAAAATAAACATTTGGGAGCAGTGATGAAGAGATTAAGTATCTAGAGACTAGGATCAGCCTTAGCAATGAGGAGTTTGTGGAGGAAAACAATAAGGCCTTGAAATTAGGACAGAAAGTAGAATCAAGGTAAAATTGGATTAGATCTCATTGAATTTGAAAGGATAGGTTGGGAGGCATTATTGGTTTAGACTGCACTTCTCTTTACTAAAGTCAAATCAGGAAGAAAAAATGGACACAATGGGAAAAGGAATTCAGTTTTGCACACATTGGGGTGTTATGGCACATCCAAGTGTAACAGACACACAGATGAGCATATAGAGTGGCAGCTCAGGAAAGAAATTCCAATTTAAAACATAAACCATGATTGAATTGATGGACTGAGTCAAATGCTGCAGAGAGATCTAGTAGTAGAATGTCCCCTTCTTGGAAAACATGAAGATAATTAGAGCTCACTGCAAGAATAGTTTCACTGTATTGTAAATGGAAATCAGATAAAATGGATTAAGAAAATAGTAGGACTAAAGAATTTCAGATGATTGCTGAACACATTTTCAAAATGCTTCTGTGAAAAGAAGGAAAAGAATTGGGCAATAGCTAGAGAAGGCAATGATTAGAGGAAGATTGTCCTATTTCTTAGATGGTGGCATTTTTTTAATTTGTTTTATTTAGGCTTACATGTTTTTTTTTTTTTTTTTTAGTTTTTTTTTTTTATTTTTTTTTTTATTTAAATGCATTTCAAGTCATAGTACATAACCCGATCTCTGTTTTTCCATTTCTCTGATTGCAAACCAAATAAAGTCTCAACATTAGAGTCT
>CM053400.1:78694581-78716234 GCA_028644305.1 Xerus rutilus | reverse complement strand
ATAAGCTTTTACTTTTAGAATTTAATGAGCTCTGATATTAAGATGTTAAAAACTGCTGACAGGAAACAATACTATTTAATTTTGACAAAAGGAAATACTACCACAAAACAAATTAAAAATCCAAATAAAGTAAAATGTAAGGAAATAAGGTTAGAATAAATCACGTGTATCTTGAATTTAAAAATGCAAACCAAAATCCATTTTTAAAAAATTAATATTTTTGTGAAATTCTGTAACTTGATGTACACAGGGGTTGAAAATTTCCACATTTACAATGAAAACAAAATCATTATAAGTATCATAAGAGAACACATTACTAAATTTGAAGAATAACCCAAGGTCCTTTCAGTTTACTAATATAAAATTTAATAACAATAACAATTTGCATGGTTTGTTTAAAACACTTATATTCTATTTATACAAATTTTGAAGTCCAAGAAATTATTTATTGCTTACTATTTCATGTCAAAATCTATTGACAGGAAAGACAGGAAAAATGAAAAGAAGAGTAAGAGATGACTTAGTACAATTTAGAATCACAGAACAAAGTAAAGACCTACAATTACAAAAAGCCCACCTTGGCTGATTCCTAATTTAGTGTTCTTTCCATTTGAATCCACTTCTTCTATAGAAGGAAGATTGAATCCTAAAATGTGACTTAGAAACAACATGTCAAAAAAAGAAAAAGACAGAAAGAAAAAAACACTTAGCTGATAGTTTTCATTTCCTGATAGCAAAAATAGTCCAGTTCACCTATTACTGGCAGCAAAGCAAGTATGTGAATATGAGGCATCCTGACTAGAAGTATTCTCTCTGGGCACTACTATATTCATTTGGCACACATGTTCATTGTGGACATAGTAAGGCCCTTTTAAAGAGACTGCCTTATTTGCAAATAGATTTACTCATTCCTAAGTATAGACTCTACTTAAATTACAGCAGGGTGTGGAAAATAAATACTTTGCTTTCAAAAATAAATAAATTTACTTAGAAGTGGTATCAATTATTACTGACTTAAAAACATTTTCATTCAATACAAAGTGTTTTATTAGTATTAAAGAATAAAAATTAATGAATAACTCAAGAAAGAAAAAATTACATATGAGGCAGTCAATATTTTCAGTCATCAGGGAGCTGCAAATTACAATCTCAATGAGATACCCCTACACACCCAATAAAACGAAAAAAGGATTTGTAATACCAAGGGCTGACAAGAATATGAACAACTAGAATTCACATCTACTGCTGATGGGAAAGGAAACTGTACAAACACTTTGGAAAACTATTTGGCAAGATCTACCAAACTAAAAACACATAATCTATAAGTCAGCAATTCCACTTCCTAGATATATAACCCAAGAGAAATGGGGGCTTATGTGCAACAAAAGACAGATATAACAATGTTCATAGTAGGTTTATACATGTTAACCCAAAACTGAAACAATAAATGTCCACTAACAATAAAAGACAAATTGTAGTATATTCATATAGTGGAATCCTTAATGAATTAATGAATGAATGAAATAATCCTTTGACGAATTTTTACATGTGTATAATCAGGTACCTGTCACCCAAATCAAGGTATGGAACATTTCCAGTACCCCAAAAACTTTTTTGCCCCCTTCCAGTAAATGCCCACCCCTCCCCACAGTTGACCATTATTTGACTTCTGACAACATAAATTAGTTTTTCCTGTTCTTAAACATTGCATCATATGATAATGTTGTCTTTCACAACTGGCTTCTTTGTATTTCTGAGATTCCTCCATGTTGTTTTGTGTAGCAGTAGTTTATTCTTGTTCATTACTATATAATATGAATTTACTATGATAATATTTTTTATTATTCATGTAAAAGTTTTTAAAAAATTTATTCTTTAGATCTTTAGGTCCCAAATAAACCTTTTTTCCCCCTCACTGGTAGATCTTGTTTACTCATCTTCTACTTTAAATTTTAACAAAGTACCAGGCAATATTTCTTTGGTGCCAACCAAGTCTATGTGCAGAACATAATGACAGAATGATAGAATGGTGGTTTTTCTCAGAAAGAGGACCTCAGAATATAATAATGTTAACTTAAGATAATTTTTTTTGTGAATCAACAAAATATTTTAAGTAAAACATTGGTCTATCATTCCTGAACAAAGTAAATGATTTCATGGAATTTGTGTTGAATCTGGAGAAGATGGATAAGGCTGACTCATAATTGGATAGGACACTGTAGATAACTACAAACTTAATTTCAAACTCTTTTATCCATATATACTAATATTTATTAAGCCCCAACCCATTGTTTGGCACTGTGCTAAGCCCTTTATCTGTATTTTTAAATTTATACTCATAATAATCCTATGAAGAATACTACTAACTCTACTTCACAGAACCAGCAACTGAGGTTTTAAAAGGGAATGGACGAGAGTGGAAAAGCCTAGACCATTCCAACGTCTGAATGGCACCAAAACCTGAGTTCTCAACAATTATGCAAACTTCCCTCTGCCCGGTTCCTCCTTCCAAGAGATTTCTTTACAATTTATAACCACACACAGATGAACAATGATTCAACATGCATTTGTTGAGTATATGGGCCAGACACTGTTCTAGGTGTTTGTTCACATTAGTAAATAAAAATGGAGAAGAAAAATTTTTCCTGCCTTTGAGGTGTTTATATTCTAATAGAATATGGACAATAAAATTAAGTATAATAAATGAGTATACAGTTATGTCAGATGGTTAACACCATTATGGGGGGAAATAAACAAAAAGTGATTGGAAATGTTGGTTGCAATTTTATATAGGATAGGACTCATTGAGGAGGTGATCTTTAGGCAAAGATTTCAAAGTAGTGCCAGACACTAGAGATAGCTACAGGGGTTGAGAGGACAGAGAAGAGTAGGAGGTCGGGTTAGAGAAGTTAGGTGTTCTTATAGAGTCAATTTTGAGTGAAAGGGAAGCCATGCACTGTCCTTCTTCCACCAAATACTGGCTATCTAAAATATTTCCCTAAGCCCAGTGCGGTGGTACACGCCTGTAATCTCAGCACTTTGGGAGGCTGAGACAGGAGAATCGCGAGTTCAAAGCCAGCCTTAGTAACTGCAAGGCGCTAAGCAACTTAGCGAGATCCTATCTCTGAATAAAACACAAAAAAATAGGGCTGAGGATATGGCTCAATGGTCGAATACCTCTGAGTTCAAACCCAGTACCAAAAAATAAAATAAAATGTTTCCCTAAATAAAACTGAGAAGGATACTATGTAGCTTTTTAAGCACCGAAAAAGTGAAACTGTATTCCTGATCCTACCTATTCAGTGACAGACTTGGAAGGAACTATTAAGGATAAAAATGGCTTAAGAAAAAAAGGTTTACATGTACACCCACATAAAGAAACATCTCAGGGAGCTACAAAAACAGGGCTTTAGGTGACTTTCTTCCACCTGGTCACTCTCAATCTAATAAGTTAGAGTTAATTAAAATAATAAAATTTCCCATAGAAATTAGCTCTAGATTGATTTTTTTATTATTTGTGCACTTCACATCATCATATAATGTAAAATGTGATGAGTAAATAAGGTCACTGAGTAAAGAAAGTGAACTTTTTTCCTAGATAAATTAATGTATAATAAAGTAGCTTCAAACCTTTTTTTAACCTTGGTAAATACAGTTCCTTCTGCTAATGCAACACTGTCTTTATCACTTATTTGTGAATTGTTAGAAAATAATGATGATCAATCAATTCAAGGTCTCTAGACTCTACGAATATTAATCAAGATTCCCTTTAACAAAGGCAATCTCTGGGAACATGTAGGTTAAAAGGCCAGCTTCAGAGTAAAATTATATTCTCTATTCACAATAAGGTCAGATGGAGTTTAGTCAGTCCCCCTGATGGCTTCTTTTCAATAGACAAACAACAAGCTCAAACAGGAAAATTGAAGGATGACTTCTTTTAGATGTAAGGTAATTACAATTCGTTCATAAGGTAATGCAGCATCTCAACTATGTTATTACTTTAAACTGAAAGTAGTTTATGATGTGCTGATGACAATGTAATGGAAAAGTCATCAATATTAACATCTTATGACTGTGTGTGTCTCTTTCACATTGTATAACTGAATATTGCCTCAAGGTCTCAGACAGAAGGAAGAAATTCTGATAGAAAGGGTATTAAAAATGAGTCACTGGAAAAGGTTATAAAAACACTTTAAATATCTTTCAAACCCTAGCACCACCAACAAAACAAAACAAAACCTTTCAGAAAATGCATCAATGTTCACCCTCAAGAATGATTTGGTATTGTCCTACCTGAAAGAGGAATATGGAGTAGAAAACTCTTCAGGCCTATTCATCCTTAGTATTCTTTAAATTCAAAAAGGTTTTCACTTCGTCCTTTTTGGGGAGGGGGGGTCCTAAAATTGCCATTCTCTATAACTATCCTCCTATCCTCTCTTTCTTTTCTGCTACACATGAAACTTTAAATTTGCTCAGAAAATCTGTATTCTGACTGCTTTCATTATCCTTAAAGTAATGCTACAATATGTTTAAAATAATTGGAAATTGTTTTAAAGTAAAAATTTTAAAGCCCAGCTTAAACTGGTGAAGAAAATGATAAAATTTAATCAGCTACATGCCTAGGTATGTTTTGTACCTAGAAAGAAGTTTATCTTTCAAGTAAAATACAATAATATGCATACTCTTAACTGCAACACCCTTAGAAATTCATCAAAAATAAGGATGGTTGATGTCTAGGAGGACAGATTAACGTGTGATAAAGCAAATACAGTAAATTGTTAACAACTATAGAACCTAAAAGGTAGCTATATGTTTCCTGTAAAACTGTTTCACTTTTCTATGTTTGAAAGTTTTCCTAATATTCTTGGGGAAAATGTAATCATATTTGAAACCTGTTTTAAATGACAAAGGAGAAACATCCAATCTGTAGAACAATCTGAAGAAAAGAAGAGGCAAAACTGTTGCTTATATTTGTTGAGCTGAGGAGGAAAAAGATTGCCAAAATCCCTTTATTTTATCTATTCACCTCCAAAAAAGTACAAAAAATTTACATTCCTATTGAGGAATGAAGGCAGGTAAAAAGGTAGGTTTGTTGAGAATTCTATAGCCTCTAAATTCTTTTGGCTGAATTTTGAAGCATAAAAAGAGAAATTTCTTCTGCCTCTAAATATACAATGTTTCAATTCCTTGCCTATATAGAATAACTCCATTTTCAGTATAGATTTATTTCCTACAAGGAAATAAAGCATTCCTTTCTTTGGATTATTCTTTTTGGTAATGTCCTTTCACAGTAAATCTACTTAAGAATATTCAGAGAAAATGTGAAGACAAACACATACAGAAATGACCAGCACACTGGAAACTACTTATTCAATAGTGTACATATGAAGTATATGTAGTGTCAAAAAGCTTTTCACCACAAATGGCTGCCAAAGTGGCAGGGGCAAGGCATGTTTTTATGTGATATTATAGTGATAACATTTTGGTAGTTATTTAGAACCTATCATCCCCTGCATTTCCTAAGACAGAAAATAAATCATTACTCAAAGAAGTTGCTCAGCTACTAGTGAATACACAATGACCTACCTATAAACAAGCATTTATTGAAAACCTTCTATGTGCCAGGTAAGAGAATATGAGAAAGACATAGACTCTGACTTCATGAAATTGATGGTTTATTAAATAAAAACTATAGATGCACAATTACAAAAAGACTTAAATTAACTGATACATGTAGAGTGTAAAGAGAAGACATATAAATCAGCTTATGGGGTTGTAGATCTCTGAGAAGACTTCCTGAACTTAGTCTTAAAAGGATGAGTAGTAGTTAGTTACCTAGGCAGGATAGAACAGGAGACAGTATTCCACATCTAGGGAGTAGCACAGAGGTAAAAAGCAAGATGTTGTAGGCACTGAACTATAGGCAGCTCAGTACTACTGGAGAACAAACTCATGGTATGGAAACAGATGATCCTAGAGAGAGGCAGTAACATGCCACTGATGATCTGTTGGGGATGTTAAGGCACCTGAACATTCTCTTGACCTCACAAGGATTTTTAGAAAGGGAATGATATTTTTAGATTGTATCTTTACTAGAACTCCCTGGCCTCCAAGAGAAGGCTGAATGCAAAGGAGACATGATGTCCAGCTAGAGGAGTGACAGAATGAAGACCTGAACCAAGACAGAGAAGTAGGTATGGTTTCTATTGAGAGGGACAAATGTAACACATTTGGTGACTTCCAAGTATCTAGGTTGGGTGATTATATGGACGACAATCCTGCCCCTCCCCTCCCACCAAAGTGGATAATACCAAGAGAAAAGCTAAAATGGTTATCTAGGTGATTTTTTTCTGCAAAAAGTTATAAACTTGTTCAAGGGAAGAGGCCTGAATGGGGGGTTGAAATTTGAATTAACAAAATATTAAGAATAACCTAGAATTACATAAGCAGACTGACAGTTTTTCTAGGGTTTGGTTTGTTGTTGTTGTTTTTAAATATCTTTATTTACTTATTTTTACGTGGTGCTGAGGATTGAACTCAGTGCCTCATGCATGCAAGGCAGGCGCTCTACCACTAAGCTACAATCCCCGCCCCTGTTGTTGTTTTTTAACTTTAATCATTCTTATAGGTGTGTAGTGGTATCTTATGTGATTTAAATTTTTATTTTCCTTATGTCTAATGTTTACCTTCTTTTAAAATGCTTTTCTTCTATTCACATCTTTCTTGACTTGTTTTAATCTTTTCCCCGTTTTTAAATTAAGCTGTTTTTTAAATATTACAGTTTGAAAGTTCTTTACACAAGTCTGTTATCAGATATATGCTCTGCAAATATCTTCTTTCAGTGTGTAGCTTCACAGCATCTTTTGAAGCATCTTTTAAGTTTTTATTTGTTTTGTTTTCTGCATGGCGCTTTTGATGTCATACTTAAATCTTTGCCTAGCAGGGCATGGTGGCGCATGTCTGTAAGACCAGCAAGATACTGGTAACTCAGGAGGCTAAGGCAGGAGGATTACAAATTCAAGGCCAGCTTTCGCAGCAAGACCCTGTCTCAAAATCTCTAAACAAAAAATAAATGAACTGAGGATGTCGCTCAGAGGTAAAGGACCTCTTGGGTTCAATACACAGTACCAAAAAAAAAAGGATTTTGTTTTTGTTTTAGTAATGTATTATGATGTGAGAAATAAATTAATGTAATGAAAGCAGACCGAATTAGGAACAGTGTATATAGCATGAGAAGTACAAATGGTGGGTGGAACTCACAAAAGAAAAAAAGCCAAGACTTAAGGAAGGAGAGTTGGGCAAAAAGACAAGGCCCTTTTGAAGAAACACAAGAAAAATTCCTAACAATCAACACTGTCTACCAAAATAAGCAATGAAAACTGTTGTTTTTAACTTCGTTAAGCTCGCTAGTGAAGCCGGGCGCGCTGGCCCATGCCTGTAATCTCAGCACTTTGGGAGGCTGAGACGGGAGAATCATGAGTTCAAAGCCAGCCTCAGCAACGGCGAGGCGCTACTCAGTGAGACTCTGTCTTTACATAAAAAAAAAAAAAAAAAAAAAAAAAAAAAACACAAAAATAGGGCTGGGGATGGGCTCAGTGGTCGAGCACCCCTGAGTTCAATGCCTGGTACCAAAAACAAAAAAAAAATCGCTAGTGAACTTAGGAACAGCATTCTTAATCAAACCTTTCCAAAACCGGAACTACATCTATCTAATCAACCTCTTTAATAAGAATTCCCCCTGCGCAAGCACCTGAGATGAGGTCTGAAATTCCTAAGCGCCCTTAAAGGTCATTTCTCTAGGTACAGGAAGGTCTGGGATTCCCGATACTGAAGATGACTAAGGCAGATCCTTGGGGGATTCCGGCCTAAGTCCTCGGGGACAGACCCAAGGAGTCACTGCCCCACCGGGAAAGCAGAACTACCCCCACCGCGGGGTTTGTCAATCTGACACGGCGCCAGAAGGCAGCTGTTTAAACTACCTAACGAGAGGGCGGGAATTAAAATATGAGCGCTTGGGCAAACCTGGGGCAAATTGGGGGAGTCCCTCTCGTTCGTGACCCTTCGCGAGTGTGGCGAAGCAGAGGTGCAGGGCGGGGACCCGCAGCTCAACTCGGGTCGAGCTCCTCCTAGGCAAAGATCCACCGCACTTACCCCGAACTAGGAAGGGGATGTTTAAGTCATTGATTCGGGGCTGCGTGTGCACGCGGACTTGTTTCCCAGAAGCAGGCTGGTGGCGTTCGACGGACTGCACCCGCCAGGGACCTTTAGCCTTCCAGCCGTAGCGGCCCGCGAATCCCTAGCAGTGGAGTCGGGGTTCGATCTCCAGCTCCCGCGGGCCGGTTCTCCCACGCGCCCCCACGGCTAGTCGTAAAGTGCAGCAAAGGCGCCTGCGTTTTGCGGCGCCGTAGGTGAGACCGGCGGCGTGGGATTGTGCTTCGCTTGGCTCCATTACTTCGGAGCTGCTTCCTCGGAAAGACCCGTTACATTTAGGACTCGGCGAAGCACAGAGGACCAGCTAACATTCTTATTGGGTAATTGGACCCTACTGATGAGATTGTTTAAAACACGGCTCCAGTCCTTACTTGTGACTTGAGGGTCTCAAACCTCATTTGTGCCTTGTCGCTCCTCGGAAACTACTTTGTTGTTCATTTGTATCACAAGACTTCGGGTATCCTCAGTGTAGCTGACGTTGCTTTTCTCGTTCCCTTCGTCCTGCAGTCACCTTCCCCTGGAGTTCGAAATGCTTTACCTGATCGGCTTGGGCCTGGGAGATGCCAAGGACATCACAGTGAAGGGCCTGGAAGTTATAAGACGCTGCAGTCGAGTGTATCTGGAAGCCTACACCTCAGTCCTGACTGTAGGGAAGGAAGCCCTGGTAGGTGATTGTTTCCTGTCTCAGGGAAAGAAAAATACCTGACGTCTGACTTGGATAAACTAAACTGATAGAATGTCTGCTTGTTTAAAATACATCTCCTGTTCATTAAGGATCTGAGAAGTACAAGAATGGAAATCACACACCGACGGAGTGACTTGAAAAATCAGAGTGATTTCTCTACAAGTCTTATGTTGTGGTTTTCTCCAGCAAATAAAGGAACATTATTTTACACTCCTGAGGGAATAGTTATCAAAATCCCTTATTTCATGAGATAGCCAAGAAATCCTTTCTGAGTTGAGTGCTAATGAGATACTGACACCTTAATGAGTTGGTTATATATTCAGAAACCAAGCTGAAAGTCTACCTCTTTGAAGTATTTCCATAGGGAATGTTGATTGCCTGTCTGTAACATCCAAAGAGATCCTACCTTCAAGTAGATATCTCCCAGTAAAGCTTACATGTGTATATATATTAAGTGAGCCTGGGACTAAATAACCAGAGAATTTGTTAGTGTAGTTACACATTTAGCTGGCTCTCTTTAAGGGCTCTGTAAAGTGTAGAGAAAGTCAGTTTCAAGTTCATTGTCAAACTCCAAGTAGGGTATAAGTTAAGATCAAAAAATTGATGGATGTGTTATGGGAGGAGGGAGTGGAATTTTAGAATTGTCTTTGTCATGTCCAAACAAGAAAGTGACTAACAGAATTTCAGGTCTCTGTCCTCTTAGATTCATACCCCAGAGAGTTCTAAAGGTCTCTGTTACTTGAAAATCTTGAATTAAATAAGGACTGTTCCTTGAAACAGGCATGCATTTAAAAAAATTTCTATCTAATGACCAACTTTGATTTGTTGGCCTCATTTTTTCACTATTAGGATGGAATCAAGATATCTAACCCCAGGATGATAGAAATATGTCACTCTAATCAGTGATCAAGGAAAACTAGAATGAACTTGAAACCATCTAACAGAAAAATAACAAATCAGTTTTATTAAAAAAGGTATCATCAGTATGTCATAGAGGAAAGTTTGGACCTAGTTTGTCTTTGCTCTGTTAAATGTCAGTGGTCAAGTCCTTTAACTTTAGTTTCTTAATATGTAAAATGAGTCAAAAACATCTTCCTTATAGGCTCTTAGCATAGTGCCTGGCACAGAAATGTTTGGAAACTGTAGTTGTCACTGGGCATATTTCTAAACTTCTGAACACTATTTTCTTCATTTGTCAAATGGAGATAATCAATTGGAAGGTTATGTAGGGTTTTTATTAAGATGTTTGTGGAAGTGCTTTGTAAATTTAAGCACTAGCTAAATGTCAATTTTGGTTGCTCTAATTTTTTTAAGTATTTTCCCCCCCAAAAATATAGTTATTGTAAAATCAAGATCTGGATCCAGCCTCATATTATTTGTAAATTATATATGCATTGTTAAGATGCAAGAATATCAGTTCTCCCACAATAATAAGTGCTAACATTTATAGAACACTTGCTTTGCACTGTTTTAAATGTTCCATGTTTAGAGTAGGATGATTATTCCATAGTTACTGTTAACATTTTACAGGTGCAGAGAGGTTAAGAAACTTGCCTAATGTGTGAGTGATAGAGACAGGTTATTAACCAAAGCTGTCCTGAGTTGAGATTTGGTGCTCTTACTCTTTATACAGTACTCTCTCTCTCCAGTCTTACAGACAGATAAAAACTACACTATGTATAACTTTAGAAAACATCTTAAAGAGAGGGTAGTAATCAAGCAAAGTGGTTTGTCTTGAATCCCACCATATCACACAATTTCTTCTGGTATGCGTTCCATGTTCTTCTCCAGGTCCTCAGTTCACGTTCTTCTCTGAACACCTTGCCTGTACACAATTTCATCCACCATAAGTAAATCATTTCTAGACTAAAGTGAGTTATAAATAAATTCCTGTCTTTATATTACCCAGTAAAATCTCAGAGCCACTTTGACTTCACCTACTTTCTTTTTTTCCTTCCTTCTTCCCTTCATTTCTACCTTTTCTCTTTAAAACAAATTGATTTTTTAGAAATTTGTATGTATTTAACATACCCATTTATACAGTCTGGTCTCTACTACAGATAACTATTACACAGAAAAAAATTAGAAAATTTTATGTTTTCTAAAAAAATTTTTTTTTATCAATACTCAAACATAATGTTTTATAAAAGGTACAACATCATTGCTAAAGATCTGAATTTATCTACTGTTAAATTGAAAACCGTTTTCAAATTGCCAAAGAGGTAGTAGTATTTACATGTTCTGTAGTCAAAAGGTAATTAATCTAGATGTAGTAAATATGGGAAATAATTTAAATAATTCATAATAGCAGAAGGAAGAAGTTATAAAATCATATGTCTGGAAAGAACTGAGATGAGCTTATCTAAATGATTACTCTTGCTTTTACCTACTAAAGGTAAAAGTGGTCCCAAATGTGAAATAATTATTAGTTATTAATTACTATAAGAATATATGTAAGAAAGAACACTTCAGGCTGTGGTGGTCAGGAAATACTAGATGGACTAGATGGAGTTTGAGCTGTGTTTTAAAGTAGTATATGTTATATATCCCAACCTTTTGTTGTTGTTGTTGTTTCTTTACATTATAATCCAAGTGCAAAATGATAATATTCGTTCATCATTGCAGGTAAATGGAGAAAACTGCTCATAGCCAGAGGCGGCTAACTTGGAGCCCCAGCTACCTTGTAAAGTAGAGATCATTATTGTCTGTCTATTCCCCATCCCCCATTTGTGAAGGTCTACAATCAATCAAAGTTCTGCCTTTGAGCAGTCACTTACCATTTCTTTGCTCTTTTTCTTACTTGTAAAATGGGGATTAAAATACTGCCTATCTCAGATTGAGATAAAGATTAAATGAATTCATATGCATAAGGTTTTTAGAACAGTGCCTGATCAGAGTAATCCCGATATAAATGTTTTAGTATAGATAATGTGTTATTATAGGATAAGATTTGATAAGGGAAAAAGTATTCTACCCTGAAGGAAAAAAAAATTGTGAGCTTAAAGAAGGAAAGTGCAAACATTTGCTATATTTGTCATTGCACTTCATTGAATGACTTTCATTTTCTCCCAATGTTTCTGTTCCCTCTCTTCTCTTTGTAACTTACATCACCTAGATATCAGCTCTTCCTTGATGCCTTGTTTTCCTGTTCAGCTGCTGTGGATTGAGATCAGGAAGACAGGAAAGAATAATAAAGGACTTCACTGAAAAAACGAGGCCATTAGCTATGGTTTTTTTAACTTCTCATCTGTCCTTACCACAAATCTGACTCTATCTTCCTTCCAGTCTTAGAATATGACTTGTAGGATGAAGCAGTTTTTCCTGTTCAAGATCTAACTCCATCTAGATATGATTTTAAAACCATTTCCTTTAAAACCTTACATCATTATTCTTCATGTCAACCTGTATTACCATGTATTTCTCATGTAATACCTGATATTTCTCATTCTGAAATCATATTCAAGCTTTGGTCATTCTGAAAGTCTCCTCTTTTAAACCTGTTTTTTCCATAGTTGTTATTTTTTTTTCTTTTATCCAAAGCTTTTTATAAAAGTATACCTTCATGGTCCCCAGTTCTACTTGTGTCTTATACTCCTGCAGGCTTATTCCCATTTCTCAGAAGTATTTCTATATTTTCAGCAATTCTTTCATAGTTGAGAACTCTAGAGAATAGTTTTGAATTCTTACCTCTTGTTATTTCTTTTGATGTAGTTGAACACTGCTTGAAGCTGGCTCTTAAGACTTGACTTTCTCCTAATTGTATTCCTGCATTTCCATTTTTCTCGTCTCTTTGTAAACTCATTTCTGTTTTTAAACATTAGTATTTTAAAGACTTTGTCCTCTTATTTATTTCTGAATACTACTTTTAACCTCTACTGTTACTATTTTTTGACTAGTTAGTGCATTAAATGGTTTACAATTGAAAAATATACTAAAAGATATTATAAAACATAGAGATTTCTATTCCACTTTCCCTTCTTGGTGGAAGTCACTACTTATTTCTTGTGTACCTTCCAGAAATACCTGAAAACAATTTAAACTTAGCCTGTTCTATTAAAAAACTGCCAATGTATAGCAAGAATTAATTCTAACTTTTACCTTCATTTTCATGAATGGTTAGGGCTGACTACAAAAACTGGCTAATCAGTCATTGGATGATATATAATCCAAATTTAAAATTATTGTTAGATAGTTCTGCCTGTTTTTCTTATTTTTCTTCTCTTACTCCTGACTAGACTGGAAGCTTTTATTAGTATCTATGTGGTAGTTAATTCTCCATTAGACAGTATATACCTTAAAGGCAATAGAAGTGTATGTCTCATTCACCATCGTCTCCCAACATCAGGCATAGAATTTGGTATGGAAGATGTGCGTTAGGAATATTTCTGTAGTGAGTATATGAATGAGTAAATATGTGGGTAAATTTAAAAATAATTTAACATCAGCCTTTTATTACATTGGCTATCTCTTCCCTTTTTTAAACATTTTTTTCAAGAGGATCCGCCATTTGATTATAATGGAATGTTTGTATATATAAACATTGCTGGTTCATTAGACAATGAACTGTTTATTAGGTTAGAATAAGTGCTATAAGGTGTGATGTATAATACAGTATCAGTATTAAGACAGTGGCTTTTCTTTTGGTTAGATCATTTATAAAGTATAAAATGGGATTATTATTAACATGTGGTTTCTTGGTCTTTAAGAAATATTAGAAGTTCAGCCAGATATGGTGCATTCCTGTAATCCTAGCAATCCAGGAGGCTGAGGCAGGAGGATAATGAGTTCAAGGCTAGCTTCTGCAACTTAGCAGGACCTTGTCTCAAAATAAAAAAATAAAGAGGGCTTCTGTAGCTCAGTGGTGGAGATCCCCTGTATTCAATCCCCAGTAATGGGGGGAAAAAATTCAGTAAAGGCCATTGTTTTCTTTAGTTTGCTGTAATCATGTGTGCATTCTCTTAGCTATGTAAGTATAAGTGTTCTGCAACCGTTAAGTTCTCTGGCTCATAAAATGAAAGTAAAGAATATAAAAATTAATGATTAAGGGCTGGGGCTGTGGCTCAGCGGTAGAGTGCTTGCCTCACATGCGTGAGGCCCTGGGTTCGATCCTCAGCACCACATACAAAGTAATAAAATAAAGACATTGTGTCCATCTACAACTAAAAAAAAATTTTTTAAAAAAAAATTAATGATTAAGAAAGTAGTACCTGGTAAAAGTGAAATGAAAGAGCATTTTTATCTGTAAGATTATCATTGTGAATTTCTAGAACAATTCTCTAGGAAGGGATCTTTTTCACATTTAAGGAACAGGTTTCAGTCAAGTATTAGGACATAATTACCAGGATTGAAATTTGAATCTTCAGTATTTGTTCATTTACTTATTTGTTTGGCAGATATTATCAAGTACCAAATTCTTCATTATAGCACTCCATATAACTTTTAGTAACTAAAATTTCTCAATATATAAGAAATAGTATTATTTGTATATCCACCTTTACTTTATTGGAATTGTGTGTTATTTTATAGGAAATCAGTTATAAGATTCTGATCTTGCAAAAAAACTTATAACCAGTACCATATGACCACCAGCTTATTAGCTCACTCTCTCCTGGGTTTGTTTCTCTAGAGCCCCAAAGCCATTTGTATGGAAACTTCATGTATATTTAGAATTCAGTTTCTCCTGAAACTCTGCCTTTCTAGCAGAAGCAAGGGAATACAATTTTAAATCTTTCTTGCATTTATGTAGGAATGTTTGCTGGTTTTGTAAATAGTCAAATCATAATTTTCTGTGATTTCTTTGATGTTGCCTTTTAGCCAGAGTGTTATAGATTGTCCCATAGAATATTTAATAAAACCAGAACTACCCTGTATACTCATCATTATTAATATATTTATTCTGTATTATGTTTCTGAAGTAGGAATCATGCATACATATTCTCTGTTCATCCTATAATGTTCTGCCTGGTCTTATTAGAGCCAAAATTAGAGGTAAATTTAAAATGCAAGAAGCCTCAGATGTTAAGAGTTCTGTTTCCTCTTGGGACATTAAGATAGCCCCAAAGACAGCTTAATTGCAACATAGTATAGTGTGCCAGCTCATTGATGAGTTGTATCAAATGATCTGTGTTTGGATGGTTGCCAAGATTCACACCAGCCCCAAACAACAATTGTTTAGTGTGTGTTGAAATGGTCACCTGCTTTCCTTCATTTTTATATTGAACTTAAATCTATAGGAAGACTTTTATGGAAGAAAATTGATTCTTGCTGATAGAGAAGAAGTGGAACAAGAAGCAGATAATATTTTAAAAGATGCTGATATCAGTGATGTTGCATTCCTTGTGGTTGGTGATCCATTTGGGTAAGTTTAAGCAGACATTTGAGTTATTTATTAATCAGTAATAATTATTCTATTACATTTAAAACTTACTTGCCAGATAAGAGACTGGTTTGTCTGAGATCTCTCTAAAATTTCATGCTTTGAAATTTCATTATCTTTTGAGATTAATGAGGGGAATCTGTTTGGTAAAGACACCCATCATAAGTATCACTACATTGTCAAATGTGAACTCTAAAGTTTGTATCTTTGATTCTCTTCTTGTTTAGAAGATGATGAAGGATATCAAATGACTTAACTAGTGTGTCATTATTAAGTGTGTCATTATATTATCCAAAGTCATGCCTCCTATTTGCAGCAGATAATTACAGTCATCTTTGGTTTCCTTTGTTTTAGGCTTTTTCTTTTCCTTTTTTAATCGTGTATATTTGATTTTACTACTGTCATTTTACTTGTCTTGAGTTTATAATTTTTCAAGCTTCTGATTTCAATTTCTTATATCCATTGAGAGTCTTATTCTTCCTCATTACCAAGAAGATGTGCTTCTACTAGTCTAGTCAAGCGTCATCAATCTCTGATGTCAAGCCAAATAGAATAGTTTTTGTCTCCAGCTGGTGACCCAAGATTTATGTCACAGATTTAAGGAACATAAGGACAATTAAATCATTGTGAGCCCACCATCAGGAATGTTTCTCACAATAATGAAGTTAATGCATGTGTGTGTCCGCCAAAACAAAAGTAATTTCTATCAGTGTGAGGGGCCAGACTCTGTAAAGCATTATTATACTTAATTGGAATAACTTTGGATAGCACACATTTAAAAATATTTAAATAGTTTGTTTTAACCTCTGACACTGTTTTCTTAAATTTAAGGCTTCCTCAAAATTAATAGTACCTATCATTTTTTAACCATAGGATGGGAAAATGAAGAATCCTATATAGAAAATATCTTCTAATTCTTACAGAATTTTTTCATTAACGCACTGAATCCTGCATAAAACCTGAATTTTCTTTCTTTTTTTAATACTTTATTTTAGTTGTAGGTGAACACAATATGTTTATTTTATTTATTTATTTTTATATGGTGCTGAGGATCGAACCCAGTGCCTCACACATGCTAGGCAAGTGCTCTGCTGCTGAGCTACAACCCCAGCCCCAAACCTGAATTTTCTGTGGGCACATCTCTCACTAAATATCCCAACTTGATGGTACTACAATTCTTACAGTCACCTAGTTGATCAAACTCAGTTGCTTTTGACTTTATTGGCATCTAGTCACTGATAATGTCCATTGCACAATAAAAGCACCACTGAAAGTGAGGTTTGCAGATGGTGCCAGTCCATAGACTGTGTCCTAGTCCATAATGAGATCAGCATAGAAATTGGGAGAAAGCATTTAGAAATTTTTAAAAAGCAAATTTTTTCAATTTGAGGCTTGTATTTGGTATCACTTCATTTCATATTTTGTTCTTCTAATAGTTTATTGCATTTTACAAAACTATTATTCCATGATAATTTAGAACCTAAAACAAATTAATTAGTCTTTCATTATAGATAATTTGAGAAGCACTGCTATTGGCTTTTGTTTTACAAGTTTTTCATATTCTTTCACTCCTTTTTTCTCTGGCTGCTACTCTTCTATGTAATCTAGCCTCGTAAACACCCTACACCTTTTACCTGGCCCATGTATAAACTCCTGACCCATACTGTAGTAAAATTTTTATTGTAAAAACTGTAATTTGGAAACTCACCAGGGCTCCTTTATAAATTAGAACTTTATTAGCTTCATCATTAGCCAGATATTAAAAACACTGTTCAACTTGTCCTTCTGCCTGTTGTCTTGTTCTGAAGCCCACATTTATGCTAACCAGTTTTCTTTTTCCCAGTCATCGTGCTTTCTCACCTTCATACCTTTGTTCAAGTTGCTTCCTTCATCTTGAGTGCCCTGTGGCCTATTACTGTCAGAAACCTACTTATCTTTCAAAGCTCAGCTATAGACCCTTATTATTTCCAACATGAAGTTGTATCTCCACTGGTGGCATATATCATTCATACTCATTCCATATAGTACTTCACACTTTTTTGTATAACCTCTGCATCTACTCTTCTTTTATATTTGTAGGCTGTCCTTTACATTTTTATCTCATTAACTTCCTTCACAATACTAGACATAGAATTGGCATTCATTAAATATTAATTGAAGAATTTTGCTTAAAGTCAACAAAGAAAGATCAGGAATATCTTGAACTGACATTTATCCAGTTAACAAATAACTTTTGTACACCCATCTTATGAACTCCTACATGCTGGATGATAAGGCATGAATTTATATCTCAGTGGGAGAGGTGACAATAATCAGAGAAAAATACATTTTTAATTTTGGCAGGACTGTGAAGGTTGAAAAAATGAAATAATAGAGACATTTATATAAGGTTATATAGAAAAGCAAGTATCTGAAGAATGAAAAGGAATAGAAGGAAGGAAGAATATTCTAAGCAGAGGAAACAGTAAAAATTTTGCTTAGGGGACTTAAAGGCTAAGGTGGCTATAGCCTAGTAAGCGAGGGAAAAAGGAATATGTAAAAGTGTTAGATATAGGCAGGAGCTGGATCATGATAAGCTTTGAAGGGTCCAGGAATTTTACTTGAAACATTTGGAGGATTTTTAGCAGGGACAATCTCTTTGACATGATTAAAAGAACACTAAATGTTTGGGTGAAATGAATTTCAGGGAGGCAGGAGTGTCTTTGGTGGGATTAAAAAAATAAAACAGTCTGGGACATATTTAAAAGGAAGACTGTCAGAATGGGTCTGGTAGATGGGGAAAAGAAAAGAAATAAATCTGACTTTGAGGATCCTAGCTTTATAATTAAGTAGTTGATGGTGCCACTTTTTGAAATAATGAAAAGTGGTAAAGAATAGGATTGGGGGAGATAATGATTGGTTCTAGAAACATCTTAAATTTGAGATGTCAGACAGACTGTTAGATATCTGCTGCTGGAGCTCCGGAGAGGAGTCATCCTGGGAATATGGCTTTTGAAGTTATTCATATGTAGATGGTATTTAAAGCCAGAAGAATAGATAGAAGAAGGGAAGAACAAAAGACCAAAATTCAAGCCCTAGGAAGCTTGGGCAATTCATGGTCTATCTATGGGGGGGACGGGGCAGACAAGAAATTATATTGTCACAAAAGCCAATAAAAGACTTTCAAAACGGAAAGACTGATGAACTTTAATATACTGCTCAGAGTTTGAATATAAGATGAGAAGAGAAGAATGTGTATAAAGTTAGAGGCATGATGTTTGGAGTTCAGAAATGGTGACTTTATGGAGGAGTTGGTACTTGAGCTAGATCTGGATAGGGTTCAGCAGGTAGTGATTGAAGGCTCAGTCAAAGAAGTGGAAGGGGGAATCCCATGTAAATGTAAAGGCTTGAATTAATTCATTAATTTAGGGATTGAGTTTTACTATATTACCCAGGCTGGTCTCAAATTCTTGGGCTCAGATGATCCTCCTCCTTAGCCTCTTGAGTAACTGGGACTGCAGTTATGTGCCACCATACCCATATTTAATAACCACACTATTAAACTGAGAATCACAACTTAAGTGGATTAAATGGAGAAATCAGGAAAGAAATGTGGAATACAACAAGGCACTGAAATTCCTTCTAATATATGATTTAAAAAAAAATTCCCTTGTTTAACTTTAAATCCTTTCTACTTATTTGACTAAAACATGAAAATGAAGATTACTCAGGATGTTTAAGTTTATATTCTTATTTATTTTTATGTGGTGCTGAGGATTGAACCCAGTGCCTCACACATGCTAGGCAAATGCTCTACCACTGAGCTTCAACCTCAATCCCTAATCTTAAGTTCTTTTAAAAAATATTTTAAAAATTGTGAGAGAGCACACATAGCAAAATTGACCATTTTCACCATTTTTTTAAAGTATACAGTTCAGAGGCATTAAGTACATTTACATTGTTATGCAGCCATTGTTACTGTCGCTGTTCATCTCCAGTAATCTTTTGAAGAAAATAATTAGAAGTCATAGTTAAGCAGGTTGATGGAGTTCTTATCTGTATCCTTTTATCCAGATTATTGAAAGGAATATGGAAATTAATCACATAAGAGAATGTAAATGACTCTAAAGAAATACATCAATAAGTCTGACTTAATCATGTGAGAGATGATAGTCTCAAGCATTGTGTCCAAATGGGGTTGTCAGATGGGGTCTTTATTAAACAAATTCTATCCAATAATGGTTTTGTTTTGTTATTCTACTCTATATTTTTAATATGTCTGTAAATGAATATATATATACACACACACAATAAACACCTATTTTTTATCCTTACTTTATATGCCTTTTCTTTGATGTAATGTACGCACAGAAAACACACCTTTATTTACTTTTCTCCTGTATGACCTAATGTAGGCCATTTGATTGTTTCCATTTCATGTAATGCACATGAATAGTGTTTAGCACCTAATAACTTTCCAGTGAATTTCAGCATTATCATTAGTCCATATTTTTCTTCTAGTAAAGCTGTTGTTATATAAATTAATATGTACAATCCCTAGTTCTCTCCTACCTTTCCCCATTTTAGATTGTTTCCTTTATGGTAGATCCTCCCAAATAGGTTTTCAAGATCAAAAAAATAGAAAGTTATGGACATGGACATTTTCTAGCACATAAAACACACTGTCAAATTATCTGTCAGAAGGATAAGATAGTACCAGGTTAAAGAGCTTCTAATAGTTCACAGGAACATAATTTTTACAATGTTATTGGAAATGCTAATATATTTTTGGACCAATAGCATCCATATGTCAAATATGGTGATATTTTATTTACAAACTGATATTATTATAAATAAAATTTACAACACACTAAGTCTTGTATATTCAAACTGGTTACTTTTATATACTTTCGAATTTTCTATTTTGAGACAGGTCTTGCTAAGTTGCTAAGGCTAGCCTCAAACTTGTGATCCTCCTGCCTCAGCCTCCACAGTTGCTGGGGTTACAGGAGTGCACCACTGTGCACAGTAAGGGTCAAGTCATTTCAAATGAACTTGTGACAGATATTGTAAACCAGTTTTTCATCTACTTAAATAACTCACCAGTAAAACTTATCTAAAATTGAAAAAAACTTTTTCAGTTTTCCTTAATGTAGTAATAAGCTTCTCCTCAAGGTGATACTAAAAATATTCTTTGCAACTGGCATGTTTTTTTAAAAATCTTACTGTTAATCAAATTGATGCTTATTTTTATACTAGTTTTTATTTTATTCTTGCGATTGAAAACAGGCTTCCCTGGTGGGTATGTGTTAATCAGTATCTGACTGCCTCATGGGGGATAAGCCCTTGATCTTCTTACTTGATATGCATTGACCAGTTGAAAGGTTCTGCTAGTTTGTAAGTAGTTTCTCAAACATGGTAATGTTGCTTTCCCTAGTAGGGCCTGGAATTTTTATCAAGAGGGAACAAAGCCTTTAGTAGTACAGTTCTAAACTGATGTGGAGGTACATTTCACAGTATTTATATTTGTGTATGTTCTTTCTGTACCCCCACTTACCTAATTTTAGTCATGAGATTTATGATAGGAAAAGAAAGGCAACAGGCAGAATATGCATACATGCATACATACATACACGTGAAACCTAATTATAAACAGTAGCCAGACTGAAAACAGTTATATATAAAAATGACTGCTAGACATAATGTAAACCCTAAGCAGAATTCTGTCAGAACAGTAATATAAAACTGAAAGACTCACAAGCTATGCAAATTATGTATTCTGTCTTATGTTTTAAAATGCAGAAACAAAGCCTTCAAAATAGAGTAGAAACAAAGAATTGGGTCTAGTTGTGCTAGAATTTAAAACTCTGAAGCTGTAATTGTAAGAATTTAAAGGATCTCATTTACATAGAAGCTAAAAAGTTGATCTCAAAGAAGTAGGAATAGTGGTTTTCAGAGCCGGGGAAGAGCGTGGAGTGGGGGAGTGCAGAAAGGATGGTTAATGGGTACCAGGGTGCAATTGCAGAGGAGGAATTGCTTCTTAGGTTTTATAGCACTCTTAGATTCAATTAATTGAATATTTTAAAATAGCTGGTAGAGAAAATTTTGAATATTCCCAGCACAAAGAAATGACAAAGAACATCCAACTACAATGTATAACTATAAAGCTCTACTTTAAAAAATGAAAAGAAATGAGCCGGGCACGGTGGCTCAAGCCTGTAATCCCAGCACTTAGGGAGGCTGAGACAGGAGAATCGCGAGTTCAAAGCCAGCCTCAGCAATGGCGAGGCGCTAAGCGAGCAACTCAGTGAGACCCTGTCTCTACATAAAACACAAAATAGGGCTGGGGATGTGGCTCAGTGGTCGAATGCCCCTGAGTTCAATCCCCAGTACCACAAAAAA
>CM053400.1:78551190-78694481 GCA_028644305.1 Xerus rutilus | reverse complement strand
TGAAAAGAAATGATAAATGGCAGTCAGTTATGGTGGTGCGGGAGGCCAAAATTGGAAGATCATAGGTTTGAGGCCAGCCCAGGTAACTTAATGAGACTGTCTCAAAATAAAAATAAAAAAGGCTAGTATAGCTCAGTGGTAGAGTATCCTAGATTCAATCCTCAGTACGAATGAATGAATGGATGAAAGAATAAAATGTCTGAGGTGATAGAGGTACCAGTTAACTTTGATCTTTACTCATAATATTGAAATGTCACATTGTATTCCATAAACATGTAAAATTAAAAATTAAAAGAATTTAAAGGGGTCTTGAGACCAAAGAGTTTCGAGAATTTGCTGTTAAGAGTTAAATTGTAAAAGAGTTAAATTCTACAATGGACAAGTAAACTTGCCTTTTTTCAGTTGCTGTTGTTATAGTTGTAGTCCAGCCTTGTGAAGGGTGTATGTAAGCTTATATTTTATTACTAAAAAAGCCCAAATAAGGTCTGGGGAGGTAGCTAGGTGGTACAGTTCTTATTATGTAGCATACCTAAGACCCTGGGATGGATCCTCACCCACAAAAAAAACAAAGAAACAAACAAAAATCAGATAAGACTTATGAAGACAATTGGTAGAATTTAAGGAAAATTTTACTGATTGATCAATTCTAACTTATGAAATAGAATACCTCTACTGTTTTAAAAGTAAATAGCATTGACTTTAATACAAATCCACTGATTTCTCACTACAGAGCTACAACACACAGCGATCTTATTCTGAGAGCAGCAAAGTTGGGAATTCCTTATCGTGTTATTCATAATGCCTCCATAATGAATGCTGTAGGCTGCTGTGGTTTACAGGTAATGCTATGAAAGAAATTTAAAATGGAATTAATTGAAAATGTTTTATTTTTCTGCAAATTGCAAGTAGATTTTAGTTGTTCATGAATTATAAGACATACTATTATTTGATAGTATACTATTTAATATATACTAAGTTTTTTATAGCAAATTTTCCTATAACTTAGGTTTTATCTTCCTTCTTGGAATAGCCATTTAGATTTAGCTAGAGAATAGTTTTGATTTTATATTCAAATTACACTTACATTAAAAGGAAAACAAAGCTAATTATGTTGCTTAAGTTATCCTAGATCCTTTTTATATTCATTCAAATGAGTTACAAACACCATTGTTGAGACCCACGTTTAGCTACACAGTATTATTTTCTGCAGCATCAAGAGCATTGTTTTACTGGGTGAGTTGGTGCATATTTGTAATCCTAGCTACCTGGGAGGCTGAAATGAGAATTGCAAGTTCAAGACCAGCTTGAGCAACTTTGGAGAACCTGTTGTAAAATAAAAAAGGCCCGGGATTTAGCTCAGTGGTAGAACACTTGCCTTTATATGCAAGGACCGAGATTTAATCCCTAGTACCACAAAAAGAAAAAAAATAGCATTGTGATACTGTGTTTGTTAAAAGAATCAATAAAAGGTAAAAGGCAATCATGTTAGGCTTTTAAGCCAGCTTTGCAGTTATCAATGTGTAGTTATTTTTTAACTCCAACAACCTTAGTTTTGAGCAGCTAAAAGAGTGCTCTACAACTCTCTTCTAAGATTTGTTTCCTAAGCTGCTGACTTGAGTTTTCCAGTTTTGATGTTTGTGTTCTGATGTTCACATATGCATAATCCATAACAACTGTGGCTTCTACATGGCCAACAGTGGTTTTAAGACATCAATGATTGTGAAGACACATTCCAATTTCATATAATTTTACAATAGAAAAATGTACATCTTACACTCTGTGATATAATATATTCCCTAGTGTATCTTCTTGAAATGTAAAATGTAAAGATAGATAATTTACAAGGAGATACATTAGTATCAGACACTAGTGCTGTTTGTATCTGGTAGAGGACACTCTGTATTACTTAGAAGAATAGCTCAGTTTAGTTGACTAATACTAGCCATTTATTCATTTCAAAATATTTCTTTTGATCGTGAAGAACCAGAGAAAAGTATACGTGGGTCGTCACTTACTCTTAGTCATTATGTTTAAATTGGCACAGAATTTTGCTCTCTTTTGTCTAAAATGTACACTTTAGAAACCCTTGTCAATTCAAGTCTTTTTTTTTACAGTTTAAGATTTTTGAACATTGCTGGGTTGCAGCAGGGTGAATGCTGTTCACAGAAACATAAAATGTTAGTGCTACAATGAAAGCTAGAGTTGGAGAACATGACTCCAAAAAGATATTCCCAAGGTTATCCAAGTAGATAGTAGCAAAGATGGGGTTAAAACTCTTTGATTCTCAGTCCAGTATTCTTCCATTTAAACAATGCTACCTTTTAAAAGTTGATGATTGCTGGAAGAATGGAAAAAAGAGGGGAATTGCCATGTGATAAAGATGTGTAAACCTTAAGCTAATGAAACATTTTTAAAACACTGATTTTAATTAGGAAGATAACTAGCCCTTTCTCCATCATGTTTTGCTCTAAATTATCATAACATTTAATTTTTTTTTCCTTTTCTTAAGCATTTTAAAAAAATAAACAAAAATACATTCATGTAAATCTGTTGTCCAGGCTACTTAGAACCAAATCTCAATGACCTTGTCCTTCTGATCTTCTACACTGATAGAGAAGCCATTGTTTTCATGTCTAGAATGGATGAAGGCATTTGAGAAAGAATTTACTGTGAGAATTGGCAGTTTCCATATAAACCTCTGAATTTATATCCATGTTTACAATATTATTTTTTCAAAATATTTGACTTTCTCATGGTTGTGTTTAGGATTTGTCTAAGTAGCCACAAATCATTTTCTCCTCATCTTGGTTTTATTATCTAATCTGGATGTGAAATGATTTACTACTTGTGTGAAAAACAGGAAGTGCCTTTCTAGGTTCTGTCTGTGGACTGGTGAAATTTCTGTGAAGATACACATTTTGTACCACTCAAATCATTCATGTCCTAGAAAAAAGAGGTAATTATTGATTCTTTGTACATAGTTTTTTTAAAAAAAATAAAATGGCTTAAAAGATCACTTCATTTGTCTTGGTTCCAAGATCCCTATAAATACTAAATTTGTGAATGTTGAAGTCCCTTATATAAAATGGTGTATTTACATATAGGCTACACACATCCTCCCATTACTTTAAATCATCTCTAGATTACTTATAATACCTGGTACAATGTAAGTGTATATTAATAGCTGTTAGGCTGTATTGTTTAGGGAATAATGACAAGAAAAACACAGAAGCAGTTTTCCCTCCAAATACTTTTGATCTGCAGTTAGTTGATATTCTAAAGCAAGAACCTTGGCAAAGTTCCCTTTCTTACCATAGCTGGCCTTTTTCTCTTTACTGTTTACACTAGCATTTATAGAAGAAATAATAGCCTTAACGAGTGGTTCTCAGACTTAAATTTAACTTCGTAGTCACCTAGTGGTCTAGTGAAGCAAATTACTGAGTTTTATCCTTAGACTTTCTGATACAGTAAATCTGGGATGGGATATGAGAATTTAAATTTCTAATGCTCAGGTGATACTGAAGTTACTGATATAGCTACCTCACTTTGAAAACCACCAACCTAGATGAATAAAAAATTTAGAAAGGGAAAGAATTGTATTATCTTTCTTGTAGCATAGCAGATTGGAAGAATATATTTTTAGATATATACCCAGAAGTAGCCTTGCCAAATGTAGAAATGTTACAGGTTACCTTGTCATGCTCTCTTGCTTAAGATTTTAAAAGGGAAATGTACTTTCAAAATGCATTCTGTCATCTCTGTGAAAGAGCTTTCCCATGATTTCAAAAACAGCCATCTAGTTTGTTAAACATAGGTGCCACTTTGGGTGCTATGCTAGACCTGAACAATTTATGCTTCCCATGATCTTTGCCTCAGTTTCAAGAGTAGTAGTATGAAATTCCTAGCCTAAGAATGGGCACAGACTTTTTTTTTTTTTTAAATATTTTTTTAGTTTTTGATGAATCTTTATTTTATTCATTTATTATTTATATGTGGTGCTGAGGATTGAACCCAGTGCCTTACGCATGCTAGGCAAGTGCTCTACCACTGAGCTACAGCCCCAGCCCCCTGGGCACAGACTTTTAAGCTATCAGTTTATCAGTCCTTTTTGAGCTATCCTATTGATTTGTTGTTTTCTAAAGGAATAGCATGGAGAGTTTAGAATCAATCATTAAATATTTTTTTATTAAATTTGCAGTTTATTAGCCAACAAAAGATTCTTGTTTATCAGTATTTATGATGATTGGTATTGGCATAACTAACACTTGCATATGCATACAAACATCCATATATATATATATATATATATATATATGTAGTTCATATGCATTCTATTACAGAATGCTATAAAAAATTACTCTGTAATCTCAATGACTTGGGAGGGTGAGGCAGGAGGATTACAAGTTTGAGGCCAGCTTTGGCAATTTAGTAAGACCCTCAATTTAGCAAGATGCTATCTCAAAATTTAGAAAAGTACTCGAGATGTAACTAAGTAGTAAAGTATCCTTGGAGGTCCTTGGGTTCAATCCCTAGTACCATAAATAAATAACTTAAAAATTCCTTACTACAAACCCCGTATTCCTATTGAAAATTTTTCTTGTAAAATGTGTGAGAGGCTTCTGAGTTAGACATCTTTAAGGTAAATAATGATTCATTCATTCAACAAATAGATTATTTGCTTATTAAGTGCCTTTGGATGCAATGATAAACTTGACCTATACAGACTTTGTTTTTAAGGAGTTTATGTTTTGGTGGAAAGAAGAGGCAATAGCAAATAAAAAATGGTTGTGTAATTTTCTCATCATTATGAAGTGCTTCCAATTTCTCTGCTTGTTGCATAAGTGACCTTGAGTATTGTCATATGTGCTTTTGTTTATATAATCTGCTTTGACAAAAAAAAATGTATATCACTTTCAAAAACTAGCAACTCATTTCCTTCTTTTCATACTGTAACACTCATTGTGATAATCAGCATTGTTGACCTTGTAGTAGATCTAGCTGTTTGTTTTCAAAAGCGCGAGTTGGTTTCATTGTTGTCCAGGACCGATGACAGCTAACTTAGTACAAAGAACACTGAACTAGGTAATAAGTCTAGTAGAGATC
The DNA here is from genome assembly GCA_028644305.1 of Xerus rutilus. Taxonomy (NCBI): domain Eukaryota; kingdom Metazoa; phylum Chordata; class Mammalia; order Rodentia; family Sciuridae; genus Xerus; species Xerus rutilus. The sequence continues at coordinate 78,689,378 of CM053400.1, read as the reverse complement.
CACATGGTTGTCTAACATTAGAACTCATCTAGCTCTTTCTTTTCCTTTAGTCATGTAAGAAGTGTCTTTGATTACCTGCTAAATCACTGGCATATTAAAAGTTTTTTTTCTTTTTGTTTATTTCTACTTACTACTGTTTCTAATCATTATTTTAATAGCACCTTACCACCTCTTTTTCAATTCCTAGCTTTATCTTTAAACTGGTTCCAATTGTATCGTTCTTCTACTCAAAAAGTTCTGGTAAATACTTTGTATGTCTGTTCGTTTATTTATTTATTTGGAATGGGGATTGATCCTAGGGGCACTTTGCCACTAAACTGCATTCCCAGCCCTTTGTACTTTTTGTTTTGAAACAGGGTGCCCTTGAATGTATGTTCCTCTTGTCTCAGTCTCCTGAGTTGCTGGGATTATAGGCATGTCCCACCACCCTGGCCACAATGTTCAGTTACTTGTGTTTTTGCCATATTATTAAACTCTCTCTCTTTTTTTTTTTTTTTTTTGGTACCAGGGATTGAACTCAGGGGTACTTGACCACTGAGCCACATCCCCAGCCCTGTTTTGTGTTTTTATTTAGAGACAGAGTCTCACTGAGTTGCTTAGCGCCTCGCTGATGCTGAGGCTGGCTTTGAACTCTAGATTCTCCTGTCTCAGCCTCCCAAAGTGCTGGGATTATAGGCGTGTGCCACCAGGCCCGGCTCATATATTAAACTTTTTCATTTACTCATATTTACACCTTCCATTGCACTTTATCATAGTGGCATGCACTTAATCAGTATGCAACAAATATTTCATTAGTTGAATTGTTTATCCCTCCAACCCAAGTCAGATCATGTCTTTGGAATTATGTGCTTTAAATTGTGATTTTTTTTCATTTATTCTTAAATAATTTTGTCATTTATATGTGAAGGTATACATTTTGTAGCTCTTCTGTTTATGAAGTCATAGTCAACTTTTGAGTCTAAGTTGGCTAGGTTCATAATTTTTCTTAGTGTCAGCAAAAATTATTGTTAAGCAAAGTTCCTTTGGGGATAAAAGCAACAACAAAACAACTCTAAAACCTGTATTCTTTGTAGAAGAGAAAACTAGTCATTTTTTATTATGTGGTTTTGTGGTGCAAGTTTTGACAATTCTGCTGGTTTGGCTTTCCCTCATTCTTCATAGATTTAACTGATCTGATTTAAGACAGACATGTGTAGCCTCCTAGATTTAACAGATTTTTAAACAAAGAACCACAGAAAATATTTTTATTTCTAATACAAAATAACAAAAGCATTAAAACCTAATGGTAAAATGAAGTTTTATAAAGATTTACATTTCTGAAAGGAAAGAATTATTAGTGGCAGTGAGATGAATTGGAAGACTGTTAGGGTTCCTCAGGCAGGTAGTGTTTGGGCTCAAAGCAAGTTGGTAGGGAATGAATTGAGTGGTCAGTTTCTATATAAATTATATAACTGTAATTAACAGGAACTGACACTTTGAAAAATGTCAGGAATTAGAGATACAGATTAGAGGCAAGTCAAGGATATTAGGTATTTGTAGATAATTGCTTTATGTTATTCTGCTGCTTAGTTCATATTATCTCATTCTTCCCCCATGCTCAAATTCTACACTGTACTCGATCCTTTGAAGTCCAGCTCATACCCTGTCTTTTCAGAAATCACTTTCAGGTGCTGTCTAATGGGCAAATACTGAATTCAAATAATACTTATACCTCATATCTGATACTTATTATTTACTGCCCATTATTATTTTCTTTCTTGTGCATCTTCTCATTCTAACTAGATTGTGCCTTATCCATAATGACTAGATGATTTTGAATTGAAGGGTTTTGTAGTAGTTTTTTTCTTTAATAGATAAATAATCCAATGTCAAATTAGGAAAACCGCATTCTCTAAATTACTCAAGGTTAAAATGTAAAGGGCCCATGTCTACCAACTGTTTCTTAGAAAGCAACTGATCTTGTAGTCTTTAAATTTAGATTTGCAATAATAATGTTTTGGAGAAAAATGATAATAGCACAAAGGCAGCTCAGTATTTAGGCTTCTACAACATCAGTTCTTCTCTCTGTATGGTTTTGCTCCAGTTTCTTCTTATAGTTTACTGGTAAGCCCTCTGGTTGTGAAACATAAAGAACTGGTCCTTCTGTTCTTTGAAGTACTGACATCTAAATGGTGAAACTGTTTGCATAATGTTCCAGGATTCATTGAAGAGGTCTTCACCACAGCCACAGAAGTGGTTACAGTTTATAAATCAGGGTCCTGGAAAGCAGTACTTCTGTGAGGTTGTCTTTAATTCCCCCAAGTTAAACAATTCAAAGACACTTTTACACAGCACTCTTCAGTTAGTGTTTTTCTGCGTGACTAGCATCTCAGTTCTCTTTTAAAGGACTTTTTACTTCCTTTTTGAATGAAAAACTTAGTTATTTGCTTCCAGGACTTTATTTCCACGTCTCTTAAAACATGTGACCCATTTAAAGTATTTATATAGAATTTTCTTCAACCTAGTTTTCCCATGAAGTTTTTCATGAACTAGTATTTCAAAGTTTGAGCAGAGAGGTGAAAAATCCTTTTTTAAGAAGAAGAATGTATATAGCTGAATATATCAGAATTAAGTCGTAAGTACAGTTTCAAATATATAGTAATATGTTTGAGCTCACTCCAGTAAGAAATGGAGCTAGGTTATATCAGGGTATAGTATTTTAGAACCTCTTCATATCATTATAAACATGATCATTATTGCATAATTAAATTTGTATCATTTACTGAGTCTTTACATTACAAGACACTATATACTTTTTGTTATTTAACCTTTAAGATCTCAATTATTAATTTTATAGTTATTAAACTCATTTTATAGGAGGTTTCCTCCCAAGAATCAGGAAGATTATTTGACTTGTCAGCCAGTACATGTAGTAGGTAACCTATATTAAATATTTATTGGATAAATTTGCCTCTCATAGGACAATAACAGTCACACTTCAGCAGGTATAGGGCCATTCCTTTGAGCTTGGTGCAGGGTGAGTGTATCCAGAAATCCCACATTGGAACTCAAAATACATTTTTCACAGAGAAATCTTGTCACATGTGACAAAAAGATTCATGACTCTGAATACTTGGTATACTATGGGCCTCTGCACATTGCCCTGTGCATAGGACTGCTGCTGAATAGCATGACTTCTCTGAGAGAATACCTTTAGACAGCTTTCAAGTGGACTTGAGGAATAAAGCCCCTATTTGATAGGTAAGTCGGAGGCTGTAGTCCGTGAATAACATGACGAACCTTCCCTATAGAATTTGAAGTCACGTTATAAATGTTCATTATAGTTTTTAAGACCTCAAAATATAAAACCAAAAAATTTTGAGCTTCTCTGGGGAAATATGTATGAAGGACTCTGAATACCCCTCCTCCTCTGATTTCCTTCCTGTCTGCTTCCCCACCACCTCTCGCAGCAGCTTCTGAAACTAATATGAGAAGCCTAGGCTGCTGGAAGCAGATGACTAAGCCCTGTTTTAGGCCAGTTTCTTGATTTCCAGATGAAGAACACAAGGCTTAGAGAAACTAAGTGACTTCCTGAAGTCACAGAGCTATTTAGGTACACAGTTAATTTCTGACAGGACTAGATATGATGTTCAGAGTTTAGTACTTTCTAGCTGTTATAAATTCCTTCAAGCATTGCTGAAATTGAAGAACTAAATCTTCACAGAACAAGTTTAATGTTATGTTTTACCATACATTAAGTCTTTGAAAATAAACTTCCTTTGCACAGTGCCTAGATAAGAACTAATATTAGTGTATCACTCTTCTATTTGAGTAATTTTTTTTGTTATTTGATCCTTGCAACCCTAGGAGTGGGAAGGACAGTGTTTTATCACTCTTCCTACTTCAGAGATACAGACTTAGAGTAACATCACACAACTAACAAGGTGCCCAGCCAGAATTCAAAACTGGATTTTCTTAGCATAAGGTTTGGAATTTGACTCCACTTAAGTGAACGGATCCAGCAAGACTGGATCAGAGAAACAAACTGCTTGGTTGTGGTAATGGCCTTTATTTTTCCTTGTAGGTTCTTTATTTCAATATTTTCAGTGATTACATAGCTAAATTTGAATTGGTTAAATATTTCTATACTGACTACAGGACTGCTAGGAGCTTACCACTGAAAGGGACAATATAAATAAACCAGCTACAGTGCACCGGATTATTTGTTACTTTTTATTGTGACAGATTGATTTGACCCTATCAAATCTGGGTCTCTTATTTATTTATTTATTTATTTATTTTGTGGTACTGGGGATCCAGAACCTTGGGCTTACTAGGCAAGCACAGTACCACTGCACTACCAGCTCTGGTTTTTACTTTTTATTTTGGTTATAAAGGAATTAAATTTTCTATGAATTAGTAGTGAATTGTTTAATCATTAATTAATGTTTTTATGTTTTCTAGTTATATAAATTTGGCGAGACTGTTTCTATTGTTTTTTGGACAGACACTTGGAGACCAGAAAGCTTCTTTGACAAAGTCAAAAAGAACAGACAGAATGGCATGCATACATTATGCTTACTAGGTAAGAATTTGGAGTTTTCTTAAAGTCATAATATGGTGTTGAGAGACTAGAAATTAGCAGTTACTCTGGAAAACAGTATGGAGACCCCACCCCCAATTAGAAATGGAAGCACTATATGACCCAGCTATCCTATTCTTTGATATATCTCAAAAAGATCTTAAATCATCATACTGTAGCCATACAGCCACATCAGTGATTATAGGAGCTCAGTTCACAATAGCCAGGCTATGGAACCATTCTAGGTATTCATGGATAAAGGAAACTTGATATATATACACAATGGAGTTTTACTCAGCCATAAAGAAGAATAAAATTATGGCATTTGCTGGTAAATGGATGGAAATCGGAGACTCTTCGTAAGTGAAATAAGCCAGACGCAGAAAGTCAAGGGTCAAATGTTTTCTCTGATATATGGAAGCTAAGACTGAAATAAGGGGATGAAAGAGAAAATGGTGGAAGCAGGGGGCATTCCATGAAAATAGAAATTAGGGGAGTAGAGGAAGGGGATTGAGGAGAGGGAGGAGGGACAGGAAAAGGATAGGAGGGATGGTGCAATAAATCTCTCCTAACTTTCCTATGACAACATATGAATATGCCACAGTGAATTTTGCCTTTATGTGTATCCATAATACACTAATTTAAAAAACAATACAAAAAAGTTACAATATAGAGTTGTCAGATTGATCTAATTTTGATTTTGTGTTATGGTGAAAACTGTCCTATGGTTAGATAACTAGAGGTAAAAAGGACACGATCTAGCCATTTTGTGTATGTGGCACTTCTCCATACTCACAGGGAAACACTTTATCTTCTCCAGATGCCTCAAGGCTATTCCTACATATACACAATAGTTCATGCTGCTTTCTCTTATGACCTGTAGATCCTCTCCAACATTCCATACCTTACCCATTTGTCCATCAAGGCCTTCTTTTTGTTAACTTATTGCAAGTCAGAGGACTTGTATTTATTCTTACCCTTAAATATCCTGCATCTTCTTACAATGTTTCTTGAAGTCTATAGTATTGATGCTTTCAAAATTAGAGTGATAAATCCAAAAGAAACTCTGGAAATCATCTTATTGAAACCTGTTTTACAGATAAAGTTGAGACCTAGTAACACTGAATAATTTTCTCCAATGCCATGTAACTAATTGGTGGCAAAACTGGTAGAATTCAGATAGTCCTCTATTCATTGTTCTCTTCACTGAACCATCCTGCCCAAATCCTATTTCCTGTTTGGTATAGAAAGAGCTAGGATTGCTGTCTTTGTGTAGCAACAACATGGAAACAGTAGGACATGGGCTTTTCTCCCTAACAGAGGCCCTGAAAATGTACTGACTCAGATTTGTTAGTCCCTATTCTAATAGCATATGTTATAGAAACACTAGTATTAAAGCTTTAATCTCTGGCTGATGAGTAGAACACAGCTAACTGACATCTTTGACCTCTGAAATGATACTTAGAGTTAGAATCAGAAGATAAAATCCCAGTGCTTCTACTTACTATTCCATTTATTGGCTAGAGAATATCATGGGATATTCCTTAACTTTTGTCTTCATATTTATTAAATAGGAGAAATCCCTATTGCCTTATGGGATTGTTTCAAGCAGTACTTCTCAAACTATTTCTGATAAAGGACCAGGGTTTTTGTTTTTAAATGTGTGTATGTGTGTTTTAAAAAACTATATTTTAATTCCTATTCTTTTATTTCAGTGTTAGATTACTTTAAATGTTTACAAACACTCTTACTTCTTTTGTTGCTTTGTCATTTACTAGTGACAGCAAGTTTACATACTGGTGTCAGTCCTAAGAACATAATTTGAATTATACTGTTTCGTTGATACTATGAAATCACCCAGGCAAATGTGTTCAGGGCAGAGGATGAACCCATGATTTTGTCCTGTATAATAATACAGATAGATATGCAAAACATTAGAAAAGATCTCTATTTGCCAAAAACTTTTCAGTTATTGGCACAATATGTTCACTTTTATAATAATAATATATATTATTCAATTATATATACTTCTGTTTAACCTAATCACTATGAAATCCAATCAATATGTCTTAATAGAAAAGATTATAACTCATCTTCAGTAATGGGTGGTATTTCCTGTGGAGTACAGATGAGATTAATATCCAGAGTAGTGGTTAGCAAACTGGTGCCCATCCATGTATTATTTCTGGCCTGCTGCTTATTTTGTGAGGAAGGTTTTATTGGAACATGGCCACACATATTCATTTCTGTATTGTCTGTGGCTACTTTTGTGCTAGAGTGGCAATGAGGAGTACTAGTAGAAGAGATTTGGTGGTGCTCAGAACTTAAATTGTCATGCAGACTTTTACAGAAAATTGCCAGCTCTTGACCTGGAGTGGAATTTTGTCTAGTGTCATGTGCTGTACCCTGTATCTTCTCAGGGGCTCTCTTTCCATCTGAATTACTTTATTAACTTGGGTTGATTTCTTCCCTGCTTCATAAAAGCAGGGACTTTGCTTGTTCATTTTTCTCTTTAAAAATGAACCTCAAAGTGCCTCAAAATCTAGCACAGTGCAGCTGTTAAGTAAATATTTATGGAAGTTAATTGGTTAAATTTTTTTTAGTTTATTTTCTCAGACTTGGTCATTGACACAAAATATTTAACTCTTTCTAGTGCATTTAGTTCTAGCCAGATTATATTCCTTTTATTTTATTCACATTGACGCCTAATTGATTCTAGATCTAGTTTGGGCCATAAGTACTTCTTTGGCTTATGTTTCTATCCCACAATTAACTGTATGATATATTTTCTAATTTTAGATTATTGCCAGTGGGATTTAGTGCTTTCATTAGCAATTAATCAAATGTATAGTTTTGTCCTTGATTCCCATGAGAAGATACTAGTCTTTACTTTTTCATAATCTTTACTAACAAGAACACTAATACACTTACTAGTTGGTGTGGCCTGTGCCATTGTTAGTCCAAGCTTAGATCTAGTTAAGGTCAGCAGTGGGTTGAAGCTCTGAGTAGAGTGACAGGGGAGGATAGCTGTTAAAAGGACTTTTATTAAAGGAAGAAATACAAGTATATTTAACTGAGGGATAAAAATGAAGATTCATTGGTGCTCAGATACTAGAGTAGATATGTGCTTTACAGCAAGACTGAGAATTTTAAAACAAAACAGGGAGAGAAGTGTCTAAGAGGTAGGCTACTTCTGTTTTCCCCATAGGTCCATTAGAGATGAGGGAAAGGAGAGTAAGCAAGGTACGTCTTTTGGAAAACTTTGAAAAGGCAGGTTAAAAATAATCGGCTTCTGAGCCGGGCATGGTGGCGCAAGCCTGTAATTCCAACACTTAGGGAGGCTGAGACAGGAGAATCGCGAATTCAAAGCCAGCCTCAGCAGCAGTGAGGCGCTAAGCAACTCAGTGAGACCCTGCTTCTACATAAAGCACAAAAATAGGGCTGGGGATATGGCTCAGTGGTCGAGTGCTCCTGAGTTCAATCTCCAGTACCCCTCCCCCCTCCAAAAATCAGCTTCTAAAGATATTTATATTACTATGCAATAAACACTTTTTTTTTCTGTTTAAAAAATAAGAAAAATATTTAAAGTAGAAAATCAGCTTATAAGTTATTTATTGAGCACTTCTTCCATGCCCAATGTGGAGTTAGGTTCTTTTAGAATAATAAGGAAGTATTCAACATGGGTCCTGCTCTCAGAGTTTTGAAACCTAGCTTGGAACTAATGGGTTATGCACATGAAAGTTTAAAGAACAATTAAGTTCTATTGTATAGAGAGACAGGAAGGACAAACCAGAACTTTGGCCCTTGAGTTCGCTTTCTAAGAGCTGTCTTCTTTTCTTAGCTTTCCTGGGAAAAGACAAACAAGGTTAAACAATATGTCTTCCTTGCTTTATTAACAAAAGCAGGAACAGCGTATGAAGTATAGGATGTCATGATTCCAAATCCTCAAACCATAGATCTCATCATTTAATCATCTGGCATTCTCATCACTTAAATTAGTATGTATTTATTGAATGCCTACTGTGGGCCAGTAAGCCATGAGAATAAATCATGGTAGGAAACCATAGAGATTTAAAATTTACTCAGCTAAGACCTATGTATATGATGTAACCAGCAGTTTTGTAAAGATAGTATTAATTGTACAGATATTTCCAAGAACAAAGATAGAGAAGTTGTAAATATTTTATGAAGGAATTACAAGTTATATTGTTTAAAGGGTGGCTAGTAGGAGAGCCACCTAAGTAAATTTATCCAGTAAATGTTTATGAAGTATCACCTGGATACTTTACATTATGCTAGGTCCTGGCACTAAGATAAGTAAGAGAAGCTCTTACATTCCAGCAAGTAGAACAAAATAGGGAAAAAGGGCTTGTGGGAAAAAGACTAAAGATTGGCTAAAGACTAATTTGCTGGTGCAATCTTATGTTCAACTAAAAAGCATTTGCCTATAAAAATTCTCAACTCTCTTTACTTTAAAAATCCGATACTGTAGAGTTAAAATTTTTTTTAAAAGTTTAAAATATGAACGATCTGTCAAAAATAATATTTCTGAAGCTTAAGGTGAATAAATTAATGTGTTGAACTTTTCAAAACCTTATAAATATCTATCATTGAAAAGTAATCTTGAAGTCAACTTATATCATTAATTGTGTTAGAGGCCATGTTTTCAATAACATTCCCATCTGTGCCAGACAAATGGAAATATTAAATAATGATATTTTAAATGTGAAAAATATTTCACCACTGACTTCAAGAACATTTAAATCTTACATATAGGAGATTAATCTCTCCTATAATTTGTAAGCAAATTCTTTAGTATCATGTATAAGAAAAACTTTTATATTCGCTTAAGAAAGTTGTAGAAGTCTGTCAAAGGCTCCTCAGTTGCACTATATTTATTTTTACAAAAACAAACTTTGGTTGAACCATTTGCTTTGGCATGTAAAACAGGAAGCAGCTGTTGCTCTTGCTGTTGTGTGCAGAGTTCCTGTGAGGATGTAGAATGATTCTGCTTTTCCACCTTTTACCAAATAATTCAGCTAAACCATCAGTGGTTAAAAAGTGTAAAGGATCAAATATTTGTGATGTGTGGACTGTCAAGCTTCACAAGAGCTGGGATGATGTCTGGGCAGTTCCCTGAATGCCCCAGTACTGGCGCACAGTATCTGACACACAGTCAGTGCTCCGAAGCCGTTAAAAGTATGAGTACTTAGTACTAAAGTATTTATTTATAATTATGTCATGTCTTATCATTCATAAGAAAGCAAAAGTTTCTTTTCAAAATGTGATAAGAATCTTCTTTCTCTTTAAGTTGCATCCGTTAATTCTGGTGCCTGACAAATCGGTCAGAATGGGAATGTGACAAGGCTTTTCAGTTGAGTCTATACAGTTACGAGCTAGTAGAAATGAAAACAAAGATTTTGATTAGCTGTTAGGTAGTGTACATGCCAATATTTATCTACTTCTTTCCTTTGTCTTTTTTTCTAGTGGGAAATTAGATTTCTGCAGGAGGGTCTCAGGGCCAAGCTCATGTTTGTTTTTTAACTAGTGGCCTTTGCGCAACCACAGCTATTCTCTGATTTCCATATAAAATGACTGGACACAGTGTGAGCTTACACTCTCACATGAATATTTTGGATACATTTGGGCAGAATGTTTCCCCCAAATTTAGGTGACTGTTAATTAAAGTTTACAAAAGGGTTTTGTATAAAATACTTAATTAAATTAAAAGAATTATTTTTCATTTCCAACAGACATCAAAGTAAAGGAGCAGTCTTTGGAAAATCTTATCAAGTAAGTTCTTATTCTAGGTATGCTTACGTGTATTTTTTAATCCCTTTAACTAGTCAGTAAGTTCTACTTAAGTGATAGGAGTTCTAAAGATTACTGAAAATCAGCTTTTAATAACAGCTAAACATTAAGTACATTTATAAAATGGTAAGCAGTGTGATAGAGTGGTAATTGCAGTAGGTTTCATAGATTCAACCCTGAGAATAGTGGTGAGCATCTAATTTTGAGCACTCAGTATTTTTGGGAAGAATTAACATATTGGGAATCAAAAACCATGAGTTTGAGTTCCAAGTTTTCCTCTAGTATTGTGCTCTTGGGCAGTTCATGTTCATCTCTGAGACCTTATTTCTTCATATGTATACTGATAGTAAGTATCCTTTTTTGCTTAGAGGAATGGTAGCCTAAGTAGACACTACCAACACATGACTCATGATCATTTGAAATGTGGCTGGCTTGACTGAGGAGCTAAATTTTTCATTTAATTAATTTAAAATGGATACTCCATTTATTGGAAAATTTTTAAGTTGTTTGGAACAACTTCAGTATGTAAATCTATATGACCATAAATTTTATGAAATTTAAATACAGATCAAGTATTTCCAAAGAAAATCTAACATCCAAGTTAAGATGTTCTGTATGTATATGCCAGATTTCAAAGACTGAGTATGAAAACAGTCTCTTTAATAATTTTTATGTGAATAAATATTAAAATATATTCTGGAGATATTGGGTTAAATAAAATATATTAGTAAAATTAACTTTGCCTTTTTTTTTTTTTAATACCAGAGATTGAACCCAGGGCCGCTTACTGAGCCACATCCTCAGCCCTTTTTTTATATTGCATTTAAAGACATGGTCTCACTGAGTTGCTTAGGGTCTTGCTGAGTCGCTGAGACTGGCTTTGAACTGGTAATCCTCCTGCCTCAGCTTCCCAAGCTGCTGGGATTACAGGTGTGTGCCACCACAACCAACTTAACTTTGCCTTTTTAAAAACTTTTGTTATTGTGGCTACTGGAAAATTCAAGATTATATGTGTCTTGTATTGTATTTCTGCTGAATAGTGCTGACTTAGAATTGTTTTGTGAGCCAGTAGAATAATCAAAACAATTTCATGTTCTTGGGTGAGAAGCAAGCAGAGGTAGTGTAGGAGTTTGTTCTCCCAGAAAGAAAGAACTACATATGTTGTCCCTGATCAGAAAGTTGATCAGCATCACAAAAACTCTGAGGGCCATTGGTCCCTATAGTCAAGCAGTGTCTGTGTGGACAGAACCATTTACATCTCTGCACAGATAGGCATGGACCCTTTTAGTGACAGCTTGTACCAGGAGGGATAGCAGGAGAAACTAAACAAGCTCTTACAAACGGGTGAAATTCTGAAAGCTGTGGGCTGTGACTTCACTAATGTGGTCAAAGCAACAGTTTTGCTGGCTGATATGACTTCAGTACTGTCAATAAATCTATAAACAGTATTTTCAGCAGCAATATTCCTGCTATAGCTGCTTACCAGGTTGCTGCTTTAAAGGAGCACACAGTGAAATTGAAGCAGTAGCTGTCCAAGGACCTCAACTCTACAGGTGGGCAGTGTTATGCTCATCTTGTCTTTAAGTTAACATCTTGATTTTTACAATTGATGTTGGAAAGTGTACATGTGACTAAAATATCTGAATTTATCATAGAAATACCATATCATAAAGAGATCTGACATGAACTAAATATTAGATAATGAATCCAGTTACCAATGCTATAAATTATACTTATGTGTACTTACTTATTGCTGAATATGGGAGAAGGATGATCATTATACAGTCACTCAAGTAAATAAAAGTACAGGGAAAATAACATGTAGGAAAGATAAATTATTGTTCCTGAAAAATAATAAAAAGCAAACCTAATTCAGTTAAATCTTATTAATTTAATGATGTGAAATATTTAGTTCTCATGTTAGATATGTGATTCTGCTTTTACTTGAGTAAAATAAATTTTCAATCTTGAATGATAGAAGTAAAGGAGAAGAAAGTAGACCAATGTTTTATATAGGATAGTATTTTTCTAATGGAAATAAAATAGACATCAGATTTCCCTTAAAAATGGTTTTGTAAAAAGTCATAAAAATTAACATCTAACATTTTGATTACTATGATGATTAGGTAAACCTGGTAGGCTTTTGAGGCATACAAAAGTAAACAGATATCCAAGATTTTTAGATCTTTACTGCTTTAGCTTTCTTAAGGGAGAAGTGAAAAAAGAAATATGTAGTTTAAACATTTTAATAAAATGATGCCTAGCATGTGCCAGGCTCTAGATTCAATCTCCAGTACCACAAAAAGTAATAATAAAAAATAAAAAGACTATAGAACTGGTTAAGCTAGGGTATAGTCCACATTGGCAACTTATTTTGAATTATTTTTGTCTGGGGCATCACTTTAAATAAAGAACACAATGATTTAGACATTGATTCCTGCCATCATTTCAGTGAGATCAGAGGACAGTTGAAATAGAACAATGTAAAAAAAAGCTTAACGTAACTTGAACAATTGGTGTATACTTAAAAATGGTTATCAACTAGCCAGGTAAGGTGGCACATACTTATAATCCGAGGACTTGGAGGCCGAAGCAGAAGGAGCACAAGTTCAAGACCAGCCTCAGCAACGTAGTGAGACCCTGTCTCAAAAAGAAAAAAAGGGCTGGGGATATAGCTTAATGATAGAACACCCCTGGATTCAATCCCCAGTACCACCAAAAGAAGAAGAAGAAAAAAAGTGGGTATCAAGTGAAAATTTCAGACAGAATATAGGCTATGCTACTTGAGTATATCTAGAGGAGTAATTGCATTAATAACATATTGTGTGATTTCATGACTAAGAACAATGACATCTAATTTTATGCTTACAGGGGCAGGAAGATCTATGAACCTCCTCGGTATATGCGTGTAAACCAAGCAGCCCAGCAACTTCTGGAAATTGTTCAAAATCAAAGAATACGAGGAGAAGAACCAGGTATCCAGGACCCTATATGGGCCTTCATATTATTATTCCTCTGCTGATACATTGATATATGTCTATAATTTAATGTCTGGCACAAATATACATACATATATACCCCCACTGAAGCAAGAGTAAATGTTTTTGCATTATACTATATTTCCTGTCTTTTTTCCCTAACTTTAAATGTCACAGGCTTCAAGTTTTAATGAAGGAAAAATAAGTGAGTTCTTTATAGTAAAATTAGCATAATTCTAGAAAGTGAGAATTTTTCACCAGTTAATCAGATTTGATATAATTATGTTAATGTATAAATAATTTGAGAAAATAGAGAACTTTGATTTTGGTCCAATAAATGGTAAGATCAGTCCTTTAAAATTATTTTTATTTTACTTTTCCTCCTTCTGAACATTGAGACTAAGAGTGATTTTTTTCAAGGTGAAAAGAAAGAAAATTTATCTTCACATTCCTAATAACTAGACATAGTGGTAGTATCAAATAAAATGTGTATTGTCAGTAAATATTTATTGACCATATTGTCATATTCTGTCTTTGAATACCTGTACTCTGATAGAAAAGATACATTAAGAAATTTTGGGGGCTGGGGTTGTAGCTCAGTGGTAGAGCACTTGCCTGTCATGTGTGAGGCACTGGGTTCAATTCTCAGCACCACATATAAATAAATCAATTTTAAGAAAGTCCATCCCCAAAAAAAAAGAAAGAAAGAAAGAAAGAAAGAAAGAAAGAAAGAAAGAAAGAAAGAAATTCTTGAATGGCATCGCATATTTCATTCTCATTTGTACATCTTGCTAAATTCATGAAACATAGTTTGCAAGAATGTTCTATATTCATAACTTCATGCCACATTCTTTGCATGTCTACTTTTCCTGGTATAAATCATTACCCCATTTTGATCACTGTTCAGTCAGGACTGCTTTCCTAAACAATGAAATCAGTAACAGGTCAGCTCTTCAACTGTAGCACCATAGTGAATGATACCAAAGTTTGCTAAAGTTGGCTGTTCTGTACTTAAGGCATAAATAATGCCAAAATGCTTATTATTTTAAAGGACTGTATAGTTATATCCATTGTCTTAGCTGTCACAACTACCACTTAAGAGTGGTGGTATTGGGCTGGGGCTGTGGCTCAGTGGTAGAGCACTTGCCTTGAATGCATGAGGCACTGGGTTCGATCCTCGGCACCACATAAAAATAAATAAATAAAGAGTAGTGGTATTAAGTTTTTGAAAATGAGAGAACAAGTTTGTCATATAGCTAATCAGGTAGCCAACCAGAAACACAAATCTATGTATTTTTCTTATGATCACATAGTTTTTCTAGTACATCTGGGTCAATATTAACCTGTCTCGGGAATTAGAAATATAAGTACGTCATAAACATGTTCACTTAGAATCTGTTTTAAGATAAATGCTATGCAATTGTAAAGAATGTGGATACATCTGTTTATCAGTTCCTTAAAATGTAAGCTCATGTAATCCCTTGGAATTCTCAATAAAATAATTGGTCTATAGTGAATAGCTAAGGTGATTTAAAGATATTGGGAGCTTCTTTAAATGTACTTGTAGTATTGATATTTTTGCATATTGAATAGGATGATGCATTTGCTGAATTGAACATCAGTATCTTTTTTCTTTCTTTTTTTTTTTTAATAGCAATCACTGAGGAGACACTCTGTGTTGGCTTAGCCAGAGTTGGAGCTGAGGACCAGAAAATAGTAGCAGGCACTCTACAACAGATGTGTACTGTGGACTTGGGAGAACCATTGCATTCCTTGGTTATCACAGGAGGCAGCATGCATCCACTTGAGATGGAGATGCTAAGTCTGTTTTCCATACCAGAAAATAGCTCAGAATCCCAAAGCATTGATGGACTCTGAACATGGACATTTTCTGCTCTGGCACATCAATTAAGCAGGTCTTTTGTTTTAGCTAGTAAGTATAAAACAAATGACCAAAAGGAAAGAAGTTGACCCAACAATGCTTGATTTCCTGTGGCAGTTTTTTCCCCATGATATCATCAGTTATTGCTATTTTGGCAACTTTTCAAGATGTACACACATGGAGCAGATTAAGCTGGAAAACTTGTAAATTGACATCCATAGAATCATTTAAAAGCAGATTTTATTTATGAGACCAATTAATATAAGATGGTTGGTGCAGAGTATAACTTGAGGTAAGTGAAATGTGAATCACTTGAATCCTAGTTTTAAAGGGTAAGAAATGTAGGGGTGGCAAGTAAAGCAAATAAAAGATTGGTAACATTTCACATATTGATTTTCTTTTTTTCATAAAATATCAGCTGTCCTGACTGCAAGATGAGTTAATCCTGACAGCGTCTGGTATTGGGACTTCTAAACAAAGGTGGGAGGAATAGCTGTCCACAGCAGCCGACTCAGAGCTCAGTGAGCACACATCATACAGCGACAGCCTTCTGAACAAGGCATCTTGGTTAGTTGACACCTTAATTATGCGATCCATATTCTGCTATATTTTGAAAGTTATATAATTGTTTAATTATAAGTGTTCAGCCAGCCATGTACAGTTGTTGTTTGATTTTAAACAGACCCTTCCACACCCAAGCAGACAGATGGAAAACTTGCTGACTACAAAATAAAATTTTTAAGAATTCAGATTTGAAGGTGAGAGATTGGTCAAAATTCATCATAGCACTTAACTTAGTAAAGATGCCCTCATGTTTATGCAAGTAGTTACATTCTTCTTACTAATTCTAGACAACTGTCATTTATTGTACTTCGTGACCGTAAAGTTTTATACTTTTGGTCAATTCAGAAAAGAGTAGCTTTGTTACATGCTAGTTCAGTTAGTCCAGTTTTGAGTATTTCCATGGCCTAATGAATTTGACCTTTGCCTAGTAAATTCATTGAAAGTTGAACAAAAATTCACCAGTTTTATGATCTTATCAAATAGCTAGAAATTATTTTTACTTATTGAGGATAAAAGATTTTTATATATATGATAACATCCCATTTTCAATCTATGGACATAAAAGCGGAGAGGGCCAAGGGTTTTTAAGTACTGGTTTTATATTATTTTCTCCTGAGGTGTTAAACCAAACATTTAATTTAAATGAAGACCTTCTTGTTTTGGTAATGGTGGAATAGCTTATAATGTACATACCTTCCCAGTTATAAACTCCAGGAAAAGTATAATAAACAGCTTTCTAAAGATACTAGGGAGAATAGGAGAGACCGTAGAATGAATCAGACAGAACTTTCCTATGTTCATATATGAATACACGACCAGTGTAACTCCACATCATGTTCAACCACAGAAATGGGATCCTAATTAAAATAAGTTATATGTCATATATGTATAATGTGTCAAAATACATTCTACTGTCATGTATGTATATCTGTAAAGAACAAGAACAACAAAGACACTAGGGAGTCACCAGAAACAGGCTGAGCACTGTGCTAACCTGGCTTTCCTCCTCAGGGCTGGGATGCAAGAGAAACTTGCAGTCTTACTGTTGTGGGGTATTAGAGGATGGGCTTGGGGGCTGCTAGAGGAACTGGAAATTGAAGTAGGAGATCTTAGAAACAAAGGTGCTGTTTTAGTCAGCTTTTTCACTACCGTGACCAATGGACCTGACCAGAACAACCGTAGAGGAGGAAAGTTTATTTAAGGGCCCATGGTTTCAGAGGTCTTAGTCCACAGAAGGCCGGCTCCATTTCTCAGGGCTCGAGGTGAGGCAGAGCATCATGGCAGAAGAGTGTGACAGAGGGAAACAGTTCACATGATGATCAGGAAACAGACAGAGATAGTTCCACTTGCCAGATACAAATATATACCCCAAAGCCACATCCCCAATGCCCACCTCCTCTGGCTACACCCACCTGCCTTCAGTTGCCACTCAATCCCTATGGAAGGATCAATTCACTGATTGAATTAAGACTGTCACAACCCAATCATTTCTCTGAACCTTATGCATTGTCTCACACATGAGCTTTTAGGGGACACCTCACATCCAAACCATGACAGGTTCCAAATAGGAGTTTTCTAATCCATCTCCTTAAACCTTGGCTGACTCTTGAACTGTGCATGTATAGAGAAGACTACATGAAATCCACGGGAAAATCATGACTGAAAGCAGAGCAAAGATTGCTCTCTATTGCAAGGGAAGACAGTTTCAAGTTTAAAAAGCCCTTCTGACAAGGAAGAAGGTCTTAATAAGCATTCGGGCTATTCATCAAAACACCAGAATGGCGATGTATTAGTAAAGACTAGGCCCAGGACTACGGATCTGTAGTAAAACTAAGGATAAAACCTTTAACAGGATATAAAATTAAGCCTCCATAAAATCAAATTAGCCATTAATTTAAATGCATGCTAGAACAAAGCTTAACACTTTTGAATATGATAAAATAAGTCTCAACATATCCACAGTGACCAGAGACAATAAACTGTTATGAGGCATGGTTACATAGTTGAAAAAAAAGCATATAATAGAGAACCTAATATAACCTACCTATTGGAATTAGTAGACAAAGATTTTAAAGCAGACTTTAGAATTGTTCATGGATAAAAAGGAAAGGTGATAATGAGTGTAGATGAGTACTTTCAGCCAAGAAGTGGAAACTTAACAAAAGAGAGAAGAACAAAATCATTGAACACAGCAGACTAGCAATGCCTTTGAATAGAAATTGTTCAATCTGAGGAAAAAAAGATTGGAAAGAAAAAAAAAAGTATGAAATCTCATGCCATGTAGAGCAATATCAAGTAGTTTAACTATAGGTTATTTGAGTACCAGGAGAAGAAAAAATAGAGCAGAAAAAAAAATTACATAAATTCAAAATTTTCCCAGCTTTGGTAAAACTATCAACACATAGCTCCAATAAACTCATTGAATTCCAAGCAGAATAAATGCAAAGAATATCATACCTAACATATCAGTTAAAACTGATGAAAACCAAACAAAACTAAAATCCACTAAAGACAGTAGTAGGGAATTCACCAAATTTTTGTTGCAATTAAAACTTAACTAGGTATCTGTTTTTTACTAAACCTGGTAATCCTATTCCATCTGTAATTTAACCTCAATATTAATGAAATTGCAAAGCAAAAACTACATTATTAGCAGAAAAAGGATGAACAGTACTATCCAGAAATCCCAATGTTTGGCAGTTAAAATGGAAATATCTGAAGGCTACATAGGTTTGTTTAGTAGATTTTAGCTTTTTAATGCTGTTTTGTTTTGCTGTGCTGGGGGCTGGACCCAAGCCTTGAGCATGTTAGATACATGCTTTATCACTGAGCTACATGCCTCCTCATTAAATTTTAATGTTATTTTAAATTATCATACAGCGAAACTTCCCTATAATCTTGATGCATGAGAATATCATAGCCAGGCCATTGGTGTACACCTTTAATCCCAGAGGCTTGGGAAGCTGAGGCAGGAGGATCACCAGTCAAAGCCATCCTCAGCAACTTAGCGAGGCCCTAAGCAACTTAGTGAGACCCTGTCTCAAAATAAAGTATATAAAGATGTGGCTCAGTGGTTGAATGCCCCTGGGTTTAATCCCTGGTATCAAAAAAGAAAAAAAAGTATCATCATCCCCCCACCCCCAATTTCCCTTCCACTGCCCCTATTTATCCCTTTATCTACCCATAATCCCTGGCAACCAATGATGTTTTCTCTTTTTCTGTAGTTTTGTCTTTTTAGAATGCCACATAAATATTTAAACAATGCTTTTGAGATTCATCCAAGTTGTTTTGTGTATCAAAAATTCCTTTTTAATGCTAAGTAGTGTTCTTTTATATGGATATGACTATAGTTCATCAAATGTGATACATTTTGAGATTTTTTATGAACTCTAATATTTGGTAGGGTTTCATTTTTTTTGGATATATTGTTGATGTCCAGTTGTTCCAACACTGATAAAAAACTATCTTTTCTTCATTGAATTGTGTCAGTCTATTTCTGTTAGTCTTCTTGCTGTTGCTTTGTTCTGTGCCTCTCCCTTCAGTCATTGATTATTTATGTCTTGATTACTTTAGCTTTGTGGTAAATATTAAAGACAAGTTGGCACATATGTTGCACACCTGTAGTCCCATCTCCTTGAGAAACTGAAGTGGGAGGATCACTTGTGTATAAGTTTGAGGCCAGCCAGGGAAACAGCAAGAACGCATCTCAAAACAAAATAAATACACAAATAAAATCTTGCAGTGTGATTCCTTTGACTTCTTTTTTCAAAAGTGTTTTAGTTGTTCTAGTTGCTTTGCCTTTCCATTGAAGTGTTAGAATGACCTTGTGGACATCTACAAAAGAGTTCAGATGGTGTGGATACTTTGGGGTTTATCCTATTTGGAGTTTGCTCATCTTTAATCTGTAGATTCTATCACCAAACTGGGGCCGCTTGCAGCCAGCCTTTCTTTATATATATATATATATTTATATATATATATATTTATATTTAGTACTGTATACTTTATCCTCTTTTTGGAACTCTGATAATAGAAATAATAGACATTTCTTGTCTCATAGGTCCCCGAGCTCCATTCATTGTTTGTTTAAGTCTATTTTCTCTGTTACTCAGAGTGAGTAATTTTTATCCATCTATCTTTAAGTTCATTGCGCTTGCCTCTTCTCTGTTCTGCTGTTGAGTCCATTCTGTATGCTTTTCTAAAATTTTTTCTTAGTGCTTTAAAATTTCCATTTGGTTCTTTTTTTCTATTTCTTATTTTAACATTTGTTGCAACCTTATTTGTGATTCTTGTTTGAGCATTTTTATAATAGCTACCTTAAGGTCTTCATTAGATAATTCCAGCATTGATGTTTCAGCTTTGGCATCTATTGATTGATTTTCTTCTACAAGTTAAAAATTTTCCAGTACTTTTATCAAGTAATTTTGATTTTTTTTTTTTTCTCCTCATGGTACTGTTTTTTCTAGCAGTCCTGGGGATTGAGCCCAGGGCTTTAGATATGCTAGGCAAGTGCTCTACCAATGAGCTACATTCCCCAGCCCTATAGTTGGTCCTTTAAACAATTGTTTTAAAGTATTTTGTGTAATTTTTTGGTACATTATAATTATACATAGTAATGAGATTTCATTGTGATATTGTCAAGTAATTTGGATTATAACTTGCGTGTTTTGAATATTATGTATAAGATTCTAAGTCTTGTTTAAATTCTGTTGAGAAGTCAGTCTTTTTGTAGATAATCAGGTGAGGTTCAGGACACAAGTACCAGTCTGCTTTCTGTGGCTGTGGTTCCAAGGTCAGTTCAGTTTTAAAGGCTACAGATCTCAGGGTCTGACTTGGGTTTGTGCCATTTTGTTAGGAACTTAAGATGTGTTCTATTGGAGAGTTTAGTTCTTCAGGTCCTTTGGTATGAAGTTGCTATTCTGGGTTTCTCTCCTTCTCAATATCTAAACCACTGCCTGGTTCCCTGGGCTCCCTAGTTTCCATCAGTCCTCAGGCCAGAAACTTGGGGTTCTAGTTATTCTACTCTGTTGTTCTAATTATTCTACTCATTTGATTTCATGCTTTTATGAGTGATCTGCACTCTGACCCATGTGGAGGGGGAACAGAAAAAGAATGCAACATGAATTTGCTCTGCCCTTTTGAAGCATAGCTCTCCCAGTCAGAAAAATTGTCCTCTGTGAAAGTTTACAGCTTCTGTGGCATTTTAAGCTGCTGGGCACCACCATAGGATTGCCTAGGGAAGTCTTTGCTCCAACTCATATAACTATAAATATATAAACTTTGCCTTCTTTTGAAGTCTGTAGCAGTCTGTAGCATCCAGTATGAGCTGTGATGCTACAGACTAGTGATTGCTCAAGGAGAAGTTTGATACACATACAGGACAGATGTTATGCTTTTAAGATACTATTTTGTGCCTATGTTCAGGAAATACTTTTTGGAATGTTTTGGTTTTGTATTGTCTTATCTCTAATCCTTTAGTTTTAGCAGTGACTGGTGTACAAAAAGTATAGTTCACTCCAGCAATTCATACAGAAGCTTTCAAAGAGGATTTAAACTTCCTATTAAAAGGCACAGTTCCTCCATATTTTTTTTTTTTTTACA
The DNA here is from genome assembly GCA_028644305.1 of Xerus rutilus. NCBI lineage: Eukaryota > Metazoa > Chordata > Mammalia > Rodentia > Sciuridae > Xerus > Xerus rutilus. The sequence goes on along the minus strand of CM053400.1, from coordinate 78,667,981 downwards.
ATTTTGATTGTCTCCTGTGTCACAATCTATGTATTTGAGTATTATCTCATTAGTACTCTTCTTGGTTATATGAACTTAGCAGATGAAGTTGAATTTTGTTGAAAGTTGTAACTTATACTAAGCCTTAACTATATAGATTGTTTTTTAAGCTTGGAGGTAAGGCAGGATGAGCTGATAAGTGTGTTTGAATGAACTAGAATTGCTTTAAAGTGCTACCCACCATACTCCCTGTCTTTGGACAGAATGAAATAATAAATTACTGTCATTCTGTTTACATCTATTGGACATGTTTGCTTCTCCCCACCTTTGCTGTTTTCTGGTCTAGTCTAATGAAAAGTTAGTTTATTGCCATAGAGTGGGTAATGTGATTGAATAAAGAGGGAAAGAAAAGCATTAATAGTTTTGAGAGTTGTTCAAAGAAGTTGTACTTGATGAGTGTTAGGGAATCACTCAGGATTCTGAGCTAGGGGACTGGAAGTGGAAACTGGGAAGTTTTGTCAGCGTAACATAGGGAGGCCTCTAGGGGAAGGAAGCAAACTAAAGGAAGATTGTTTGATGTTGTACTGCATTGAATGACTTGCCTAAACCTATGTGTAAACAGAAGAGACTGCTCTGAAGAGGTGTGCGGATTAGGCCACAAGCTAATTCCAGAGAACACAGGAAGGGTGGAGAGCCCCCGGGAGGTGCTGTAGACCTAACAAGTCAAAGTGCAACATGCAGCAGGGACAACACAGTGACCAGGAAGCCAGGCTAAGGGAGACTGTTTTAAAAGGTCTGGGCAAAAGTCCAATTCAGCAGAAATTCCTTACACTCCCTGCCAAAGCCAGAATTGTTTTTGGATGGAGGGGGTGGCTGAAATAGAGGTGACTTAAAATGGAACATATAATAGATGGGAAGCTGGGCTCTTAATTCCAGAATGTGATTTTGCTCGTGGTCATCAGTGAGGTCCTGGAATAGGACAGTGGAAATGGAATAGGTGAATTTTAGAGATTTCAAAGGGAGATAGGGAAGAACTTTATGATAGGGCATTCAGGAAATAGAGGTGGCTAAGGAAATGTTTAGATTCCTAAGAACTCTGTAAGGAATTCTGTCAGAAATTGGTAGTTGCAAAGAGATTTGAATGGAAAGATGAATTTTTTTCTCTTCACTTTGAATTTGCAATGCTGGTAGTTCTGTCATGGATGTGACAGTATACTACCGATGCCCTTAAACAACTTTGACAAATAGGCATAATGAAGGCATGCTACACTGGAGTGGAGATGGTTGGGAAGGGAAAAGGGGGCTGGGGACATAGTTCACTGGTAGAGTGCTTGCTTGGCATGAGTGAAGCCCTGGGTTCAATCCATAGTTCTGAAGGAAAAAAAAAAATGCTTGCACTACAGATTAGGTGACCAATAGCAGATATGCTGATGCAATCCTTATACTGTGGTTGAGATTAATGTAAAGAGGCTGCTTGGAGAAAGTGGGATGAAAAGGAGGTTGGGATTTGGTGCAGCTATCTTAAAAATAACTTGGGATTAAAAACATTTTAGAAGGAATGGAGCTCATGTCAGATTCTTTGGTCTTTGTTTCATATGAAATGAGATGATTCATAGAGAATGAGGCAAGAAAAGAACAATTTGGGGTTAACAGAAATATCTGCAATTAATCCTTTGAGACATGAGGTCAGGTGATGAACAAGAGCCACCATGAGGCTCTGTGCTATGTAAAGACATCTCCAGCCTTCTAGTGTCTCTTCTCTGCTAATGAGTTCTGCTGCTTCCTGGCTCTGAGAATTTTTATTTTTCTTTCATATCATAGATCCTCTCTGTTCCAATGCAATTCAGTTCAACAAACTGATAGACACAATTCAGATAAAGATTTTTAAACAAATTTTATTGAAAAGAATTTTAATACAGTGGTTCATGATTCTTTTAAAATACACCTGAAGTTAAACAAAATTATGTGAATGTGTGAAAGTATAAAAAAGTGAAATATACATTCTGTATTTTTTGTATTGTACTTGGGCAAATCATAGCTGCTTACCTTAGCATCATCAAGCCACATCACAACAATATCTCAAATGTGATGTTCCCACCTAGCTTTGTACATAGACGGTTTTGGAATTGCTTTGATGCCATGATCTTCACCAAAGGAATCAAACCCAAATCCTTGACCTTATGTTTAAAAATCCTTAAAGACAAGGGTGCAAAGTGTTGTAGGGGTGTTCAGAATATCCAGAAGGGGTTTGGCAATTTTTCATTCACAGTATTTTCAATATAAAATGACCATTCTGCTTATTCATCAAATTCAGGAAAGGTAGGGGAAAATGTCATGTGGGAAAACATACTGAATTTGCTATTTGAAGAAGCAATGAACTTACTTGACAGACTACTGACAGGATATGCCTAGTTCAAAATGGATTCTTCATTGGAGGTGGTATACAATATGTAATACATAACCAAAACTCAAATACTAAAATTAAAAACAAAACTATTTAGTTAGACATTTAGTGAGCATGTTAAGTGTAAATTCGTATTTTTCCCCCATCAGTATAGAGTGGAAGTTTTACAGTGGAAGCAACATGAAAACAGATTAAAAATGAAAAAATAGAGGTATGGTTTACCAAAATGTAGTATATGGAGGGGGACAAGAGAAAAAAAAGGTACAAAGTATTCCAGGAATATTTAACTCAATTAATGATTATATGTTGTTTTTATAGAAGCACCTTCAAGAAACCTCTGAAAGAGTTTGGGATGATAATACATATGAGGATAAAATAGAAGACATATATAGGTCATTTAAGTAATATGAATATGACAATTTTCCATAAACACAAAGGAGACTATGGTTCCTAATGTAAATATACAAAATACAAAAATTCAAGTGACCCAGGTCTGCAGTCCCAGTTCTGCCAAATTCCTTTCCAACAGTATGCAAAGTGGATAACATCTATATACTGCACTGTTTGTGTACTGAAAAGAATGGGCTGCTCACAAGATAATTGTGGGGGGAGTCACTTATTTGTGCAAAAATGGCAAAGAAATGCCAAGATGTTTTCTGTGACATGTAAGTTACTGATTTTACTTGTCTATAACTCTTACTTTTGTATCAGCTACTATCAATAACAGGCACTCACTACTTAGACATTTAGTGAGCATGTTAAATATAAATTCATACTAACTTTGGGGATAAAAGGATGTACAAGACAAAGACATTTTTCTTTATAAGCTTTCCAATATCATGATCAAAATTACAAATACTAAATTTTCAAAGCTGTGGTGACAGTATAGATTTTTATGAAGCAGATTTCTTCATTTTGAAAAGATACATGTATATAAAATGTACAAATCCTACTTATCTTTTTCCTGCAGCACAAAATTATTTTTACTTCTTGGAAGACAATTCCTTAATAAAGGTAAGTTCAGTTTCTCTATAAAGTAAACAAGAGTTCGGTTCCTCATACTGGCACAGAGGGCACTATCTTGAGTCAGTCCCTTAAGCAGTTTACTCCAAATGCCAATAAAACTTTCTACTTTTTTTAAAAAATAGTCTTAAAAGTTTTTAAGGAGTTCTGATTACTCTTTTCAGCCTGCATAGTTTTACATGAATGACCAAAATAGAAAATAAGCATAGAGGAAAAAAGGAATGAGTTTAAATAATTTACAACTGTTGTCCAACATTAATTCTGTCATGGTAATCCATTTACTGATTTTCTAGGAGAGTCTCTTTATATCTGCTATGTCTTGGATCTTGAAAGTACTATTTAATGACATACATAAGACAGAGTAACCACTCTGAAAAAGTGCTGGATTTGGAGTTGGTGCTCTACCCCAGGCAAGTCACTTAAAATTATCTTGACACAACTTCATCTAACAAGGAGATACGATTCCTTCTTCATGTTATGAGAATTAGAAAATACATTTGAAAATGCATTGTTAGTAAAAGTCATGCAAAAGTCATTCTTTATAGAAATGTGTGGATTAGGTATGATAACATAAGAAAGGCCATTATGTGCATGACACATAAATACTGAATAAATGTTATTCTCCACCCTTGTTTTCTGTATAATCTACAGTTAGGAAATGTTAAACATAAACCAAAGATGCCCTCATCAAACAGGCTCCCATCCATTTGGCCTTTAAATAGAAATATACTCTGCTCTTTTTCTGCAAACACTTTTTGGTGCGTTAAAACTTTTGTCTTTTAGTCTCTCTTGATTCTCTGGTGGGGATCTGAGTCACTAAGGCTTTTGGAGAATCATATCTTGAAACAATCTTCTATTAATAAAACTTGTCATGAATCTTATTCAAAGGATAACATTTCCATGGTTCTTGTGAATTGGAAAATAATGTTAAAAAATGGTGACCTCTTTGTTTAAAAAAAAAAAAGCCTAATTTTCCTAAGTTAATGCCTTAATGAAAAATTGGAAATAGTGGTTTAACATTTGGAACTCTACTAAGATTTCAAAATTTGACTGAATTGAAAGATTTCTTCAATGCATTTAATGCCATTAAAAAAAAAAAAAAACCAGCTCCAGGGATTTTAAAAAGAAAACAGTTCTCCAGTGACTGAAATGCAAAGTGGCAAGACTGAAATGATACAACTGATTTCAACTGATTTCTAAAAAATGTCAGTTCACAGAATATAAACAAAAAAGGAAACTAAGCAATCCTTAAACTGGATTGAGTCTTGGGAAATTAACTGGTACATTTGCTCACAGAAGTATCCATTGTTTTTGAAAGGAATTCGTTCCACAAGAATAAAAAAAACTACAGTCTTCCACAAAGAATATGGAAAAATCTAAGCTTCATAATTAGTATGAAAAATGAGACAAAATTAAATCTATAAAGTGCCTTCATGTACCAAAAATGTTGGATAGCCTTTTACTCACAAATGTCAATCACATACAGAAAGGCGAAGATTATGTTAGAGAGGCAGCACAATAAAGAATTCTCAACTTGTAGTCAGAAGATTTAAATTCTAGTCTTGGCTTTGCCACTAAAGATCTCTGAACCTTGAGTTAATAAACAGCTTTTCTGGGCTTCAGTTTTCTCATCTGTAAAATGAGAGGTAGAGCTAGATCGTTTCTAAGCAAAGCCCTTACTTAGATGTAAAATTTTGTTATGTAATGTTATTCTTAAATCCCAGCACTATATATCAGGGTGTTACCATGTTGATATTTGTAAAAACTTGCTTATTCCATAGGAGGTAAAAACATTACAGAACTCTGGTCAGCTGCATTTTGAGTTAATGATTTGGCTGCTTTACAGAGGTACACAAAAGTCACAGTATTTGGTTACTGGTAAATGTGTGTAGGCTTTGAAGGATGCTGAAACATTTCAGACAAAGTGAAATGATAATACCAGTGACACCTGTTAGCTCTTTCTTATGCCTCCATTGCAGAAGAATGGCACATGTGACAGCATGAGGAACAGTAACCTACTGTCCTTCTACTAGATACTGTCCTTCACTGAGATGCATGGGGAGTTAGAAAACTGAGGAAGTTATACATATATCAAGTTCTTCATCTTCAGTAATAAATGAATTTTAAAAGACACAAGTAATATAGGTATATTTCTGTTTCAGAAAGCTTACCTGGCAAAGTAAACTTTCCCTGAGCAATACAAATTTAGTGTCTAGAGAATATTCTGGTTTTTGAAATACTGGAAAACTGACACTCAAATGTGGATGGTTTTTGTTTTGCAAAAGCCTAATGCTAAAGACTGTCTACATTTATAACCATCATCAGGTGGTAGTCTCAGTGAAATTATCTATTTTAGTAATGTCTATGTCAAGAGCACTGATAAGCAATTATTTCCTGTAAGAAAAATGTTGCTTTTCCTCAGTAATTCTTCTCTGCTATACACAAAGGGTACTGACATTTAATTAAAGCATAAATGTTAACGCGAACCTGCTCAATGATATGAGCTGGAAATTTCTTGAAACAAGTCCAAAACTAAAAGTTTAATATCCAACACTTGCCAAAAGGGAAAAACCATATTCATGGATTTGTGTATTGAAGGTACAGTTAAATAAAGTGATACATATTTTGACAAAAAGTTCATTTGGAATGGAGGGCTCAGTTTAAGGCAGAACTGGTTCTTCAAAATGTACTGGTAAAATTTACAAACCAATGCAGTTATCTCCATATGTGAAATGTCAGTATAGTTATGTATAATTAGTTTGTAAAGGCATACATCCAAAATCTCTGCCTTCATCTAGACCTGTCATTTTCTGTAATATGCCAAAACCCACAGACTGTCCCAGAGTTCTGTCAGACTTGGTGGTGGTTCAGACTTCCAAATAACTGCTTACAGTTGTAATGAAAAAGCAATACTAGTAGACCACATTTGCTTCTGTACTTTCTCTACTAAGGGACCTTTTTCAATTAAACGCAATCTACTGGAGGAATTCTTAGCTTTCAAACTACCTGGAAGTGAGCAAACATGTCTTGAATGGTCAGTTCATGGTAATCTGTAGTTTAGAAAAGCATGAAGAAAGTTGTATAGTTTTTCTAACAGAATAGTTCATAAATGGTAGATCAGAAGTAGGGGAAAAGATACTCTAAAACCTATGCAAAATCAACAATGATCTTTGCCACCTTACTGAATGTACTGACCTACACTCCTCTATAATCATTTTTGCTCTGCAAAGTCCCCTCCTTTAAAACAATTTCTGTGTTTTAAAGTAAAAGGGAATATATGCTGTGATAAAAGGAAGTACAATGGGAAAATGTTGATCCAAATCAGGATTTCTATAAAGAGAATACTTAAGTGGTGCAATGAAGCACTTGTCTCAAATTGCAATTTTATTTTTCAAATACACAAGAACCTAGAAATCATCTTATCTTGTACTTCTGAGATACCTGTGTTAGGAAGAGATCTACACTACCACCTTTGCCCCGTACCATAAATAGTTCAAACTCAATCAAATGCTCTATAGTATTCCTGAAAGCAATCATTTGTGCAAAGCTAAAACAGTAAAACAAACTGTATGACTTGGCATTTGATGAATGAAAGTGCACATTAATGCTATGTCAAGCATTTCTGCCTTCGGTCTATGCTGCCTTTTCCAAACATTAATAAAAGTCATAAAAACGGGGAGGAGAACTATTGGGAAATTAATCATAAACACAGAAACTTTACAGGATTTGGAATTTAGCAAATGTTTTAGGTCAAACCAATTTTCTCTGTAATATATTTGCAAAGTTTTGAAAATCTAATCCACAAAGTAATTTGATGTGATTATTGAATTTGTTTTAAAAAGCAAAATAATACCTTTTATTTTTTTTTATGAAGAGATAAAACAATAAAAAGAAACTTCATGTATCTAAACCAATGCTGGAAGTACACAAAAAAATGACCGGTATTCTAAGCAAGAGTCATGTTTTGTACAGATTACAGAATATCCATTAAAAAAAAAAACACATACATGACCTTTGTTGGTACATTTCTATGCTGGCAAATACATTTTCTGATACAAAGGCACTTTGAAAACCCAATATGGTTTGGTTCATAAGTTTGCAAGGTACAAACAATTTTACAAACATATGATTATAGTGAAGAACGTCAACAACTGTGACATTACATATAAAACAGATTTCCATTTCTTTTTAAATAACACTGGTTTTGTGGGAATAAAAGCAGTGGTTTCCAGCAGCTTCAGTGAAGACATTCCAGATGACTGGAAGCCCACAGTCTGAATCTCACCAGCTGAGATGAAGGACAGGGCAAGGACATTCACGAAATTCCCCTCCACCCCCTTGAAATGGGAAAAAAAAGGACAAATCAACCCCCTAGAACAAAACCAGAAACCTCAGAAACCAGAATGGCTTAGAGGGAAGAGCACAAATGACAAGACCAGCAGTCCAGGAGATATCCTCTTAACTGTGATCCCTTAGCGATGACCTCCCCAAAGAGCATAAACCGCAGACTCTACCTGGTCTTTGTGGTGCTGGGGAGTTGTAGTGATGACATCTCTATTTTAAAGAGCTTAGTACAATGTTTTGGATTGTACAGTACCAGAAAAATTTGGTCAAAAAAAAAAAAAACCATTTATTTTCATTTACTACATGGCTGCAAAGTCAATCTGTACATAAAGCTGTCTCACTCCAGCCTGAAAAGTTGGAAAAAAAAAAAAAAGTTAGAATATCATGCCAATAACAGACTATACATTTCAGAAAAGAAATAGAAAAATGTCAACTTTTTAAAAAGCAATTGTTTTTCTTTTCTGTCTCTGGGAAATAATTATTCATATTTTTTCATAAATCACCAGGAAATTATATCAGAAACAATTACGTTTGTAAGTTGTAAAACCACTACCAAAAAGCATGCTACTCATCACAAGTGATATTAGAAAAATAGGGTTACCCATCTACATTTCTGTTGGAGAATACACCATAATGCTTGACTGGTTAGTTACTATTAAAATCCAGTCATCCCAGTCTAAATCTTCCCATGGTAAATGGTCAACAAATATATTTAATAAGAATAAACCATTTACTAGTTATTTAATTATTTTACACTTCAACTCCACTCTTTAATTTTGTATATGTACTCATTACTCAAGAATATTGCTCTCTAAATTGTCCTCTATCTCTTCTGTATTATCAATTTTCCTCTCTCAACTGGATCATTTTATTAGCATACAAACACATAATTTCTTCCACCTTTAAAAACTCTTTACCCAACATCCCCTTCTGGTACCGTCCCACTTCTGCTCTTCTGGATAGCAAAAATCCTCAAAAGAGTTGTCTGTAATTGTTCTTCTCTGGAAATCATTTCAACTAGACTTTTGTCTCCCATCACTTCCCCAAAAAAGTCATCTCCAAGTTGCTCAGACAAGTGCTCAATTCTCAGTCCTTATCTTACTATTCAACTTAAAAAAATAGTACAGATGACCACTCCCCTCCTACTAAACAATTTTCCTGCTCATGGCTTCCAGAGAACATTCACAGGTTGTCCTTTAACCTCACTTATCAATATCTCTCAGTCTCCATTGTTGGTTCTTCCTCCTATCTTTGAACATTAGACACTGAAATACCCAAAGACTCAGTCCCCAGAACCATTCTCTTCTGCTCTTGTTTCCTAGATGATCAAGTACCAGCTGTATGCTCATACCTCCCAAATTTATATTTCTAGATTGTAACTTGTACCTACTCATCAGTTCTCTAAGCCCAGAGGTCTTACAATGACCTGCACAGACCCCACATAATCAGGTCCATGATTACCTCTGATTTGATCATTTCTTCCTCCTCACATTATTCACTAGGCCTCAGCCGTACTGGCTCTTCTGCTTGGAGGTATATTCCTCAAGATATCCACATGACCCCCTCATAGTACATCCCTATGCAGATGTCAGTGAGGCCTCCCCTCACCATCCTGTGTGAAACACGTTTACTTCACCTCTCCCAACATATTTATCACGCATTTATTGTATCCCACACACTGTTCTATTATCTAGAAATACAAAAGTAACCAACAACAAAAAAAATCCTTGCCCTCAGAGTTAATGTTTTATTGAGGGCCTGGTGGGGAGAAATGATGAACAAATATGCAAGGAAATACAGTATGTGAGATAATATGTATATTATGGAGACAACACTTGGAACAAAGGAGATAAGCCCTCAAGCACTGCCACCCAACACATGTATCACTTGCTGACATTCTATTTACTTATTCACTGTGCTTAATACTGTTGTTCCCCCACTATAAAATAATCTCTCCTAGAGAAAGGATTTTATCTTTTTTTGTTCATCCCTCACTCTCAGAATCTGGCACACAATAAATGCAGTCAGAAAAAAGTCCCTGTCAGTACCTTAGGTAAACTGGAATATTTAAAGCAAAGAAACAACAACAAAAAAGAGAAGAAAAGAAAACCAGAACAGAGGGACAGTACTACCTGACACTAATTTCTGAGCTCCTTAAAACACTGCTTTCTAGCATGGCTCTCCCAACCCCAACCCTTGACCTGTCAGATGGGAGGTCTCTGAGCAACACCAACCAAATGCTTGAGGAGTCAGGACCTACTCCAATGCAGTAAAAAGCTGGACAGACCCTAGAAGTCTGCCAAGATAGAAAACATGCTTTTGGGTTTTTTGCCTCATTTAAAAAAAAAAAAAAAGCCTTCTTGTGAAAGTCTAAACTCTGTTACTCAAACTTTGAGAGAAGACATTTACTAGTACCTTCTTCCTTGGTTAAGAGGCTTGTGGCAGAAAAATGACAGAATTTAGTGTCTGTTTGATTTTTAGGTACAAATTAAACCAAATTTCATCATTTCTCATTTAACAGTGCAGAAAAATGCCAATATTAATCTCAGAGCTGTTATATAGTCATCCAAAAGTTAAGTATTTAAAAAGTCTTGCTACATATAAGACACTGTTATAGGATCATGAATGTAAGAGAAAGAATTCTATATGCAATAAAAGCTATTATTACAAGTTATTCTGACTGATTATATGATTTGATTTACTCAATCCAGATGGCCACTGAAAACTGTATTTAGGAAGTATTTCGCAAAATTGTTGCATACCTAATCTTAACGGAAAACAATTACTGCCTAAATAAATTCTTAACAGCTGTTCTTTTTTTTTTTAAACAAAATTGTTAATGAAAGTAAAAATGTGCAAAATACATTGGACTCCTTTTATTGTCTCTACCATTTTCTTTACCGCCAGCCTCAATGGAGTGAATGAAGATGGTAATAAGAAATGAAGTAGCCCAAGGCAAAAAAAAAAAAAGGAAAAACAAAGAGTCTACATAAACAATCTTTGCATAATCATGAGTTAATTACTCAAGCTGATATCAGTCCCCTGAGGGGCTACAGCTTTCCACAAAAGCTGAGTCTAACAGCAAAAAAAAAAAAAAAAAAAGTCACTTTGCTTGTCCATCTGTCCCAATAGAGAAAGCTTCAAATTCTCCAGCTTCCTATTTTCCTCTCTCAATTTCCTTCAAAGTAGACAGGAAAGTAGAATTGCCAAAGAATCTTATGGTAAGTCACCTACTCCCTGATTGCAAACAAGGCTTTGGATAGTTTCTTTGCACTACAAAGACATGATAGATATTTCAGCAGATGAAACAGTGTTTGGTTCCACCAAATATTCTACCACTAGAATAATTTCAAGTGTCAGAGGCTGGCTGTGAGGCCATCCTTAAAAATGTGAAAACCAAATAATACTCAATAATGACAATTTTCAAAATTGAGAATAATAAACCATACTTCAGCCAACTTTTTTAAATGGGAAAGATAGCTGGTTACTTGAATACTTCTAAACTCCTAAAAAAATAATCATTAACCTGGTACTACAGGCTTAGACTATCTTCAACAGATATTCATTGTTGTGGAAATGAGAACAAATGAGAAAGAGAAACATTAGAAAAATAAGTAGCAATATGACTATAGAAAATTATTGTTTTACTTGTATTCTCCATCAATCAAAACCCATTGAATAACTTTCTACTTTTTGACTAAACATATAATATTAATCTTTGTCCCTTTAAAATGAAGTCTTGAAAAACCACTCTTCCACAGAAAACATTTCAATTAGCAATATGGAGAGTGAATATGACTAAATTATATGTCAAAAACAAAAATGTGAATCTGTTTCTTTTCCTGTAAATTGTTTTCAGGTTCAATTAATATGTCAAGTACCTATCACAGTGCATGGCACCTGTAGACTTAATAAATGCTAGTTGCCCCTGCTGCTATTATTTCCACTGGAATCAGCCTACTGATAAACACACCATACAGATTAATTAAATACAAACCTAGCAATGTGTTTGGCCTCACATCTGTTTACTCCCACCTTCTGAGGATGATGAAGAAAGGTAAGGGAAAGATGGATAAGAGCAGAGCAGGTCAGCAAAATCAATACTTAACAAAAGATCAAAGCTCCTTATAAAAAGGAGGAGGAAATGGAGAGGTTGGAAAAATAGCAATCTGTGGGCAGATAACTTCACCCACTCCAGGTGCTTCTCTCAAGAAGACAGAATAAGGTCAGACAAGGTCATAGATCATACAGGAAGGGATTATGAATGCAGGGGAGTGATGGAGGTGGAGGGGTTTCTGAAACTTAGAGAACCCCCATTTGAGTTTGTAAGGAGGCTTTTTGGTTCCTTCCTGGGTATCAGTGTTAATTTCTATTTTGAGGCCAGACAAAAGAACACAAAAAGCTAAAGCAGGAAGCTGTGGGCTTATGACTTAATAGGCTTAACAGAGAAAGGCAGATGAGCAGAAAAAATCGAAGAGATGAAGTAGAAGTTCTTTCAGAGGGTAAATATTATGTATTAGGCTTGACTGTCTCTTGTGCTTTGTGAACTAAGGAGGATTATGAACTTCAAGCATGGTTTACATTTTTCTTCAAAGATGTTTAACATTTTTCTTTAATGTGTCTTCTTCAAACAACCCATTTCTTCTTTTTTTTTTTAGTTCAGTTAGCATTTTTATTTAATACATAGATGATGTACCACACCTTGTGAAAATACAAAGAAAATATCCAAAACTGAGTAACTACTATATATTACTAAACATGGGACATAGTAGTTATCTTTCTTCTTAACCTTTAAAATGTGTTTTATTTTTATTTTTTAATTTGTTCTAATTAAGAAGATAACCTATTCAACAAATGGTGCTGAGAAAACTGGAAATCCTATGCAGCAAAATGAAATTAAACCTCTATCTCTCACGCTGCACAAAAATCAACTCAAAGTGGATCAAAGACTTAGGCACTAGAACAGAGACCTTGCGCCTAATAGAAGAAAAAGTAGGCCCAAATCTTCATCGTGCAGGCTTAGGATCTGACTTCCTTAACAAGACTGCTAAAGCACAAGAAGTAAAATCAAGAATCAATAAATGGGATGGATTTGAACTAAAAAGCTTCTTCTCAGCAAAGGAAACAATAACTCGAAGAGAGAGTCTACAGAATGGGAAAAAAATCCTTACTACACGTACCTAAGATAGAGCACTAATCTCCAGGATATATAAGGAACTCAAAAAACTTAACACCAAACCCCAAGTAACACAATGAATAAATGGGCTAAGGAACTGGACACTTCACAGAAAAAGAAATACAAATGATCAACAAACATATGAAAAAATGTTCATTCTCACTAGCAATTAGAGAAATGCAAATCAAAACAGATTTCATCTCATGCTAGTCAGAATGGCAATTATCAAAAATACAAGCAATAATTAGTGTTGGCAAGGAAGTGGGGGAAAAAGGTACACTCATACATTGCTGGGGGGGACTGCACATAGGTGCAACTACTCTGGAAAGCAGTATGAAGATTCCTCAGAAAACGAAATGGAACCATTTGACCCAGCTATCCCACTCCTTGGTTTATACCCAAACAACCTACTTGTAACAAGACAAAAATATATTTATAATTTTAGGAGTATAGTTGTTATTGTGAAGTATGTCGTTAAAAAATTAACAGATGATACTGGCATTTAAATTGCCTTCCTACATAGTATAAAAACTGGATTATAATTTAATAATTTCTAAAGAATCTAAGTAATAACTTCCAGCAGTTCATTTGTATTACTCTATATATTACTCTAACTGCCAACTTCTTTAGCAGTTAAAGATTGACAGATAATGAGATTGAAAAGATTGATGCCTAATACACACTTCTAAAATAGTCACAAAGCTAGTCTTATTTTGTTTTTGTTTTTCCTTGTAGTACTAGAGATTTAATCCAAGGTCCCTAAGTGCTCACACTCTAGGCAAGCTACACACCTCCAGTCCTCTTTTATTTTATTTTGAGACTAGGTCTCACTAAGTTGCCCAGGAAGGTTTCAAATTCCAGATCCTCCTGCTTTGGCCTCCCAAGTAGCTGGGATTACAGGCATGTGCTGCCACACCTGGCACAAAGCTATAGTTTTATAAAGAAAATAGCAAGTTATAATTCTCAAACTTTTGATGTTGGTCTTTTCAGTTTAAAGTTATCCTTATATAAGTTTTAACAAGAATGTTTTTTTACCAAAAACTATGACTTAAATTCTGATTTAAGATCAGCTATAAGAAAGATACCTACAATATCATAAACATTATGTTTATTATGTAATGTTATGGAAAAAATCCTTTTTTTGATCTTTTGGAACTAAAATGGCTAGTATTTTAAATCCTTCTATAAAAAATATATCTAAAGCATTAGTGTGATCCTTTTTCTAAAAAAATTGAGTAATCATGATTTTATTTTTGATAAATAAAAGGAAAAATAAGTAATTTTAAAACAATTTTTAAAAAATTAAATTTCATGAAATGAAACAAAATGCTATGGCAAGCCCTAAAACAAGCTCTGACATATATTCATTCCATAAAGACATGCATGAGTAAGGTATAAGCTAAAAAGGAAAATAAATTAATAAGAAAACTTTGGTTTTGTATATGTGAGCACTAAAAGATGATGATAAGACAACTTTAAAATCATTACATGTATCAAATGTAGAAATTAAATTTATTAGTGGGGTGACTTCCCCATACCCCCTCGGGAAAACGTGTTGAGCTATCTTTACTGTGAGCCTCAAAGAGAGACCTGGTCTCTGCAAGGAATGAGATAAAGTTGTCATGACTTTAGGCTGATAAAAAGGCTTAAATATGTTTCAGAGCTTAAAATAATCAAAGCCCAAATGCAATTTCCAAAACCAAAGAAGCAGCTGAATAAACTTTCAGCTTCACTAAGATTTCTAACCAGAACCATCTCCTCTACCTACTTCAATTACAACTTCTGCAGTTCCTAAGCACAGATAGCTGCTTACACATTTCTCAATCTAGAAATTGCAATCCTTTTCAGATTATGTGAAAATTGTGACTCAGAGCCAATGTCTTAGAGGAATACAGGGTATCCTAGAGATCAACAGAAGCTCACACTATGAAGATGGAGGACACAGAATAACCAGGAGAAAATTCAGGATAAAGGAGAGCAAACTGATCTGGAAAAGGCAGTGAACAGATAGACTACTGCTTGCCTTGTTCTCCTTTTGACCCTGAAACATGGAGGAGGTTATGAGAAGGATTCAGACGGTTTTGCATACTTCATTAGGAAAGTCATAATGATAGACATATATAAAGTGTCTGTTAAGAAAGAGGCCTAGAGCCAGGTGCGATGGCACACACCTGTAATCCCAGCGGCTTGGGAGGCTGAGGCAGGAGAATTTTAAGTTCAAAGCTGTCCTCAGCAACTATGGCCCTGAGTAACTCAGCAAGACCCTGTCTCAAAATAAAATATAAAAAGGGCTGTGGGTGTGGCTCTGAGATTAAGAGCCCCTGGGTTCAATTGATCCCTGATACCAAACTGATACCCACCCACCCCCCTGCAAAAAAAGAAAGAGGCCTAATTGTTAAAATTCCAGGATATGTAAGTGGTAACCACATATTGTTTTCTATTAGTAGAGTATCTCTTGATTGACTATAAGAGTAGGATTAGAGTAAATCCTAATTACACATAAGATTATGTTATAAATTCATTCCTAAAGGAACCCAAACCATACATGTCTGTTTAGGAGAGGAGAGATCACTTAATTTATGCTAATGTCCTGAATTTAACTAAATTGCACATTATGTTGTGTTGCCTCTAACTAAACATGCATGCATGAGAGATAGAGACGAACATGTACAATGTGATACAAATACAATAGGATAAAGTAATCCAGCTTAGAGGGAGCTTTAAGGCTTCTAAGAGAAAGTAGCGCAATTGACAGTTAAGTTAAGAGTAGGGTTTTTGTTCATACAAAAGTGAATGGTCTGGTGAGTCTGGAATATAAAGCTCATGGCAATAAAAAGCAGGATAGCGATTTGAAGTAAACTGGACCAAGATAATAAAGTTTGGGCTTTATCTTGGAGGTGATGAGGACCTTAATAGTTTTTATTTTTCAGGCTTTTATTTTGAAAAAAATTTAGTTCAAAACAAAGTAAAATAGGTACCCACCATCTATATTCACCAAATGTTAACATTTTGCCAAATTTGTTTTCTCTCTCTACATGTCTATTTATTTGTAATCTTTTTAATTTTGCTGAAATATTTGAAAATTAGACATCCTGATATTTTACCATTAAATCCTTTGTACATTATCTCCTAACATTCTTCTGTAACCACAATACCATTATCATACCCAAGAAATTCAACACCTATACAACTTATGTGAACTATTATACAGCCTGTATTCATATCTGAGCCAATGTGGTACTCAATAATTTTCAGATATTGGAGCATTTTGGATTTTAGATTTTCAGATTAGGGATGCTCCATTGGCAGTCTATGCAAACATTCCAAAATTCAAACAAACTCTGAAATCTGAAACACTTCTGGTCCCAAGCATTTTGCATAAGGTATATTCAACCTATATTAAGAAAAACTCAATAGCATATTAAGCTATTAAATTACACAGAAGTTAACTATCATGCAACAATGTTAACAGGCCAGGCACGCATAGTACACACCTGTCATTCCGCAACTTGGGAGACTGAGGCAAGAGGACTGCAAGTTTGAGGCCAGCCTCAGTAATTTAGCAAGGCCCTGAGCAAAAGACCCTGTCTCAAAAAATAAAAAGGACTGGGGATGTAGCTCAGTGGTAAAGTGCCCGAGTTCAATCCCCAGTAAAAACAAAAACAAAAAAGTTAACAGACTTTGTTTAAAGCCACTAACAAAATAGTAGTATTCCAAATGCTCTTTTAGAATTGTTGGTTTCAAATAGCATCTAATATGGATAAGAAGGAGTGTGCAGTAAAGGGACTTTTTAAATTTTCTTTTTGAGTAACAGGAATTGAACTCAGGTGCACTCAACCACTGAGCTACATATCCTCAGCCCTATTTTGTATTTTATTTAGAGACAGGGTCTCACTGAGTTGCTTAGCACCTCGCTTTTGCTGAGGATGGCTTTGAACTTGAGATCCTCCTGCCTCAACATCCAGAGCTGCTGGGATTATAGGCGTGCACCACTACACCTGGCAAGAATCCACTTTTTTAAAGAAAATCAAATCAATACAAAAATCAGTAAATTGAAACTATCTTCCTTAAGAATATTAACTAAAATAAAGATCTCCCAAATTTGACTGAAGGAAAAATGTAGTTTCATGCTTCCCTTATAGTTTAGTAGCCTATATTTAATATGCTAAAGAATATTTATAAACTATTACACACAATAAATTTTAAGACCCTTATAAGAAATTAGTAACAGTCTTACCTGAGTGAAAATATTATGTGTTTGGCTTAAAATCCATCTGGCATCAGCATCAGGTGCTACTATTAATTTCAAGGTCCCAACATAAACATCAGAACATAAAGTCCAGAAGTGCTGTTCTTGTAAACTATAAACTCCTTGCAACTGCTGCACCTAAAATACAAAGGGCAGATATCAGCATCAAAATCAAATTATATGCCCTCTCCCACTTAAGTTGTTATGCAACCTATCAATTAGCATAGATTCTACCCTCTAGTTGAAAAAAAGGGAGGAGGGTGTTTGAACTGACAAAAACCTAGGGAATACTCATTATGTACCAGATGACACCGTAACAGGGGTTTGAGATAGAATGAACACATATCAAACTTGTCAGGCAAAACTGAGAATACCTACAGGGAAAGTGATTGTTTCAAATACATTGATCAGAAAACAAATATAAATACAAGTGAGCCAAGAAGCTAGAAAAAGAACAAAACCCAAAGAAGTAAAAAGGGAGAAAATAAAGGACAGAATCAAAGATATAGAGATTTTAGAATATGATAAAATTCACAATACAGTATCAGTTCTTTGAAAAATTAATAAACTAGAGAAATATTTCTTAATGGGACATATATTAAGCAGGACAATTCTTCAGAGTATGTGAACAGAACCTTTGCCTCTCTGTGTCTCATGGAACAAGTGCCAACATGTACACTTAATAATATGACAACACTAAAAGAGGGGAAGGAGGATGTCTATGTGAGGGATGTATCCAATAGCTCCCTAGGTTTTCCACAGCCCTAGGTCAAGAACCAAACTTCTGATAAAGGTAAAAGATAAGATAGAATTAAACAAGATACGAAATGAAAAAAGGAGATAACTACAAACACAAAAAAACTTTAAATTCCACAAATGGGAATCCTATGAATGTCACAGGAATCCTATGAATAATATTGACTATGTTGATAAATGAATATACAAAATATTACAACCAAGTAGAATCCAAACAATTCTCAATGAAACTTCCCACTGTGATCAGCCTAATCCAAATGTAGTCCTATTTTATCTCCAATCTAAATAATTATAATAGCTTCTTAACTAGTTTCTCTAAGTCTAGCCTTGCACCTATTCTATCCAGTCTCAAAATAGTAGCCCAAGTGAGAGTCCATTGGTTTACAGGTCAGATGCTGCCACTCCTCTGTTCAGAATCCTCCAATGGCTTCCTCTCTACCTCTGCATTAAGCCAGTATTTTTCTCATCAGCTGCCCCAGCCTCCTCACCATTCTTTAAAAAGCCAGGCACATTTCTGTCTCAGGTTACTTGCTCGCCTCTGCTTGGAATATTCTTCTCAGATTTCTACTTTGAGTTTTTAATCAAATGCCGTCTTCTTAGTAAGCTTTTCTTTTTTGGGGCATGTGACATTACACAACATTCACCCATTCATTCATTCATCTGTATTATAGGTTGAGCATCCCTAATCCCAAAATGCAAAATGTAAAGGGTATCAGTAAAAACAAAAGTACACTAAAAATATTATATACAATTACCACCAGGCTATGTGTATAATGTATTTAATGAATTTCATGCTTAGACTTTGGTACCATCCCCAATATATTTCATTATAGATATGCAAATACTCCAAAATCCAAAAAAAAAAAAAAATATATGAAATCCGAAACATTTCTCTTTCAGCATTTCTGTTAAGGTATAATCAGCCTGTATTTATACTGTGTACTGTGTCTCCTCCTGGAGACTTTAAGCTCAGTAAGGTCAAGAACTTATTTTTGTTTTGTATTTTCAGTACTTAGAATAGTAGTACCTGGTCCAAGTAAAAGCTCAATAGCAATATATATTAAATAAATAAAAACACAACTTTGAAAATGTACACAAAATGTATGAATTTCTGAAAAAGGAAGGAAGGAAGGAAGGAAGGAAGGAAATGTGAAAGTGAAAGAATCATTGAAAATTGAATTGGTAACAAAATTCTCTTTCAAAAAAGCTCTAAACCTGGGGGTGGGGAGCAACTTTCAAGAAGATAACCACTTTTAGTTTTTCGAGAAAACAGAAAAGAGCTGCTGTTATATTAGTAAAAAAATTATTTTGATCCCCAAAGCAGATAGGCAGTAAATCATAAGCTATTTATCTTATAAGTTATATAAGCTAAATCCAACAATGTATGAAGAAAATAACATATCATGACTAGTTTAGGTTTATCCCAAGAAAGAAGAATGGTTTAATATCAGAAACTGTTAGTGTTATTCTTCAATTAAGAGAAAAATCATACAAACATTTCAATAACTGTATTATAATTACAGTACTTAAATTGTTGAATTTAAAGTTCAACAACTGTTTATGATCCAGAAAAAAATTACTAGAAGGATTTTTCCTTTAATACAGGTTATCTGCCAAAATGCATGAAAAATATTTATGGATAAAACTTTAGGTGGACTCCTTTGAAGATCAGATGGACTCCTTTGAAGATCAGGAAAAAGACAAAGATGCTATAGCTGCTTAAAAATAGAAAGGGCTAGCAAGTGTAGCTCAATGGCAGATCATGTTTAGTATGGGCAAGGCCCTGGGTTCAAGTCCCAGAACCTAAAAACAAAGAGAGAAAAAGAATTAAAAAAAAAAAAAAAGAGGCTACCCTCTACCTGGAAATGGTCAACAAACTGCATTTGAGGGAGATTTTTGTAACAAGTGGAAGTCTGGACCAAATGAACAACAGATCTTTTTCAATTATGGATTCTTTGATTTTTATGTAATATGCTTGTGAATATTATATATTACCTAATATGTTTTTATTACAATTAATTGTAAAATTAAGAAAAGGCTGATCTTATATAAAAATATTTTTATCAGAATTTGATGAATATAGGTATTATTTTTTACAAACTTCAAGAGAATTGATGAGAAATTTAAGACAACTATGTTCTCTTTGAAACTGCTTTTACCAGGGAAAGAGATCGAAGTGAATTTTCTCTTCCTCTTTTAGGTCTCTGAGGACACAGTGTCTTCAACCTAAGAATTCTTCCACGTTTTCCTAAGTGGCATCCTCAAGGAGTGGTCTACTATTAGTGAAACAACAACGTGTGAATAGACTTCCTCTTCCTCCACAGAAATATCAGTACTAGGATATTCTTCCAGTTATTCTAAAACATACAGTAAGGAATAATTCCCATGGAAACCAGCTTTTAATGTCCCACTCTCTTAGACTGACCAATCCTGCTTCCAAATCTAAACAACAAATCTTAAATGGTCAACATTTCATTTTCCTTATTTCAAAAAACTATTTTATACCTTTTTCGTTTTCCTGGAGCACCCAATCTCTTTGTATGATTACACTGCCTTTTAAATCACAGAGAAAAGAGAAGCAACATAGAAAATGTCTTACCCTGAACCATCAAAATCTACCAGTCACCCCTTATCTACGTCAGCACCTTCTGCCTTCCTTGGGGGTATATGGTAGTTCTACTCCTATCTACAATTACTTCTTCCCTCATTTTTTGGTTCTATTCTATCACCTGCTCAAGAACTTCATTCCTTTAATAATGTCCTTCATTAGTATCTCATCAATTTGTTCCCTTCAGTTGGACTTCTCCAATAACACATTTGTTCTAGAACTGTGCTGTGCAATACAAAAATCACAAGTGACTATTTAAATAAAATAAAATTAATTTAAAATCACATGTGGCTACTTCAATGAAATAAAATTAAATTTTAAAAAATCAGTTATACTATCCACAGATAGCTTATGATTTCCACATTGGACAATGCAGATAATAGAATATTTCCACTGTCAGGAAAAGTTTTCTATAAGATAATACTGTCCTAAGATAGTATATTTTTTAAAATGAGCAAATCCCCTGTCTCCTGGTATTGTATCCATATCCAATTCTCTCCAAACTTTCAAGCCACTCTTCCCTTTATTTATTATGCTTCAACCACAAAGACCTTTTTTTCCTTCTGTTTTTTAAATACACTAAATTAGTCCCAGTCATGGCACTTTTGCATTAGGGTTTTTCTTTGCCTGGCCCATTCTTCTCCAGGATTTTGATATGGCTGGTTCCTTCTCATCATCTATGTTTCAATGACTTTCTCAGTGAATCTAATATAGCCATCCATGTCAATCACATCACCTCATTTTACTTATTTTATAGCAATTATCACTGATATTTTCTTATCAATGTATTGTTTAGTGTCTGTGTTTCCCCACTAGTTCTCATGTAGGTTCCATGAGAAAAGAGGCATTCTTTTTTACTACTACATCCCCACTATTTTAGAAGAGAATGTAATATTGAATAGAAGCTAAAAAAATATGTTGAATAAATGTTTATTTGATCTTCTATTCATATTCTATATTTTAAAAGAACTGCTCAATTTCTAGATGAGAACAATTTCTACCACATTTTCCTTAGTAAAGTTCAATATTTTCCAATGATTTTATTCTGGTTTGTGTAAATGGTATTCATGGTCAACATTCAATCATGGGAGAAATACTAAATTATACACACATGCTACCCATATTTATGAAAGTTGAAAACCCTAACAGTTTGGAAACAACATAAAATCCAATGGTTTGGAAACTTTGAAACTTACCCTTTGATAGCACTGAGGCAGAGTATTTTCCAACAGGGGAGGAGTTCTCTGCATCAATATTCCAACAGATTCTTTTAAAAGAGGAATAACGCTAAAAAAATAAAAATAAAAAAAAGAAGGACAATACATTTACTAAAGCTACATTCTGACAACCCATTCTGCAAGACAACAACAACATATTTTCCTATAGTGGAACAGAATCAGATTTGCAAAATAACATCAGGAAAAAGAATATACCAATCATCACTCCAAATTTTTCATGTAAGTCATTATCTAATCTAAAAGAACTTCCAAAAATATATCAATGTATAGGACTAAACTTTAAAAACCAACTAATATTGAATCATCTAAATACCTAAACACAGCATGAGTTCAACCTTCCAAGGTACTCACAGCCTATCAGATTAACTGGTCCTATTAATATTTACCAAATATTTATATTCATTTATCTGATTAATATTGACTTAAAAATATTTAAAAAATTAACATACCAATCCATTTGTCCAATATTCCTCAAGCCTGGTAATTTCTTGGTCATATTTTTTTTTAAATATAAGACTGGCTATCCCCCTAGATGCAGTATACCTGGCATGTCTAAGGATGGGGCCCACAAGTCTGTATGTGTTGATGTTGGTCTTTAAACAGTATTTGAAACTACTGCTTTAGGCTCTTTGGAGACTAAATATACACAAAACAATTAGTAGTTGCATTAGAGAATGGCTCTAATGTGACAACATTCTAACCTAGCTAGATATCAAATTCACTTCAGTCTTATTTTGTTTTCATTTCTGACATACTGAACCAGAATTTATTGGGGGGGTGATTACTAGGGATTGAACTCAGAGGCACTGAGCTACTGAGCCATATCCCCAACTCTATTCTGTAATTTATTTAGAGATAGGGTCTCACTGAGTTGCTTAGTTAGCACTATGCCATTGCTGAGGCTGACTTTGAACTCATGATCCTCCTGACTCAGCCTGCCAGGCCATTAGGATTACAGGCATGTGCCACTGTACCCAGCCCTGAACCAGAATTTTTAAGGGAAGGTTCAGGTATCTATCTGTTTACAAAGCTCTCTAGGTGAGATTCAATGAGTCAAGGTGTTAACACTTACTCTACTACTTGCAACAGACTGAAAGATCATTATTGAAGGACAGTGAAGCTTAGGTAAATAGCTTAGGTAAGAGCTCACTTTTAAAACATGAAATCTCAAAATGTCAAAGAAAAAACTCTTGAAAATAGCCAAAGGAGAAAATAAATCATAAGAACACACTCATAGAAGAGTAGAAGTTAAAGTCTACCTTAAGGATTAGAAGGATTAGTATTTCCTTTTTCTTTCTTTCTTTTTTTTTTTTTTTGGTACTGAGGATTTTATTTTCCCACTGAGCTACATCCCTACCCCTTTTTATTTTTCATTTTGAGACAGAGTGCCACTAAGATTTGGTAGTATTTGACAGAAGGGAAGGAAAGAGAAGGTACTAATGAAGACCAAAAGATAACTGAGATAATGTTTAATCTTGCTCACTAAGATATTCCCAAGGTAGTCTTGTACAATGCTGATCATAAAGTAGGCCCAATATAATTGTTGGTTGAAAGAATGAAAAATATACAGAAATATTTTAGAATGTGTTAATGAATGGAAAAGGACACAGGAATTGAATTAGGAGTCTGTTCCCACACATTAAGTACAGCGATAATTACTTGGATAAAAACAGTAACAATAGGAAAAGAGTCAAACAGAATTAAACAGAAATAACTAGTATCTATCTGGATATAGTCAAAGACACAAGGAGAGCTATAATAAGGACAAACCTAAGTTACTGAAAGTGTGGAGAACAGCAGTAATGAAAATGAAAAGCAATGTGGACAGGAGCTCCAATCACATTTAAGTAAAGTATTATTTGGTCAATAGTGATTTAAAAGCGAAGAATAATTAGAAGTCACTCTTAATTCCTTCTCCCATTATTATATCCCCATCCTCTAAATCACTAACCTCTCATGATTTCACAACCTAAATATTTCTTAATTTCATTCTACTATACTATACATGTGTACAATAATCTTCACATCTTTCACTTGAATTATCACAATAGCCTCTTAAGTTTTTTTGGCTTCTAGTATTATATCCTCAAATCTACTCAATAGGTAGATTCAAAGATGGCTCCCAATGACCCCTGCCTCCCTAGTATTCATATTCTTGTGTAATCCTCTCCCGTCCCGTGTGTGTAAAGGGTAGAGTAGGGACCTAATGACTTGCTATTACTATTGCATTACTATTCATACTAATGAATAGAGTATGAGAAAAAGTGATGTCACTTCTAAAATTACATTAAAAAACTCAGACTTCATCTTACTTACCCTCTTATTTTGCTCTCACTTGTTCCTTCTCAGTTGCAATGTTGTGAGTGGTCCTTCAGAGAGGACCATGGAACAAGAAACTGAGGGATAGCTCTGAAGTGGAACTAGTCGCTCAGTCCAACAGCCCCCAAAGAGTAGAATACTATTAGCAAACACTTGAGTGAAGCTGGAATTCTCTCTCAAATGAACCTCAGAATAATTTCAGTCCTGGCTGACAACTTGATTGCTGCTTTGTGAGAAACCCTGAAGCAGAGAGCCCAGTTAGCCAAACTCAGAGGTCCTCGACCCTCAGAAACTATAAGATGATAGTGTGCATTATTACTAGGTTTTTATATAATTTGTTACGTATTCACAAATAACTAAAATGACCATTCCTTATACAGCTATTACATTAATCTCTATAAAAAAGTATCTGATCCTATCCCTTTCCCACTAAAAAATGAATTAAAAGTTTCCCATTGCCTAATTAACATGGTATACTTTTCCAACTGACCTGTCTACCTTCACCTCCTATCAATTCTTTATAAGCTCTTCAAATGTAAACATACTTGTACTTTACCTAGCAATGTTTCTTCCTTTCATGCTTAGGTTAATGCTGTAATTATTCTTTGCCTAGAATATCCTTAAACTCTCCTTCAGTCTGGCTTCTATTATTTTTTTAAAATCTCAAGTGCCAACCTTTTCAGGGTATATTTCCTGATCCTAAACTGTCTTTCAGACCATAGAGAATGTCTTCTTTGTGATCCTATAAAGAAACCTATAATACCTAGGGAACTATTACATTGTACAACAATTATCAGGTTGTTTCCTACACAGAAAGGTGCTCCTAAGGTATGGAGTATGTCTCTTATGTTTCTATGCCCAGCATCTCAGAGTTTTGTATATATAGGTGTGTATGGAGCAGAATTTATAGCTCATTCCACTAAACATAACCAATCCATAAATTTAAAAAGTATATTTAAGGCCAGGAGTCAACACTAAGTCTTTCAGATGCATGGAATTATTAGCAGTTAGGAAAAAACACTAGGAGACAATAACGGTATAGTAAGTAAAGTATCCAGGAAAAAAAAGGAAAGGCATGTCTAGCAGAAGTACATGCCACAATTAAGGAAGAAAAATACAATCGGAAAAAGGAAGTTAGATTACACAATAAAAATACAGTTTGAAGTCTTCCATTGTATAATATCAGATGATTAAAAAACAGTTTGGAAGAGGCTAGAGGAAAAAAATAAGTGGGAAACAACTGTAGGTAAGAGTTAAGAATTTTGACAATGAGAAATCCTGGCTATTCATTCATCTAAACTGAAGAGTGGTCTGTTTCTACTTACTGTGTTATTTGTTAAGTAGGTGAATATTCCTTGGGTTTACAAAAAAGGTTTAAAAAAAAAAAAAACATGTTGGCAGACTAATGAGACATAATTCACCCATTATGACATTTGTTTCCTTCTTCTCTCTTACCTCATTTCTGGGAAAAAGAATAAGTCTAAACTTAAAATGTTTATGTTTTCCTTCTTTCCTTACTGTACTTCTCAGAAAATGAGATGCAAAAATGATTTTTCTTGACTTAATAAGTTTGAAAATTTAAAAAAAAATTGTTTCTGTGTGCCTAAAAATTTAGGTATTTTGATAATTTCTTCTCCAATCACATCCTAAGGAATTATGTTTAGATACCTGAAGCAGGTATCACACTCAAATGAAAACCATAACACTTGGGTTTTTCTGCCAGTACACAGCTTTGGGCATATAACATACCCTTTCAGAACATCAGCTTTCACATCTATAAAACAAGGGGGTGGATTAAATAAAATTAAGTATAGGCACTTTCTTTTATTTTAGTGTATTTATCATTTAATAATAAAAGTGATCAAACTATAGACTATCAGGAGAGAATATATTTTGAAATAAAATATACATAAATTGTTTTTAGAGTCTAACAAAAAAGGCAATATCGCCAAATGAGACATATGATATACTTAATAAAGCAATTTACTCCATCACTAATTACATAATCCTAAAAATGAATTTTATTAAGTGATCAATACAATGCAAACAATTATGAAGCATCCACTATAAGTTTGGCATCCAATTTTCTACAACCAAATGGGATCACTAGAGTTCTATGGCTACAGTTTGACATGACTGTGGCCATCTTAAGTCATAACCACATGACTGCCCTCGAGTAACCTCAGCTGTTTTTCCTAGCAAACCATAAAGACATCAGAATCATACATGGGGCTTTACAATTAGGCCCCTGCTCCAGGAGCTCGTCTGATTCTTTAATATTATTTTAAAGAAATAATATTAAATAATACCATTGTAGCCAGGATGGTCACTTTTGTCCAAGTCTATAAACTCACCCCTTTCTGACCCAACTTGAAGGGATCCAATTCAATTGGTCTTGCTGCTGCCCAGGACCATCCTTCAGTCAATAAGTCCCCCAATTAACAGTACTCTGCACAGTCCTGTATCTATTTGCCACTCTTCAGTCTTTTACAGCACTTTGGAGCCAGTTCTCATACACTAGGACCAAGTTGTTCTGGAATGAGAGTCATGAGTATGAGGCCTCAAGCACCAAAGAAACTCACCTAAGGACAAGCTAGAGAGCAGGAGAGCTAGAATAGGAGATCAGGTCTTGTTGACTTCAAGTAGATTTTGAAAAGTCCAAGCCCACAAACATTTATTATATGTCTATTATGTGCCAAGCATGTGCTTGACATAGGAAATAAAAAGATACATAACACATTAAAGGAATTCATAACTTAAAAGAAAAAAAAAGCCTACAGAGAGGACAGTGGAAATCAGGCAACAAACACTGATTTAGGGCCCACCATTTAGAAGAAAGCATATATGAACTTAAAGTAAAAGGGGAGAAAAAAGGAACAGAAGAAGACATGTGCTCAACTGCAACAGATGAAACAGAACAGAATGTGCAGCAACATTACTTAAGCAGTAGGTGTAAATTATCTTTTCAAGCAATTTTAAAAAGTTATAGTTTTAGAATACTTCGGTTTAGTCTTAATTTTTCCCCAAAAAAACTACAATAAAATAAGAGAGTGAGTTCAATCTACAATACTCCTTGAAGAGATCAGCCTCAAAACATTAAAGGTATTCCCTAGACAGTCCTACAATCTCTTCATAAGTCACCCAGAACAAACATCTATAGATTAAATCTTTGTTCAGATTTTCATGTGTACCTACTATGAGTGTAGTATATGCTCCCAATGTCTTCTACTCCCTGCCATCATTTTTGTAAAAGAATC
The DNA here is from genome assembly GCA_028644305.1 of Xerus rutilus. Lineage (NCBI taxonomy): Eukaryota > Metazoa > Chordata > Mammalia > Rodentia > Sciuridae > Xerus > Xerus rutilus. The sequence goes on along the minus strand of CM053400.1, from coordinate 78,640,628 downwards.
TAGTACTTCACTTTTTCTACAAAATTCATTTTCAATGAGGACCTTAATTTGGAGATTCTAGAATTGGGAAAAATGTTACATGATCATGGCTAATATATCATTAGAATTAAAAGTGAATTTAGAGATCACTCATTTTAAATACTCAAAGAATCATAGTGCTAATAGAGCTTTCAATACCCTCACATATTTTAAACAGTTATACATAAATACATTAGAAATATGCAAATATATATTACATATGGCATTTGGAGACCAGGGGAGGGTAGGTCACTTAGACTCACCCTAAAAATCTCAGACAAGTCTGGTTGTCTTAATGGTTGATTTGTTCATTTTACAGATATACCCTTTTGTTTTAAGTGATTGATTGAAGTACCAAAAAATCCCCCTGACAAATGTAACTGGGCCCTTAACTACTCAGACCTCACTTCTCCAAGAACTAACCCACAACATTATTTTTCTTATCTAACCTATCATAATGTAGATAAACATTTTAGTAAAATTAGTGTTAGAAGCAAACATTTTTTATTTTAAAAATAACTAAATATAAGACATCATAACTAATATAAAGAAAACAAAATGGTGCATTTTTTTAAAGGGTCAATTGTGGTCTTTACTGATCTGGCTAGTCTATGAAATTTGGAAAGGCTGCCCTCTTAGGTTGAAGTTAAATAAAATGTTGATATTCAATAGCAGAAAGCACATCATCAAAGCACATGGGTATGTCACACTCATTTTCTCCGTAGTGATTTAAAAATAATGAAGACATTTCAGCTGTAGGAGCTGTGTAGGTCAGGAAATTGGTAAGGAAAAAAGGTGCTTGCAATTACATGATAATACACAATTGGTTCTAACCCAGGTCAATAGCTATAATAATTTCAAAGGACCTAAAAATGTAAAAAACATGAAGAAACACTAGTTTTTGACTTTTAAAATTGTGTTTAGCTTAGGAGTTTTTAACCATATTTTTCTGATTAACTATCATAATGGAGAATCATAAATTTTACCATGGATCTATCTAGCCATAATGAAAGGATATGTAGAAAAAGACAAGCTTAGCAAATTCCTAACTGAGCTAAGACTTACAGCTGTATCCAAACCCAAAAAGTAAGCATTTGGAAACAATTTAGAAGTTCATTTCTGGCTGACTAACTCAGTTCTAGCTTTCACAATGAAACACTATTTTCCTATCATATATAAAAAGGGATGAGTCATTTGGTATGGATTTACCAGTGAAACAGAGTAATAATTTCATTCTTCAAAAATGAAGGTAAGTCAAATTTATAATCATATTATCATAAACAAAATTAATTTGAAAGCTTTAACCTTAAATTATAACAGATTAAATGAAAAATAGTATTATTCTTTAATGCTAGTTACTTTGCAAATGAAAATGCATTCAGATCTTACTTCACAAATAGCTTTTAGGAAAAGATGCTCACCATTTTAACAGTAAATAAAATTATCTAGCAATTATCGAAAATTATAAAGAAAGCAAACAGAAGAAAAGGGTGGTATATGATATGACATCTTCTTAAGGACAATTAGGCTAGTTGGCAATCATAATGTTTAATAAAAAACTTCAGAAGTAAAACTATTATTTAGATCTGAGAATAAATATCCAGTAATAAAAATTTTTAAAGGATTACTGATTCAACTTTGTGAATTGACTTACAGGCTCAGTCCTCCTGCATATTATGAGGGGTTCTTACCATCTTCAAACAGAAGAAAAAAAACTGTATTTTTTAAAAAAAAAACATATAAATTTGAAAGTCTAACATGTCTTACACTCAAAAACTCTTAAGTGGACAAAATAAGCCAAAGAAAACTAATCTATAATTGAAATGCACCTACATTTAGATTAAATGTGCAGTTATACTTGCACAAATAAATTCACCCATGGAGATGGATAATTATCTACTAATCTAGAATTTCATAAACCCAGTAGAGAACAGATAACCCAAATCACACTACCACGGAATGTGGTTTATTTTATAATTATCCTGATTTTCTGAAACTTATGGTTTAAATTAATGCATATTTACAAAGTATCTAGTTTACTCAATGATGGGAATAATAAGATATACTAAGATATCTCTAGAACTTGGAGCCAGACTCATGAAAAGGCTGCCCTTTTCTTTAAGTTTCTGGAACTTAGTTATGACACCTAATACATCTGATCTTTTGACCAAATATCAGTGGATTTGTCAAAGTAGTAAATAGTTAATCGTACTTTTTGTTTAGATAGCACTTAATAGCTTTTAAAAGGGCTTTCACTTTTTTTTTTCCTGATTGGACTTTCACAATGGCCTTAAGTAACCTGAAGAAAATGTTCAAATTATAGAATACCAGATGGAGAGAAGATCATAAGAAATTATTTAGACCAACTCCTCATTTTACAGATGAGAAAACCACACAACTCAGAAGCTTTAAGACAACTTATACCTGCACAAGAAGCAGAGATAGCTGTGACGATGCTAAGACTAAATAAAGCAAGTCTGCACACACCACACGCTGCAGTATCTTTTTTTTTTTTTTTTTGGACACTGCAGTATCTTATGGTAGTTAAGTCCTCTAGAGTCAAGGTCATGTCATATTCACTTTATTCCCAATGCCCAGCCAGTGCTTGGAACATAATGAGCACTTAGGTCAGCTGAATGCATTATCTATTTAAAAATTTCAATTGCTAATGGCAAATTACTGGAACAGAGAACAGCCATCATTTACATGACTTTCAACTTTTCAAATAGCTAAATAGTAAAAGATTCAAGAGCCCCTAATTCGGTCACGCCTAAAAAGGACCTCTAATAAATAGGCAAAGAATCATATCCTATGCTCACATTTAGGTGAGAGCAATCAGCATTCTCAAATTTTAATGTGCAATTTTTATCTTTTTTTCCATTACAGATGAAACCCAGGGGCATTTTTACTGAGCTACAACCCAGCCTTTTTTGTTTATTTTTTGAGACAGAGTCTCACTTGCCCAGACTAGCCTAGAATTCCTGTCTCAGCCTGTCTTAGCCTCCTGAGTTGCTAGGATCATAGGTGTGGTTCATCACTTCTAGCCCACAATTTATTATTTTAATAAAATAAACTCTTTTCTTCATTTTCATGAATAAGCAATTAATAATCACACCAGCAATATAGGTTAAAAAATCTTAAGATGGAAACAGACAATGGAATCAGTGAGGTAAGAGGACGAAAGCTCCACAAAATAGCTTTGTGAGAAGATTAGGCAAGAATAAATTTTTATTTTGTGCATCAAATATGTTCACGTTTGTATGAACAAGATGAGACTTGGAAAAACTTCCCAATTACCTCTAGAACTAACGAAAAGTAGTAGTTAGACTAGGATGGACATAGGCAGAAAAACTTCCCAATTACCTCTAGAAACTAACAAAAGTAGTAGTTAGACTAGGATGGACATAGGCAGATGAAGCTCTTTAGGGAAATCTACATTTTTAAAAAGTACAGAAGTGAAGAAATAGGATATTGTCTAGAAAAACCAGATAAGAAATATTTATTAGGATCATTAAAATCGAATTAATTATCTTTCAGATAGCTTCCAAGATAACAAGTTTTAGCCCAGAACAACAAGACTTTAAGGTCACCAAGAAAAAATCAAGAAGATATAGACCAAAATGCTAATTAATCTGTAGGTTCAACAAGCTATTAGGAATCTGAGCCAAACTGTCTATCTAGTTTAACAAAAGTATACTTATAATTGATCCAATCTACGTGGTGCTCAAACCTCATCATGTCCTCACAATATAATAAAAGAGATTGCCTTGTTTTAAAAAATATTTTTAGGTGCTAGGGACTGAACCCAGGATCTCCCACAATGCTAAGCATACCACTGAGCTACACCTCTACCCCTGAGCTTTGCCATTTAAGGTCCAAGTGTATTGCTCTAAAGAAATCTAGCATCCAGAGGACTACAGGGAAAGCAGAAAAGGCATCAGTGAGAGTGTAGCAACCCCCTTGTCCTCTTAAAGGAGAGGTAGAACCTCTCTAGGGTTTGGGCCCCTCTGGACCATCATAATCGGCACTAGTAGCAAAGATGCATCTCTCCCTTCCCACCTCCTCAATTGATACTGAGTGAATTGGAGTAAAAGCATTTTACAGTAATAAGAGAAGACTGCATTTAGGTGGGCAGTGCCTGTTTCCAAACAACCTTCCTTTGGGAAGGCAGGCAAACAATTACCACTTATCTTCCTTCCTATGTGGCAGGTACTACTCAAGACTTTATACTCAATTAACCCATTTAACTAACACACAAAGAATTATGAAGTAGGCATTATTACCATCTGTACTTTAAAAATGAAAAATTGAGGCATGGAGAGACCAGGTTGACTTGCCCAAGGTCGTAAAGCTAACTGAGAAAAGCAGCACTGGAACCTAGGCAGCTTGACTCCATAGGGAGTGCTGTAAGCCAGTCTGTGGCACCGCTTCTAGCAAGGCTCTCCTAAACACCTCTGCCTATAGCAAAGTCTTGACTTTAGGAGAAGCTGATCTTCAGAGTGTACAAAAGGCCTATGCCACAAAAAAGAAATGAAAAAGCTCTCAAAAGTATGAACAATAAAATTAACCCAAGAGGATCTTGGCCATGGGCAGTAAAGGCTAATAATGTGCAAATTCTCCATGATCCAATAGACGACTGACATGGTCAAACAGGACCAAAAATAAATCCCTGACACCTAATTTCCATTATGGGCCCATACTCAGTGCTAACTTCTGAAGTAGTATGCTTCTAGAAACAAACCTAATATATGAAATGAAGTGCAAAAGAAAAGAATTCTTTTAAAATTGTTTATCCAAAGTAATTTTAAAAAATCACTGAGTATAGATAGATAAATGGTAGGTTTCTAATTGCTATAATAAGCAAGTGGACATTGCTAGTCCATTGGATGCTAACTATATTAAATATTGACTTGCTGAGGCAAGAGTAGAAATGGTGCTTTCAAAGGATTAATTAAGCCAAAGAACAGAGTAACTTTAAGTACCATCTGTATCTACTGGTGGAGTTTGAAATTATACACAACTTATCAGTGAACATTAAAACTGAAGAACCAAAAAGGGGTTGATATTTTTTTCTCTTTTTGCAGTAAGTAAATGAAGAGTTGAAAAATCTTAATATATTTTCCATTTTTTTGACTCACTTTGTGTGTGTGTGTGTGTGTGTGTGTGATATTGGGGATTGAACCCAGGGCCTTATGCATGCAAGGCAAGCACTCTACCAACTGAGCTATATCCCCAGCTGACCCACTTATTTTTTAAAAGGTTAAAATTGTTGATGTTTCCAAAGTCAAAAGTACATTAAAAAATATACATCCAAAGTCTCACATCTAATCCCTTTCTTTCCCTCTGCATAGAGGAAACTACATTTATTTTATTTTTGGTTTAATTCTGGTGTTTCTTTTCAAGTTATATGAAAATAGGCAGATTACACATATAGACCTTCTATTTCTTTTCTTTTGTGTGTGTGTGTGTGTGTGTGTGTGTGTTGCAGGGGATTGAACCCAGGGCCTTGTGCATGCAGGGAAAACACTCTACCGAGCTAATCCCCAGCCCAAGACCTTCTATTTCTTATGTAAAAGGTAACAGTGCTTTTACATAACATGCTACATACCTGTATATCGCAGGCTACATATTAAGTGCTTATCAAGTGCTATCTTATTTTCTTAACAAGTTTCTTGATATTGTACCTTGAAAATTATGCCACATTACCAAAGACAGATCACTCTCTTAATTTTTAGAGTTGCACAGAATTCCCTTATTGATGGACATTTGTAAATCTTTTGCTACAACAAACAAAGCCACAAAGGATAGCCTTACAATTTGTCCATGTGTTTGTTTTTAACAGCACTAAGGAGCAAATCCAGAGCCTCATGTGCTAGGTTAAGAGCTCTAGCACTGAGCTATATCCCTAGCCCTCCATTTATGTCTTGCCAATTTATCTTTGGGATATATTCCTAGAAATAAAATTGCTTGATCAAAGGTAAAAACATTTAATTTTGCTACTATTGTCAAATTGCTCTCCTCAGACGGTATCGTTCTCATTTCTATTATCAAAGGATAAGAGTGCCATTTTGCTCATAGCCTTGCCAAAAAATTATATTAACTTTTGGGTATTTATACATCTGATCAGGAAGAAGTGATGTCTCAATGTAGTTTTAATTTACATTCCTTTTGTATAAATGAGCCACCGCGCCCGGCTTATAAATGGGATTGAATTACTTTTACATATTTAAAAATCATTTGTAGTACTTTTCTTTTTTCTATGAATCAAATGAACCTATATTTCTACCTATTTTCCTATCAAGATATTGGTCTTTTAATTTAAAAAATAAAATAAATTTTTCAGTCCAAGGGACTGAACCCAAGTTCTTGTGATACCAAGCAAACTCTCTACCACTGAGCTACACCCCTAGTCCCTAATTTAATTTTTACTTTTAAGAGCACTTTCTATATTAGTCAGGATCTCTTTATGATTTGAGTGGCAAATATTTATCCTGGTTTATTATATCTTTTAACTTTCCTTATGGTGCTTTCTTCCTGTGTCAAATGTAGCTTAATTTGTCAATATATTTCATTAATGATGTTCCAGGATTTGAATTAGGGTCACTCCCTAATATTCTCATGTTGTAACATCATTCAGTCATGCTTTTTTTCTAATAACTGATAGTGTCATGATTTGCATTCAAAGCTCTAATCTATTTGGAATTACTCCAGGCATATAGTATGAGGTATAGTTCCAAATTTCTCTCTTTCCAAGTGGCTATCCAGTTATTAGAAGGCCATCTTTTTATGATTTGAAATAATGCCTTTATCATTACTAAATATCTATATATACCTAAGTCTACTACTTCTGGATTTACTAACCTGCTTAGTCAGTCTGTTTTTTCAGGTATCTCACTTATAATTAGAAAAGGTTTTACATTTTATATCTTCTATTTCTCCTGGTTATTCCTCCTTTTCTTTCTTTACCAACTTTACAATCCATCTTTACTATCTTCTATGAGGGAGGGAGCCTGATGCTATTTTATTAGCAAAGTTTTAAATTTGTAAATAAACATTAAAGTTGACATGTTTACAATGTTGATTCTTCAACAGGGTCATAATTAACAATAAGAAGCTCTGTAAAAGTCCGCTATTGTGTTCTTTTAAAGTGTAAAGTTCTTCACGTAAGTTTTATATATTTTACCTCTACATTACTTTTGCTGTTGTACTGAAAAGATATTTTGTTTAGTTATATCACTCAATAGATCTTGGGTATATAAAAACAGGTATTGATTTTTGCACAGTAATTTCATATCTAACTTTGCTAAATTATCTGTATAGTATTTCCATCCATTCTCATGGGTTTACTAGATATACACTTATATATTCTGCATAAACAACTCTTCTTTAAAACTCTTAAGCTTCACATTACTTTCTCTTATCTAACACCACTGAATAATGATCACTAATATTAATTTAAATAGCAGAGGCAGCAGAGACAATCCTTGTCCAGTTACTGATTTTGGTGGGAATGCCTCTAGTGCTACCCCATTAAGAAAGATAATGGCAACCCAGTCAGGTGGCACATGCCTATAGTCCCAATAGGAGAATCACAAGTGTGAGTACATTCTCAGCAATCTGGCAAGACTTAGCACTCAGCACTTACCAAGATTCTGTCTCAAAATAAAATAAGGGCTAGGGATGTAGCTCAGTAGTAAAATGTCCCTTGTGGGAGGCAGATGGAAAAGAGAAGGAGAGAGGAGGAGGAAATATCTTTAGGACTGTGATGTATGTAATTTGTCACATTAAGGAAGTATACACTGATCTCCAGTTGTATTTACCACCCATCAGAATGGTATTGCCTTTTTTCAAATGATTCTTCAGCATCTATACCAAAGGTCACATGGTTTTCTCTCTAAATTGTTTAATGTGATGAATAATATTCATGAACTCTGCGACACCAGATAATCTCAGGCTTCTTAGAATGAACCCCATATGGAAACAATGTATTATTTCCAATACACTTTAAAAAAAAAATAAAGTTTATTTCCTCAAATATCATTAGATAACACATAACTCTTTTAACATGAAAGTCAAATTAGTCTCATTTCAAATACTCCAAATTTAATATCTCCAGGGATGGATTTACCAAAACTTTCTTATGACTTTGACAAACACAGAGAAATGATAAGACTGTTATTAGGGACCAGAATCATACTATCACTGTAAAAAGAAAACATCTCAAGATAATGCAGCTACTTAATAGGAGAACACTGTATATAATAGGCAAATGAAAGTCTAGAAACCATGGTAGATCTTGAGAAAGTAACAAGCAGCCTGTGGTTTAGTTTATTTATGCACTCATTTACTCTAACTTTCCATTCCACATTGACAAATAAACATCGGCTCTTTTCTAGGCATTGAGTTAGATATTTAGAATACAGAGGAGAAAGATAAAATGTGGCTAACATCTCCTAAAGTGACCCTCTAGTAAGTCACTCCCAAATAGAACCCCCTATTTTCTGTGGACAGAACTTGAGACTTACTTCTATATAAAACAATATAACAAAAGTAAACAGAATTTGTACACGTCATTAAGGCCCCATATTAGTTGATGTTTAATTAAAACGAGAGATTATCCTGGGTAGGTCTGACATAATCAGTCCCTCTTTAAAAGAGGGACTGGAGGCCTCCCTGAGATCAGATGCTTTCCTGCTAACTTTGAAGAAGTAAGGTGCTATGAGTTATCCAGTTGCAAATAAATGATTTCTGCCAACAACCACAAAAGCTTGGCAGATGACCCTGAACCTCAGATGAGTCTGTAGCCCCAGCCAACATGTTGGTTATAGCCTTATGAAACCCTGAGCAGAGACACCAGTTAGGCCTTTAATAAAAGCAACATAAATTTGAGGTAAGTTTTATGCCTTCCCTGTCTTTTTTTTTGGTACTGGAGATTGAACTCAGGGGTACTCAACCACTAAGCCACATCCCCAGCCCTATTTTGTGTTTTATTTAGAGACAGGGTCTCACTGAGTTGCTTAGTGCCTCGCCGTTGCTGAGGCTGGCTTTGAACTTGCGATTCTCCTGTCTCAACCTCCCAAAGTGCTGGGATTACAGGCATGTGCCACCGCACCTGGCTGCCTTCCCTGTCTTATAATCCCTATTAAGGGTAAACAGTGGTTAGAAATAAGGTATTCTAGCCTACATTAGGATGATCTGGGTTCATATATACTGTAAAAGTTGAGGGCTATAGTGATGGCAGTTTTATCAATCATCTTTCTTGTACTACCTGGCAAATATTGACAAAGAATGTATCACTCTCGAGAGAAGTCTCAGGGAAACTTTGTCAAATAATAAAAACCTGTATCTCTTCTAGTCATTTATTTATTTAAAATACTGATCTTGAAGCTATTAATTTTTTTAAAGAGTAAAACTAGAAGTATTCATGTAAAAAAAGTAAACACCATAAAGAATTTCAAAACCTCATTGTTTCCCAAGTACTGTTCTCACTGTGAGAGTAAGAAAACCATAATTGATAGTGACTAATTTCCTATGTATAAGTGATGACCAAAAAAAAAAATGCTAGCTGGGCATAGTGGTGCACACCTGTAATTCCAGCAACTCGGAGCTGAGGCAGGAAGATCGTCAAATTTGAGGCTAGACTTAGCAACTTAGCAAGGTGCTAAGCAACTTAGTGAGAACTTGTCTCAAAAAAAAATAAAAAATAAAAAGGGTTGGGAATGTGGGTCAGTGGTAAAGTGCCTCTGGGTTCAATCCTCACCACAAAAAAAAAAAAAAAAGCTAGGTACCAACTGTATTACTGCAATTCCATCAATTCCCATTCAGATGCCACACTACATCATAAAATGTATAGAATGAATGGGGGTATAGCTCAGTGATAGCGCAATCTCTAGCAGCTAAAAGAAGGGGCAAAAAAAGTATAAAATCATAGAAGAAACAATTCACTGACAGTGGAAAATATATCTCTGATAAACTGATGAATCTGAAGATGTTTCTAATGATTTCTAGTAAATTATATCAGCTATTAGAGCAACAATAAAAAGTGAGCTACCTTCTCAGCCGCGCCAATCCACCCTTCTAGAAGTCATCTATGCATCTGAGTCACGGGTAAACTGAGTGATGTTGGAGCCGTTAGGCAGGGAAGCCTGATTTTAGGAACTCCTGGTCAAAATCCACTGGTTCGAGAATGCCTAAATCACGTGGCACCCTGTTCTAGCTCACCACTCAAGTTCAAGCACAGCTTCCTGGAGATGCGTTTAACTTGCCAAACACCAATCAACCTATTTACTGCAAGACCCCGGCCACAGTAAGAAGCACCTAAACAAGACTCTTCCCACTGAAACCGTAGCCTTTGATGTGCTCCCACTTATAAAGAATCGGGGCCTTTTCCAATTGTTCAGTTTCAGTTCCCATCAGGACTGGAAGACCTATCAGATACTCCACTTTATAAATCTAACCTTTGGCTCTGTCTTTATTTCTTACTGATTATTTCAGGCTTTATTTCCCCAGGCAGCTCACACCTCCTGGGCAGGAACCTGCTTTCTTGAGTGGGTCACCCAATATACCACCCCTTTCTTAAAATTTTGACACAGGATCCTGCTAAGTTGCCGAAGCTGGCCTTGAATTTACAATCCTCCTGCCTCAGCCTCCTGAGTAGCTGGGATTACAGGTATGGACCACCACACACCCAGCTGAGATTAAATAATAAAAGAACTACACATGTATACCATCCTTTAGGCATCAAATATCTACTAACCATGTCTAGTTTTATTACACTATTTATTTTCCTTCTTTGTATGAGAAATATAAATTGCAAATCACAAAACAGCTAAAGTTTCTTATTGGATTAACATTCTAAAACTTGTGTAGGTAAAGAAACTAATATTCTGATTATGAATGTCTTCCTTCATTTTACCTTTTATATGTCAATAAAGCCCACAATGAAATATACAATATTTCCTTACAAAAGCTACAGTTTAAATACATCAACAAAAAATGATATTAGATTAAAAGTAGAGATAGCATACAGAGTATGTTTGTCCATAAATTTTTATTTTAATAAAATAATCAAGTATAAATTAATAATCATTTTAATATATACTAACTTCATGTTAAAGATCAAATAATATATAAAGTCTACAGCTATACTTCTATTTCTTTTATTAGAATTCAATAAGTAGTTCTACTCATTTGATGTTTTGTAGAGTTTTTTTATTTTAGTACAGAGGGGAAAATACAGCATGCTTGATGTTTAAAAGGAAATAGATACATTTCAGCAATGGATGCCTGAGTAACTCAGAATAGAAAATGGTATCTCAGAAGGCTTTTTTCAGTTTGCACTCAAATAACCATTTTAGATTTGTGATATTCCATCAGTGATGAATAAATTTTTTAACTGGAGTTAAAGTGACTAGTAATCTACAAACTGGTTGTGTTTTAAGGTATTTTAAGACTAACAGTTGGAAAACCATTATTTAAGAAGCAATGCAAAAAGTAACTTGGTTCTATGGTAGATATTTTAATCAGCATAGTGCTAAACTCTGGTATTAAAACGTAGTAAGTGAAACAGTAATATTTTTAAAGAAAAAAATTAGTGAGTTTCCATTTTACAGTATGAATACTATATATATATTGAGTACAAATACAAGTACCAAGTTAAAATTCTGACAAATTGTTTACTTTTATCTTAGTCCCCAAAAGTATAGTTCATAAATTTAACCACTTAAAAGGCAAACCACAACGGAAATTGTTAGGGAACACCCAAAAACATTAAAAAAAATCTACAATTTCTCATATATGACCATTTGAAGATATGATAGCTTCCTGTATGTTAAAAAAAATGGTTACTTTTTACTTAATATAGGCCACAAATAATTAGGAATCAATAATATTTATCAAAATCAGTATCTTGTTCAAATCCTGTATGTATGAACAATGGTGATCACTTATCATTTAGAATGTCAAATTTGCAAATTTTGTTTTCATGAGCATATATTCTATTTCACATTTCTATTTAGACCATTACTTATCATTTCTAAGGCCTGTGTAGTTTGCCTCTAAAATACTGGAGTGTTTTCTCTTCAACATGAAATAAAAAATTATAGTATTTAAAAACCTTTTGTACCTAACAAAAAGACTTTCTTTTGGTTGTAAAATTTTTATTTGCATATTCATATGATTATAGTCAAAAAAAAAGAAAGCACAAAGTATCACAAAAGATGATTATTGGTGAATTGCAGAAAAATGAATTTCTAAAAAATCCAGCAAGGATTCAGAAATACCACACCAGTAACAAAGCTTATTTCTGTTTCCTGTTTATGTTTTTATTTTCCATCACGCATAGGTATCCCTTTCATTTAAGTGAATAAAAAAATCAAGCTACAGATATATGTAAATGGCATCATTTTTAAATGGCAGTGCAATTCAAAGCCATACTAATTGTTCAGATTTCTGCATTCTAAGTTCTGAATTCACTTTCAATTCTAATTCACCTTACTAATGAAGAAAACCATCTGAAATCTCTTACAGAAAATATGTTTCAGACAATAAAAAATTAAACTCTCACTATTATGCTCAATCTTCTGCTCTTCATTGGGGAAAAAACGTATCCTGGTACAATGCAGTTTTACCCAGAAATTTCTATTACCCTTTGCCTGTGTTATAAAATGTTAGCCGGGTGCGGTGGCACATGCCTGTAATCCCAGCACTTAGGGAGGCTGAGACAGGAGAATCACAAGTTCAAAGCCAGCCTCAGCAACCACGAGGCGTTAAGTAATTCAGTGAGACCCTGTCTCTAAATAAAACACAAAATAGGGCTGGGGATGTGGCTCAGTGGTTAAGCACCTCTGGGTTCAATTCCTGGTACCAAAAAAAAAAAAAAGAAAGAAAGAAAAAAGAAAAAGAAAAAATTTGAGAAAGAAACAGTATTTCTTTAGGAAATCACTTTCACTGTGAAAGTGAAAATGGAACATTTAGCACCCTCAGAAGGGAGAGAGACAGATTTCCACGGCATGTTTTCAACTGAGCAACACCAGACCCAGAGAATATATAAAGAGTACCATTATTTCTCTTGTAAAGATACAGCAAATTACTTCTTTATGTTCTACTTTGTTGAGTCCTTTAAGAGCTTTCAGGTATTTCATCAAATTAGTTTGGGCTAATCAGACAAACTTTTTTTTTTTTTTTTTTTTTTTTTTTTTAAATATTTTTTTAGCTGTAGATGGACATAATGTCTTTATTTTATTGCTTTGTATGTGGTGCTGAGGATCGAACCCAGGGCCTCACGCATGCGAGGCAAGCGCTCTACCACTGAGCTACAATCCCAGCCCCAGACAAACTTTTAACCAGTCTAAAAAACACCTCAGAGTGATCTCTCCATACATATTCCATTATATGAGCATCTGGGCAAATTAAGTTTGCTATCTTAGCAGAAAAAGTCTAAGCTGGAATTTATTTTGTACGTTAGGGCTACTTTTTAAAAAATCATTCTCCGTTTTTAAAAAACTTAACCTTTTTAAGGCTTAAGTCAGAAATGCTGGTTTACCTTAAATAAATTAGGAAGGGAGCATAATTTTAAAAAGTACACTACACAGAGAGATTTACTTAGCCATTCAGGGACACACACGAGCATGCATACAGTATATTTTCCCCCTCATATCTGTAAAGAGGATATAGACTTTTTACAAGAATTAATCATTCGTATGTGTTGTGCTATACCTTGTCATTTTGTGTTACCAAATTAAGCCTTTACTACCTAATATATCATTCCAAAACTTTATTTAGTAATAGTAATTGTACTATTATCTTTCCACTCAAACCTGTGAATGTTCTGATGGTGACCAAGCTTAAAAATCAGTATATAAAAGGCTCAATAATTTTTTAAAAATATGCCTTGACATAATTGTAAAGAAATAACATCAGGGCGAGGGGTATAGCTCAGGGTAGAATGATTGCCTGGCATATGAGAGTCCCTAGTTCAATTTTCAGAACTGTAAAAAATTTTTAAAAACATAAAAAAGAAAAAAGAAATGATGTCAATAGTGATTATATGTTCTCTGGGTGTTATGATCCTGACTGCTTTTTTTTCACTTTTTTTTTTTTTTTTTGGTACCAGGGATTGAACTCAGGGGTACTCGGACTGAGCCACATCCACAGACCTACTTTGTGTTTTTTATTTAGAGACTGGGTCTCACTGAGTTGTGTGAGCCACCACACCCAGCTTTTTTTTTTTTTTCACTTCTTTACACTTCAGTATTTTCCAAATGATGACTATGTGTTACTTTTATAATCAGAACAATTTTCCTACTAAAAATATAACTTATGCATAAAACAAACAAAAACATTATGTAGTTCAGAAATAAGAGGGAAAAAATCCCAAACTGCAAATCTATACAAATAGTAGCAGGGGTGCCCCTTTGCTGATGGAACTATGGTTCATTTTTTCTTTACGTGTTCCTATAGTATGCTGTTTCTTTGTCAACTATTCTATATATTAGAATATATAGAATTCTAATATGTAGATTATTTCTATAATTTAAACAAGCTACTATTAAATATGTAATTTTCACTAAATCCTCTGCCTTTTATTGAACAGAGAAAGCTGTAGAAAACTGGCTATCACCTGAGGGCACAGTCTTCCCTAGAGTACTGTTGCCAAGTGCTATTTTCTCTCCTACACTCCCAGTCCTACTGGGGTTTGTGGAGAGAGAGTTGTCCTCCTTGCTTACTACTAAACTTTGGGTTCATTGTTCCTCCCACATCCTCCCACCCCCAATACAGGTTCCCCGAAGGCCACACCCATCAGATTATTCCACATTCTAGACACCTTGTAACCAGTTCTTAAAATTCTTGATTGGTCTCCTTCAGTGACAGAAGATTTAGCAACAGGTTTATCATATTTTCCTATCTACCTTTTTCATTATTCTTGCTTTAAATGTCTACATGGACAATCCACCCAACCTTTGGGCCCTATTTAATAATCTTAACCTCCACCCCTATGATTATACCTTGGACTCTACTATCTCAATTTTCAGCATTTCACAATGTGAATAACCCTCCCTATTTCTGTATCACTTCCCTTAATACCTGCAGTCTAACACTTCTTTCCAAAACAACAAAACAAAAACCTGTAATCCACTGACCCTACGGCTTTTTAAAAGCATGTATCATTACCTTTAAATTTTTAATTTTGCACCACTGTAATCTCTGCACTACCCTTTCCCACTGTTAGTACTGACCTGACAAAACCCAAACCTGTTAAATCCAGGTCTCTGTGTATTCCATAAATTTTACCAAGTAGCTAAATAAGACCAGAGAAAAACAGACTTCCGTGCTAGTTGTTTTCACTTTAAATTCATGACCACAAACCTCAAAGTGGGTCCTCAGTGCTGCCACTTTACAGCAGAAAGCTTTGAAAAGGAGTTCACTGTAGTTGCTCTTTCAATTTCCTCCCCTCCCATTCTCTCTTGAAGCTACTCTGATCAGGCTTTCATTCTTACCACCCTCCTGAATGTCTGGTCTAAGTTGCCAATTATCATTCCCAGGAGCATTTAGCTTACTCCCTCCTGTCTGAAACATTTTAGTTCACATGGATTCTGAAATGCATGTTCATGTCTTCCATCCTATCTCACAGCACTCCACTTTGTTCTTCTTGCTACTGCTGCCTCTTACTGCTCACCTCTCCTGGGGCTTAGTCCTCAGTCCTCTCTCCTTATTCTCCGGGCATAGTCACCTAATCTCATGTATATAAACTGATGACACCCAAATTTATATCTTCCACCCCAACCTGTTCCCTGAACTCTAGCTGTGCATCCACCACTCTGCTCTGTTCACTGCATTCCAGCTATACTGCTCCACTTGCTGTTCCTCAATCACATTAGGCATGCCCCTGCCTCGGTGTATTTATAAATGAAGTTCCATCTACCAAGAACACTCTTCCTCTGAGTAGTCCCATGTCCCATGTCCCTCTCTCTTACCATTCAAGTTTCTGTTCAAATGTCACCTTATGAAGTAGCCTCTTCAGCACTTCTAAAATAGTATATCTTTATCCTGCTTCAGAGCACTTGCCATAAAATGATTGCATTATCTGTTTGCACATTCATTTGCTTTACTGACTGTTTCACTCATTAAAATGTAAGCTCCATAATGCTAGTGTACTAACACAGGCCATCATAGGATTTAACAAATGATTTTAAGATACACTAAAGTTACCTGTTATCTCCAAACAGTGTGATTACAAAACATTTAAATACCTATCATACATTTAGTAATGAATTTTTTACAATCAATATATATTACTTTAATTATCAGATAAAAGAGCAAATAATATAAATGCTAAAGCTTAACAATAATGAAAGGAATCTAAAATAATGAAAAAGAATACAATCATATGACCTGAAATTATGTATATATGAAAACTACAAACACTTTTCTGAAGAGGCAGTAGGACCTAGCCAAAGATGACAAACAGGTTTTAGTTGGCTGACTGTGGCTGCCTAAAACACTGTATTGAAAGAGACCCTCAAGCTAAACTGGTTTCAGTGAGAAGTGTGATATTGAGGAGTATTTTCCAGAAAAACAGAAGGAATGAGAATGATAGCATGACTCTATGACTTTAAATCTAAATGTGGACTATTTCTAATACCTATGTTCAGTTGACTGCTACCAAGAATTCCATATTTGTACACTATCTACCTGAAATTTCCATATAAATGTCAAATAAAAGATCTTAAACCTTTGATAACTAAAACAGAATTTCTGATCTATAGTCCTCTTCAAAAACTAATGAAAACATTACTCTTTTTCAAGCCTTCTTTCAATAGCAACACATTTATTCGCCTAACTTTGCAGGTAAAAACTCTAGGAATTATCCCTGATTCCCTTGTCCACTCAGTCCTGACCCATACATTCATATCCATAAGCCAATCTTGTTGGTTCAACCCTACTGCATTTTCTAACTTTATCCATGTCTCCCATTTTCTACAGTAGTACTTTAAGCCAAGCTACCATGGCCTCTAACCTGGTACATGGCTGGTCTGTCTGTCTGTACCTGTGCCCCTCACAACCCATTACCAACACCTCAGTCAAAATAATTTTTAAAAATATAAATCAAATACTGTCACTCCTTTATAAAGATGTCCCACTGTGCTTGGCATAAAATCCAAACTTCTAGCCCTGCATAATTTCTCCCAGGCCACTCCAACTTAATCTTAAACCATTCTTACTCCCTGTTTCAGCCATACTGGCCTCCTTTCAGGGCCAAAATAATTGTTTTCACTATGGGGCTTTTATATTATCTGGTTCTTAAGACTAGAAAGTTCTTCCTCCCACAAGTTCTCTTAAAACATTCAGATCTCAACCTAAAGACCCTCTCTTCTAAAGTCTTCCTTTCACTAAGTTTAAAGTGGCAACTCAGTCACCATCACATAATCCTATCTTAACTCTCTGCACAATAAAAATAACTGATGTTTGAGTGGTTGGTTTATTAATTTGTCTGTCTCTGTGAATAAATCAAAACAGTAGTTATCTTCAGATCTTATCTTTTTCTACCTGGCTAAGAGGACCTTCATTTAAGAAATTATCTGTTGAAAATTATTTGAACAATTTTTTTTAAGCATGTCATATTTGTTTTTGAAGTTTTCTCTGTTTACTCATATTTATGGAATAAATGAATGAGAACTTTAAGAAGTATTAGAAGCAACTAAGAATTATAATACAGAAGCCGGGTGCGGTGGCTCAAGCCTGTAATCCCAGCACTTAGGGAGGCTGAGATAGGAGAATCGCGAGTTCAAAGCCAGCCTCAGCAACGGCAAGGCACTAAGCAACACAGTGAGACTCTGTCTTTATATAAAACACAAAATAGGGCTGGGGATGTGGCTCAGTGGTCGAGTGTCCCTGAGTTCAGTCTCCAGTACCAAAAAAAAAAAAAAAAAAAGAATTATATACAAGGGCTGGAGTTGTGGCTCAGTGGTAGAGCACTTGCCTATCATGGGTGAGGCCCTCGCTTTGATCTTCAGCACCATATAAAAAGTAAAGGTTAAATTTTAAAAATTTTTTTAAAAAGAATTATAAGTGGACTACTGAATGCATCTATAAAGAAATATAGGACTGGGGTTGTGGCTCAGTGGTTGCCTAGCACGTGTGAGGTACTGGGTTCAATTCTCAGCACCACATATAAACGAAGTCCATTGACAACTAAAAAAATATTTAAAAAAAAAAAAAAGAAATAGAGATGTAAGAGTTACCAAATCCATCACCAGTTAGGTTTCACAGAATATGTAACATCTAAGCTGACCTTTCAAGGAAGTGTAGTAAGATTTCCAAAGATGAAGAAAAGGCATTTTGAGCTTTAGAAAGACTTCTGTATAGCAGAGTTGCATCCTTGTACAAATAATATACAGAAATTAAAAATTAATCTACAGTTATACTCTGTTCTTTAGAAACATCTAAAAATCTCCACTTATGAATAATTTTAACATTATGATTTCATTGCAATCTACTCTAATCAACTATGAGCTATAAAAAATCATCATAGTGTGACCTCTACTCTGCTATCATTACAAAAGAAACTAAAGGTAAAATCATTTGGAAACATAAAAATACTCTAATACAGACATTATATGCAAATTTTAAAATAATTGATGACATATTTTTATTATTCTGATAAAATTAAACCAATAATAAAATGTATCTCAGGGTAAGAGAAATTTTGGTGCTAATAACTATACAATCTAATTCAGCAAATGTTTATTGAGAAGTTATACATCTATACACACAAATACCTTTACATGTACATTGGGACTATGGTGGGAAGCAAAAAGAAAAGAGTTAAGAGATAGATGATTCTTCAAGAATTTTATAATCTAGGTGGGGATCAAACATAAATTTATTTTAGTAAGCATTTTTGCAAGACTTCTGCAATAATAATATGGCTTTATAATTAAAAAGAGTTTTAGCAGAGGAGACTGATACTTTTTCGCATTTGATAGTATATGTATAAATGATATCTATACTTAATATCTATAAATGCTTAGATATGATTATCTATTCTAACTATAGCTAATATATTTTACATTTTCAAAATCTTACTCCATATAAATGTTAGATTTTAAAAATTATTGGTAACTTAAATTATGACCAAAAGCTTAGTTGCCAAATACCACAAAGAAATTTATTGGGCATGGTGATGCATACCTGTAATCCCAGCTTATCAAGAGGCCGAGACAAGAGGATTACAAGTTCAAGGGTAGCCTTGAAAACTTAGCAAGACCCTGTCTCAAAATAAAATTTTTAAAAAAGGTTTGGGATATAGTTCAATGGTAGAACTATATAGCACTTTGTATAGCACATACAAAGTCCTGGGTGTAATCCTAGTGGCAAAACAACAACAATAAAAAGGTAAAATTCCATGCAAGAAATATATGGGAAAAAGAAAAAAATTATAAAAATGAAAAGAGAATTTATGTGGGAATTTTTTAAAGAAATTCAATGTTTTTCACTTACCTCTCATTTTAATACTTGAAAGTAACATAATAATACTTACCTTATAACTATAAGCATGGCTATAAGGATCGAACAGATAGGATCTGCTATCATCAAACCAAAATTCTGCATCATGATTGCAGAGGCAATTACACCAATACTCCCAAGTGTATCTGCAAGAATGTGTAAAAATACACCTACAAATAAAGCATAATAAAAGTAAGCACCATATCTTCTGTTCAATTTAAAACAGAAATATGTTTTTGAACTATGCTCTTAAATTCACATAAAAATCTAAATACCGATTTGGAAAAGCAGTCATCAAGTATATTAACTGTTTAGTAACTATAATGGTACATTTATGAATTAAAATAATGTTTTTAAAATGAACAGGGTTAAACTATTTGGTAAATTATACTTGCTCTTAAAGGTATAATTCAAATGAAGAAGCAGAGAAACAGATTTTCAAAAACTGCATGCATTAATAAAGAAAATATGATGAACTGCAAACATTTATCTCTGGCTTAAAAGAATACAAAAGTTAATAATTTATTTCGGGAAGGAAATTGCATTAGGTTAAATGAACTGGTCAAAGAAATTTTCTAATTATGAATCCATGTACATGCAGAGTCCTCTGCTGGTGATTAAAATTATTACCATTTGGAACTAGAATTTTCTATGACTCCTAATTCTGCTTATCCTGATATATGTATTAGTTACCTTAAAGGTTTTATTACCTAAATTACTTATATACCATGCTCAAATTCAAAGTGAAAGAAATAAGGGATTTAAATATTTTTAAATGAATATAAAATACATGTTGAACTTTTAATAATTAAATACTGAAATGATAGAACACTGATATTGATGCTCTAACTGTCCAAGAACTCAGCTATGTTATCATTTAATAACTGATACTTGCCTGGAAAACATTAAAAATGTCAAGATGAAAGTTTTATATACAATTTTTTCTGAAAAGACTCAACTAAGATAATAACTTACTCAACATTTAAATCCTTAATGAGTAAAATTTACTATATAACAAAACACTGTTTCTTAAACTTCAATCATGCCTTGCTAAACATAACAGTATTCTTCAATATAATCAGTTAACCTAGCTGACCTTATTTTTTCTATACTTTGCCTTAGAGTCACTTGTGTGTGTGTTTTCGGGGGGTGGGTACTAGGGATTGAACCCAAGGGCACTTTACCACTGAGCTACATCCCCAGTTCTTTTTATTTTTATTTTGACACAGTGTCTCACTAAGTTGCCGACGTTGGCCTTGGAGTTGGGATCTTCCTGGGTCAGCCTCCCAAATCACTGGGATATATTGGCAAGCGCCTCCTCACATAGTTTAACTATACTATCTGAAAAGAAATAGATAACGTGCAAAAAGCATGTACTCAACTTAGAAATATTTTTTTTATTATTCCCTGGACAATAAAATGTAAACTATAATTATTTTTATGTATAGAAAGATCTAACTTAAAACAATTTCAATAATTTAAAAACTGTCCACTAATAAGTCCAATTGAATCTCTTGTGTACTAATATATACTTCAGCTTGCCTGCTACTACAGAATTTTACATCAATTATTATACCAAATATAACTCATCCTTCAATACATACACTTAATTTTTCATTTGTATAGAGTTTTGACTTATATATAACCAATCTTCAGAAAGCTAGTTGCTTTCTTAAGAGAAAGTTTCCATAATAAGTTTTGTCAGAGAATACTTTTTGGAGAAAGATATACATCAAAGTGATTGAAGTTCCCTGTTATGGTTTAAATGTGAGATGTCCTCCAAAAGTTTATGTGTGAGACAATGCAAAAAGGTTCAGAGAAGAAATGATTGGGTTATAAGAGCCTTAACTCAATCAGTGAATTAATCACCTGATGGGATTAACTGAGTGGTAGTTGAAGGAGGCTGGGGGAGGTGAGGCTTTGAGGGCAAGGCTGTGGGACATATATTTGTATCTGGTAAGTAGAGATATCTCTCTCTCCGCCCCCCACCCTCTCTCTCTCTCTCTCTCTCTCTCCTTTCTGATCATTATGTGAGCTGCTTCCCTTCCACCGCACTCTTCCACCAAGATGTCCTGCCTCACCTTGAGCCCCAGAAATGGAACCAGGTGTCTATTGACTGAGACCTCTGAAACTGTGAGCCCTCAAATAAACTTTTCCTTCTCTACAATTGTTCTGGTCCGGTCTTTCAGTAAAGTAATGAAAAAATTGACTGAAACAGTCTCTAAGCTATAAACTTTTATATTAAACCTTTATATATTTTAAGCAGAGATTTTGTAAAATCAGCAATGAAAATAGCAATAGACACTGGAAGGAAAAAGAAAAGAATCACTTGTCCTTGATTTTCCTTAGATTGAAAAGTCCCTGGCTATATGCTATTTGCTAACCTGAAAACTGGTTTCATTAGCAAATGTTATTGACTATCTAAGCCCACTTTACTTCATTGTAACTAAGAAGAAAAATCACTAAAGAAAGACATAAACAATATGCTTAACTTGTATAAAGTTGAACCCTTAGAAAGTTTGATAGGATACTGATAATATAACTCCCCCAAAAATAAACCAGGGTTCTTATTTAAGCTACAGCAAATAATTTAAAAATTCAGTTAACTCATAGCTACTCATGTATGAGTACAGACATGGTAGTTTTGCAGGGAAGTTTGAACCAGCTGTAACTGTCCTTTAGCTACCTACTGGCCTCCTTCAGTCACAATAAATTGATAGATAATCAGAAAATACATATTTATTTTCATATTAGCTGTATAAAAGATAAGTAGAAGGCTAGATCCCAACTTTCTTTTTTCTCTTATGATTTTCAAAACTAAACTGTTATCAAAACTAATTTATAACTAATGATATAGCTGTATCAAATACACATGATTACAACCTATTTCAACAAAGGCTGTTCTGAAAAAATTCTCTTTATTTTGTAAATGGATAGTGACTGGAAGATATACTTATTAAGCCTTTTGAAGATGAATTCTTCAGTATGAAAAAACATACTCTCAGTGAAAAAGTAAAAGTTAGATCAAGACATAGTGGAAAAAATAGGTGCAGTATAGATTAGACCAGAAGCTACTGAGAAAGTCAGACTGGACTCAAAAGTAAATATAGCTGGGAATTAGGAACCCTTAACAATAAAGTCTAAATGGAACCTCAGAGCTAAAGATTGGTTCACATCTCCAAAATGGAAACTATAGTAGTTCCCTGACAAGACTGATTTTCTTTCCCTTATAAAACTTTATAATGTATCATTTTACATGACATGTAACATTTGTTTAGGAACCATCAACCAAAATCTACTAATATTACAAAGGTCTCATTCTACATTACATTTTCAGCTCTAAATGTTCCCCACGACATAAGAACATACTGATTGTTACTCTTGGAAAATCTATGTAATAATCCTATAAAGGCAAACAGAATACTACAGCATTACTAGAGTCCACAGGCCTGGCTATTACTTATATTTAAACTGCACAGCTTCTGAATTACTTTTTTAACAGTCATGTGACAAAAAAAAAAATCTGTCAATATACCTAATAGTATATATTAAAAAATCACTAAGAAGGGATAACATTTTAAATGTAAATATTTTGCTGTATATTTTTCTTAAAGGAAAACTTCAGACAATTGAAAATTATGAAACCAATTTCATAAAATTGAGAAACATAAAAATTTCTTGTCATACCTTGTAAAATCTGTCTGCTGGGTCCTGTTGTTTCTTTTAAGGAAGGACCATCTGTAGAGAATTAAGTTAAATTATTTTAAAACATGTCTTCAATTCCTTATTCAAATTTTTGCAATTCAGAGTCCTTTTCATTCAATTGAATCATGAAGGATGTGTGACTATTTAGCCACATGAGACCTACAAAATTATTTTTTAAATTTAATAAAGTAACTGAGGAGTGATAAATTTAGTAGAGGCAATTTAAAAATGTATCAAGGGTACAGAGCATTTTAGAAATACCATATTAAAAATAGAAAAACAAGAAATTCAAAACATTGTGAAAATACGCTAACATTCATAAAATATATTCTAATGCTTTTATAATTGGAAAATTCAGACAAAACTAAATGTGTTGGTTGAAGTTAAAAGATGCCTATAAAATGAAGCCCAGATAGAATCCAAGGTAACTTGATTATGACAAACAGTAGTTTTTCAATAGTTTCTAAATGGATATGGCAAGTTTTCTATTCAAAAGAGATTATTTTTTTTAATTTACATTTATAGCTAGGTGTAGTGGCATATTCCTAGAACACTAGTGACCCAAACTCTAAGGCAGGAGGATCCCAAGTCTGAGACCAGACTGGGCAATTTAAGCAACAGCCTGTCCCCAAAGTAAAAAGGCTGGGGATGTAGCTCAGTGTCAGAGTACACCTGGGTTCAATCTCTAGCACTGCAAAAAAAAAAAGAAAAAAATATGCCTTTCTGAATAAAAATGAAAAAAGTGGATCTGGCAGTGTTCCCTCCTTTTCGATTTCATGGAATAATTTGGGAAGGATTTGCATTAGTTCTTCTTTAAAGGTCCGGCAGAACTCAGCTGAAAATCCATCTGGTCCTGGGATTTTCTTTGTTGGACAGCTTTTAATATATATATATATATATTTTAGTTGTAGATGGATACAATATCTTTATTTTTATGCAGTGCTGAGGATTGAACTCAGTGCTTCACACATGCAAGGCAAGCGCCCTACCACTGTGAGCCACAACCTCAGCCTTGTTGGATAGCTTTTTTTTTTTTTTAATATTTTTAATACCTTTATTTTGCTTTATTTGTTTGGTGTCTTTTTAATGTGGTGCTGAGAATCGAACTCAGTGCCTCACACTTGCGAGGCAAGTGTTCTACCACTGAGCCACAACCCAGCACCTGGATAGCTTTTAATAGCTCCTTCAATTTCACTATTTGATGTTGGTCTAAGTTTTCTATATCCTCATGGTTCAATCTGGGTAGGTCATATGTTTCTAGAAATTTGTCAATGTCTTTAAGATCTTCTAGTTTATTGGAGTATAAACCTCCAAAATAGTTTCTAATGATCTTTTAGATTTCCGTAGTGCCTATGGTGATATTCCTCTTTCACATATAATTTTGTTAATAGCCAAAGCAATCCTGAATAAAAAGAGAGATACTGAAGGCATCATAATTTCAGACCTCAAATCATACTACAGAGCTAAAGTAACAAAAACTACATGGTATCGGCGCCAATACCATGAAGGCCAATAGGACAGAATAGAGACAAACCCACACAGATACAGTCATCTGGTACTTGACAAAGGAACCAAAAACATGGGCTGGAGAAAAGACAGCCTTTTTAACAAAAGGTGCTAAGAAAACTGGATATTTGTATGTAGAAAAATAAAACTTGATTCCTGTCTCTCACCCTGTATAAAAGTCAAATCAAGGAGGACTGAAGACCAAGGAATTACCAGATACTCTGCAACTGACAGAAGAAAATGTAGGCTCAACACTCCAACATATTGGTACAGGCATCAACTTCCTCACCAAGACTCTTAAAGAGCAAGAAATTAAAATTCAAAAATTGGTATGGCATCAAATTAAAAATTTCCACACAGCAAATGAAACAAGAATGTGAAGAGAAAACCTACAGAATAGCAGAAGACCTTTGATACCTATTCCTCAGACAGGGGACTAATATCTGGACTATATAAAGAACTCAAAAAAACATAACACCAATAAAAACAAATAACCTGATCAACGAATGGGCAAAAGAACTGAACAAATACTTCCCAAAGAAATACAAATGGCTATTAAATATATGAAAAAAAGTTCAACATCTCTAGCAATCAGGGAATACAAATCAAAACTATATTGAGATTTCATCTTACTCCAGTAAGAATGACAATTATCAAGAATACAAATAATGATACATGTTGGTGAGGCTTTGGGGGAAAAAGTACAGTCATATATTGTTGATGAGACTGCAAATTAGTACAACCACTCTGAAAAGCAGTTTGAAGATTCCTCAAAAAAGTAGAAATGGAACCACCACATGACCCAACTATCCCACTCCTTGGTACATACCCAAAAGATCTAAAATCTGCATATTATAGGGATTAACCACATCATGTTATAACAGCACAATTCACAATAGCCAAGCTATGGAATCAATATAGATACCTGAAAACAGATGAATAGATAAGGAAAACATAGTATATATACATAGAATACAGTTTTACTCAACCATAAAGAAAAATTAAATTATGGCATCTGCCAATAAATGGATGGAACTGAAGACCAGAAGCTAAATGAAATAAGCCAGATCCAGAAAGTCAAGGGTCGAATATTTTCTCTAATATATGAAAGTTAGACCAAAATAAGAAAAAAGAAAAAGTGGCGGGGGTAGCGGGGAGAAAATAGAGGTGAGATCAAGGGTATATAAGAAGGGGATTGAGGGGGAAGGAAGAGGGACAACAGGAAAAGGGAAGAACAATGGAATGAACCTGACCAAACTTTCTTATGTATATATATGAATATATCACAATGAATCTCACCTTTATGTATACCCACAAGGCACCAATTTAAAAAAATTAATAAAGAGAAGAAATATCAGGAGAAAAATGGGAACAGGGGGAAGGAAGAAGGGGAGGGAAGGAGGAAAATGGGAAGTACTGAAGACTGAATTAGAGCAAATTATATTCCATGCTTGTATAATTGTGTTAATACGAACCCCAATATTATGTATAACTAAAATTAACTTATAAAAACAGCAAAAAAGATGAACAAATATGATAAATTCCTATAATTAAATGCATTGAAGAATACTAATCAGGTATACACTGAAGCAAAAACTAAGCAAAAAATAAGCAAAATTTGTTTAAAGGGATTATGACGACTGACAAGCTTGCTGAGCTGAATGACAGTGCTTGCCTATAGTCACTTGTTCTTGGCCAAAAATACAAAAGGGACAACATATCCTTACCAAAGCAGCATTAATAAAGCATTGCAACAATGTAACAAAGAAATACAAAAGCAGGGCTGGGGTTATGGCTCAGTGGTAGAGTGCTCACCTAGCACGTGTGAGGCACTGGGTTCGATCCTCAGCACTACATTAAAAAAGTAAAATGAAGATATTGTGTCCACCTACAACTAAAAAAGAAATATAAAAAAAAAAGAAATATAAAAGCAGAAAACATAGTACTGCTGAGAAAAGGCTATCATAAAAAGGCCACAAATAGTCTTAAGCATACTATTTTAAAAATCCAGCATTCCATCAAGGCACCAGATTTGTCTATTGGTAGTAGGTCTAGAAAGAGAGTTTGACATCAATACTTTGAAAGGTATGGTCTGCTATACTATTACAGGAGTTATATAAGATAACATAACTCCCACCAATGTTAAATCTAAAATCCTCTTGAATATGTAATTTGTTATTTGTGGCAGACACTGGCTAGTTGCTTTCCAAATTCATTTCTTGTTCCTCTTGGGTATGCAACTAAACTAGGCTCCCTTGAGTAAGAGGTGTTCTTCGGTTAAGCTGTAGACAAAGAAATATGAGATGTAAACCACTTATAGGGTCATAAGAATGTCCAACATGATCTATGTATTCTCCTTCCAGCTTGATGTAGAGAATCTAGCAGAGGATGCTAACAGCTGGGAATCCCATAGATTGAAGGAGCCTAGATCCCCAAATTGCCATGAGGAACAGAGTTCCTACTCTTTATCCTACTGACTTAAAAGCAATTAATAAATATATACTGCTTTCATTACTGACATTTGAGCAGTACTTTTTTAAAAAAAATACTTATGGCACAGTATTCCAATAAATACAAGATAAAAATATTTATTCCAATAAATACTTTTTGGGACAAAATGAAATTATGGCCCTATCACTTTAATATCCCCTGATTGGCTTACATGATACTGAAGGGAGACTGGCTTACATGATACTGAAGGGAGACTATCAATTAAAAGCACAAATTTTGAAGTCAGATTCTGCAAGTTCAAGTCATCGCTTTTAATTTACTAATTACTATGATTTCTTTGTGCCTCTGTTCATGAACACAATAGCTATATCTACCTCACTAGACTGTGAGAAAATTTTAAAAGTTAAGGCATACAAAGTACTTAGAATTTGCCTAGAACATGTTCAGCATTCAAAACAACTAGCAATTATCAGTGCTGCTTATTAAGATGATGATTACTGGAATGTACTATTAGGCTACCATGAATATTTAACCCTCAAAAAATACAACTGAATTTTTTAAACATTAACTAACAAAATAAATATGTATTTATTAAAACTTAAACACAAAGTGTGCATTCTAGTGAATTATTAAAAATGCTTTCATAGCTGGGCACGGTGCCGCACACCTGTAATCCCAGCAGCTCAGGAGACTGAGACAAGAAGATCCCAAGTTCGAAGCCAGCTTTAGCAGCAAAGAGGCGCTAAGCAACTCAGTTAGACCCTGGCTCTAAATAAAATACAAAACAGGGCTGGGGATGTGGCTCAGAGATTGAGTGCCCCTGAGTTCAATCCCCAGTACCTCCCCTCAAAAAAAAAAAATGCTTTTTTATATACTTCCCCACCAAGTAATTATAACAATTAAGTACAAGGTTGAAATCTTTTTTTCTTAAATTATAGGTTAAGTATTCCTAATCTAGAATCCAAATGTTCCAAAATCGGTTTTTGGATTAGGGATGCTCAACTGGTAAAGCCTATGTAAATAACTAGAATATTTTTTTTTAAAAAATCTGAAACGCTTCTGATCCCAAGCATTTTGGATAAGGAATATTCAACCTATTGTTACTTGTTTTTGTGTGAGGAATGGGAGAAGAGTAAAACTTAGAGAAATTTACTCAACAATTTAGTAAGACTGACAAATATAAATAGCATGTTTTTTAATACAATAAATGTTTAATGAGTTGTTCTAAGAACTGTGTTAGAGTAAAGAAGTCAATAAGGCAGTCCTTGAGCTCAAGGAACTCATAGTCCATGGGAGAGGAAAGACAACAGAAATTAGTTTCATTAATAGATTATTTCTTTTGCCTTTTAATTTCAGTTTTATCTATGTTGAATTTCATAAACAATTGGCTGAAACTCCTGTAGGCTAATTCTAGAGTCCTATGTTGCATATTTTGCAATCATTAATTCCATTAAATAAAAGAGTTACTCAGTTTTAGATAAAAAAAAAAACAAGTAAAAAATTCCAGTTAATTAATAAGAAATAACACGTGAAGAATTCACTTTCTAGATTCACAAAATTCAAAAACTTTCCTAAGCTAAAATAGTTTTCGATTTTTGGCATCTTCTCTCCCACTACTTTCCTCTCCTCCTCCCCCATCACCCTTTTTGTATGAACCTTAAGTTGCAATAGAATTTCTCACTAAACAGTTCTGAACTGTTCAAATTCAAATGCCCAACACAGATCATTTTTCCACCAGAGGAAGTTTTAGCAAGACTGATTTGGTATTATGAAACCTAATCCCTAGCTCTCACATAGCAAACATAAAATCTGTATTGTCAGTCACTCATTACTCTCACTAAGGCAGCTTTTGCCACACTCTTAAGCATGCTAAAAGGAAAGGATTCCCTTAGTCTCTTCATCAAGCACTCTAGCAGTTTTCCAAAGGGCAAAAAACATGGTTTTGGGATCTATTAAAATTTCTATTTATCACTCCAATCCTTCTTCCCAGATGTATGCTCTCTCTATTCCTTCCACCCCTTCTATCATTTCACAGCATGGTCAGTACACAGATAGGGCACACTGAAAATACAAGTCCTTATCATCTAATAAAAAGGAAACAGTATAAATGAGAAGGAAAAAAATAAAGCTTTTTCCTAAAACTTATCTACCCAAGAGTGTTCCAATGTCACATCAATTCTTCTTTGCCACCTACCTACCTTCCTCCTCCTTGACCAAAAAAGAAATACCTTTCATCTATAAATAAGTTACTACAGTGCACTGCCCAGGATGTAAATAAAAATTCTAGGGCAACAACTAAGGGGTCACTTGAAAATATTGGTGTAAATGTTACGAAAGTAATGACTTTAATGACTGGCTACCAAATCATTTTGTAAGCAATGTGGTTTCTATGTCTTTGATTTTAATAAAATATAGGGATTAGCTATAGAACTTCCAAGTAACAGATCAGTAAAATCATTTTTGATGATAGATTACTATAATTTTTGGAACATAATTCTGAAGGTATTCAAAGAATTGAATGAAACTGCTATAACAATTCTTCCTTCTTGAGGTAACTAGTACTTAAAAAGATGAAAAATAGGAACCAAACTGATGTAAAGACTTGCTTTATGCCAATAAGTATATTTATCTATAAAATAATTTTAATAAGAGCTCCAATCACTTGATTGAGATAGGTATGTCAAATAAAGTGTTGCCTTTATGGTTAATAATTATATTTTAAAATTTGAGATACAACTATTCTGATTGACTTTGTACTCAAGACTATAATAATTCCATTTGAAAGCAATGTCTGAATGCTAAATATTATACTTATGGAAAAAAATTTATGTACATATTTTATTGCCAAGAAGGATGACAGGTAATTAATAAGGACTTAATACAAACAAATTCCATTATTATAAAATTCAGGAAAGGAAGTGAAATGAAGTCAGGATTCAAAGAGAAACAGGATTATGTAAAATTTATGTGTTTA
Organism: Xerus rutilus; assembly: GCA_028644305.1. NCBI lineage: Eukaryota > Metazoa > Chordata > Mammalia > Rodentia > Sciuridae > Xerus > Xerus rutilus. The sequence goes on along the minus strand of CM053400.1, from coordinate 78,610,468 downwards.
TATGTTTTTGAATGAGTGACAATGCATTTTTAAATCACTGAATATACTCAATACAATAATGTAAAAGTTTCAATCTCAAACATTACATATATATAATTACATATGTATAATATACATTAAATATTATATTCTTTGCCAACTCTTCAAAATTTTAGAAATCTTAGGAATGTGTGATATGCAGATTTTAAAAATTATTTTGCAATGATGCATATAAGCAAAAAAGTTGGGAAGCAAAGTTTTGAAGCATAGCAAAACACAACAAATTTTAGAAACTGACACAGGCAACAAGAGCAAAAAATAGATCAGGGGGATTACACACCAAACTAAAAAGATTCTGCACAGCAAGGAAACAAAAGGAAAAGAACACAACTGCCAACTATATCTGATAATAAATACCCAAAATATACACAAAACTCAAACAACTCAAGAGAAAATAAAGATTACCTGACTAAAAAAAGTGGCCAAAGGAACTGAATAGACATTTCTCCCAAAGAAGGTACAACTGGCCAACAGGTACACTAAAATGTATTCAACATCATGAATAGGGGAAATTCAAATCAAAACCACAATAGATATCATCTCATACCTCTTGGGATGGCTATTTCACAAAAACAAAAGATAACAAGTGTTGGCAAGAATGTGGAGAAGAGGAAACACTTATATACTGTTGGCAGGAATATAAATTGGTGCAGATGTTATGGAAAAGAATATAAAGGCTTCAAAAATTAAAAACAGAACAACCATGTCATCAGCAATTCCACTTCTGGGTAGATAGATACTCAAAGGAAATAAAATCAGGATCTCAAAGAGATATCTGTACCTCCATGTTACCAAAGCACTATTCACCATAACCAAGACATGGAAGCAACCTAAATGTGCACCCACAGATGAATGGTGTTATGGTTTAGACATTAGGTGTCCCCCAAAAGTTCATGTGTGAGACAATGCAAAAAGGAGTAGAAGAGAAATGATTGGGTTATGACAGCCTTAACCCAATCAGTGAATTAATGCCCTAGAGGATTAACTAAGTGGTAACTGAAGGTGGGTAGGATACAGCTGAAGGAGGTGGGTCATTGGGGATGTGCCTTTGGGGTATATATTTTGTATCTGGTGAGTGGAATCTCTCTCTTTGCTGTCTGATCATCATGTGAGCTGCTTCCCTCCACCACATTCTTCCATCATGATGTCCTGCCTCACACTGAACACCAAGGAATGGAGACAGCCATCTGTGGATTGAGACCTCTGAAACTGTGAGCCCCTAAATAAATTTTTACTCCTCTAAAATTATTCCTGTCAGGTCTTAGTCACAGCAGCAAAACAAAAAACAAAAAACAAATGGATAAAGAAAATTTGGTATGTATATAATGAGATAAAGGAAGGAAAGAAAATCTTGCCATCTGGGACAATATGGATGAACCTAGAGTATGATAGGTTAAATGAATACACCAAATATAGAATGACCAGCATAATACGATACCATTAACATGAGGAATCTAAAATAGTCAAACTCATAGGAACAGTAGCATTGTGGACACTAGGGGCTGGAGGGAGGTGAAGATGGAGAATAGTCAAAGGGTATGAAGTTTCAGTTAGAACTTTTATAACTTTCTAGATAAGTCCCAGAGAGCTGTACAGCGTAGTAGTGCTTAAAGTTAATACTGTATTGTATACTTAAAAATTTGCCAACAGGTAGTTTTTTTGTTGTTTTTTGTTTTTGGTAGTGGGGATTGAATCCAGGGGTACTTAACCACTGAGCCACATCCACAGCCCTTTTTACTATTTATTTTGAGACACAGTCTTGCTGAGTTAAGTCTGAACTTAGGGCGTTGCTAAATTGTTGAGGATGGCTTTGAACTTGTAATTCTCCTGCCTCAGCCTTGAGTGGCTGAGATTATAGGCATGTGCCACCATGCCCAGCTAAGAGAGTAGATTTTATATTGTGTTCTTATCACAATAAATAAAAAAATAAATGATTAAAAGAATAAAGAGGGCAGGAAGAAACTTTTGGTTGTGACGAAAATGTTTATGTTTTAAACTAAGGTGATGGTTTCACAGGTGTATATTTACAAATTCATCAAGTTATATACATTACATATGTACACCTTTTTGTATGTCAATCATATCTTAAGGAAGCATTCAAAATATTTAAAGACTACAAAATTAGAGGTTTAGAATGCTCAGTCTCCAAAGTACCTCTCATATTTTCAAATCTAAAGTATTAGGACTCTATCTGCAAGGCAAATGCAGATACTATTTGAGCATATAATCTATTTAAAGATTAATTGATTGTATCAACATCTTTTATTAATTGATACTCTGAAATACATAAACTATTTAAAATATAATTTAACTACACATTAAATATCCTGAAACAATATATAATGATATAAAGATTAGTACACAGAATACTAAAAGAAGATGGAGGTAAATATCAGGCAATAAACATCAACTAGTACAATAAAAATGTGAAAAATTGAAAATCTTTATAGTAATTTTATAGGACTATATAGCACAAAAGGCCTCATCATACTTTTAAAAAATCTTGATTTTCATTTGCTAAATTGCAATTGTTTCTCATTCATTGATAATTAAAATCAAGGCATCTGAAGACATACTCACTAAAAAAATAAAACTACACTCACTATACCAAATTACTTTCATGTATTCTAAAAATATACTTATCCTGGGAACCATTTAGACTGATTTATTAGAAAAGAAGTTGATTGTAGTATCCTTTTAATAGACCATTTCAAGAAATAATCTATGCAAATCTTGATTACTTAGAAGGCTATGCACTTAAAAATGTTTCTGCTGTACTCACCATGAGAATGAAAGTGTCCATGTCCATGAGCATGATCATGGCTATGTGCAGCACCATGCTTCACTTCATGACTATGGCAATGTTCTCCATGGCCATGTGCTGGATCTAGAGCACCATTAAAAAGGGAATGACTGTGTCCATGGCCTAGAAAACAAAAAGCATTAGAACAGAAGGTATGTAAAAATATATTATTATGGTAATATGGTACAAGTGAAAAGAATACACACCCTGATTCAATGCACTAAACATTTACTATGAAAGTTTTAAGATTCATTAAAACAATCCCCACTGACTTCCTGCTAAGGACTACAGGGAAAAAAAATCAGAAAGCATATAAGGAAGTGATAGATCTTAATAGAAATAAAAATAAGTATTAACTGAAAATATCACAGAAATATTGGAGATAATGTTTATTCATTCAAGAAATATGCATTTGAAACATACTATGTGATAATCACTGGGGAAAATGCAGTAAAAAGCACAGACACAAGATAATCAGTCACATTAACAAAGATTAAACAAGATGTAGGTATATTAACTGAAGAAAAAGCAGGGAGCTCATGTCTTTGGAAAGAGGATCAGTAAAGTTACATTAAAGCAGGTAGAAGTCTGACAAAAAAATGCAGAATTCTCTTTCCACAGCATAACTAAAACTCATCAAGAAACATTAGCTATTCAAAAGGAACAGAAAAAAATGAATGTCAAACAATTTTTAAATTATCACTTAATGTTTGCAAAAATTCTACAGAGCAGAAAACCAAATCCAGCACTGCGTTATACGAAAAGATCATGACTATGGGAGATCAAGTTCTAGAATGGTGGAGGAAAGACCTTGGTAAACCACCTAAGACAACAAAAATATGGAGAAAACAACTATAAACTAATCATTTCGAAACTCCAGTAATTAATCAAAACTATAGCATAAACTGAAAATCATGATCTAAGAGAAACGTCTGGACCTTGTTGGGACAACATTTGATGTTTTAAGTTGGAGTTGTTCCCATTCCATCTCTCTCACCAACTCATGCATAAAGTAGCCAAAAGCCAGCAGGATTGTAGGTAATAAAGAGATCAGATATCTTTCAATGCTTTGTTAAAAGTACCAAAGCACAGTTAAAATTTTGTCTAAACTTGCAGTTCCCTGGAATATTCTCTATTTTCAATGATATGGATTTTAGACTCTAAGAGAGTTTAGCTCAGCTTGAGGATTAGGGTTGGGGATAGCGCATTACCAAAACAATGGCAAATTCCTAGCAATATCTCAACTGCTGACCATTATGATGTTAGCTGGGGCAAACAAGGGTCTGAGAATTATGAGGAAATCTCAGAAAAGCAGACAACCAACCATAAGGAACTTTGAAAAGCACCAACACATTCCTAGGAATCTAAAAGGCTATATGCATGCTTTGTACATCTCCAAGGAAGACCTGAGAAAGGAGAAATCACCACTCATCTTTTGCTGACCTTGAGACCCTCAGCAAGTAGGAAGTAAAAACATGTGCTTCCTCATAAATATCCCTTTAAAAGTGGAAGATTTACAAGGAAGCAATTTATGGAAAACTTCTCACTAATTGTTGGCTGACTACTAAATTATACTGGCCCAGGTGTGACCCCTAGAAAGCCATGTTAAAAATGAAAAACAAGATCTTAAAATTTCAACTAACAGAGAACTCAATGACCATATACTACAGGAAACATACTACTGAATTAGTCAAGGAAAGACTCCCAGGAAGAAATATAGCAACAACAAAAACAACAAATTTTGAGGGCTGATGTTACCCTCTGATGATAACAGAGTTGTTACAATATATTATCAAAAATGTCCAGTTTTTATCAAAAACCATGAGGCATGCAAAGAAACAGGAAATTATGCCACACATAAATACAAAAGCAGTAACTGAAATATTTCTGAGATCCAAGTTCTTTAGTGGTCAGACTTTAAATCAGCCATTATAAGCATGTTCAAAGAACTACAAGACCTGAAGAATGTATTACAATGAGTCATTGAAGAGAGATTATCAATAAAGATATAGAAGTTATAAAAAAAAAAGAGAAATTCTGAAGTTAGAAGCATAATAACCAAAACAAAACATTCTCTAGAGGGGCTTTTACCTGCAAAAAATAGGAAACTTGAAGGTGGGTCAATAGAGATTATCCACTCTGAGGAAGAGAAAGCAAAAAAAAAAGAAAAAAAAATGAAGAAAAATGAACAGTCTCAGAGAACTGTGGAAACATTGACTGTAGCAAATTAAGCAACATAGGGATCTCAAGAGATGAGAAAAATGTTAGAAAATACATTTGAAGAAATACCAGCTAGAAGCTACTTTGATTTGGTGAAAATACATTCAAGAAATTCATCAAACTCAAATAGAATAAACTGAAATATAGCCATATCTAGAGACATCATAGACAAAATGTTGAAAGTCAAACACGAAGAGAAAACCTTGAAAGCTGTGTAACAAGAGAAAAAAAAAACTCATGGACATGGGAACTTCATTAAGATTAATAGTTAACTTCTCAAAAGAAACCACGGAGATCAAAAGACAGTGTGTAGAAGGACATCAAAACACTGGAAAAAAAGATTTAACCAAAAAAAGCTATAATCTACTAAACTCTCCTTCAAAATAAAGGAAAAATCATTTCCAGATAAATAACCCCCTCCCCAAAATATTAAAGATATAAAAATATTAAAGATATGTCTTTCTGGGTGTAATTAAAGGACACTGAATAGTAGGTCAAACCTATAAAAAGAAAAACTAAAGCAATGGTAAAAATAACTGCAAAGAATTTATGAAGAAGACACATCTTAATTTGAAGCTCTTTTCTTCTACCTTAAAAATACCGTTGTATAAATCAACAATTACAAAACTGTGTTGCTTAGGGCCTCCAAAGTTGCTGAGGTTGTTCTTGAACTTGTGATTATAGGCATGCACCGCCATGCCCAGTCATGTATTTTGACAATAATACAAAGGAGGGAAAAGGGAACGTGAGTATAAAGGGCAAAGATTTTGTGAATTACTAAACTAATTTACCATTCAGCTGAACTAGACAGTTTTAAGAGGGTACTTACTATGCCCAGGGCAACCTTTAAAGTTTCTCTTAAGAAAACTAAGGGCCAAAACAAATACATGAAAAAATGTTTAAATGTCTAGTATTCAGGGAAATGCAAATCAAAACTACACTAAGATTTCATCTTATTCCAGTTAGAATGGCAGTTATGAAGAACACAATGATAAATGCTGGCAAGGATGTGAAGGAAAAGGTACACTCATACATACACTGCTGGTGAAACAGCAGGCGAGAACAACCACTCTAGAAAGCAGTATTGAGATTCCTCAAAAAACTAGGAATGACTGGGCATGGCAGTGCATGCCTATAATCACAAGTTCAAGAACAACCTCAGCAACTTCGGAGGCCCTAAGCAATTCAGCAAGACCCTGTCTCAAAAAAGGACTGGGGATACAGCTCAGTGGTTAAGTGATCCTGGGTTCAATCCCTAGTGTGTGTGTGGGCGGGGGGCATGGATGGACACACGACATAACAAGAAATGGAACCTATATATGATCCAGCTATCCCATTCCTTTTTATTCATCCAAAAGAACTAAAATCAGCATACTATAGCAATACAATCCCCTCAATATTTACAGCAGCATAATTCACAATAGCCAAAATTACAGAATCAACCTAGATGGCCATCAATAGATAAACAGATTAAGAAATGGTGGTATATATACAAAATGGAGTTTTATTCAGTCATAAAGAAGAATGAAATTATGGCATTTATTGGTAAATGGATAGAAATGAAGAAGATCATGCTAAGTGAAATAAGCTAGACTCAGAAAATCAAGGAGAGAATGTTCTCCCTCATATATGGAAGCTAGAGCAAAATAAAGGAAAGGAGGGAGAATCAAAGATCATAAAGACATAGAGAAGATCAGTAGAGTAGAAGGAGACTGAGAGGGAGAGAAGAGAAAGCAGAAAAAATGCACAACAAATTTTTAAAAAATCATGCTATGTGCCCATATACATATACCACAGGCAATTTCACCTTTATGTATAAGTAGAAAAAAATCAAAAATAAATAAATAGATGAGTGCAAATAAGATCAACAGAATAGAGGAAGGAGAATAAGAGGAAAGAGGAAGGAGGAGGGTAGAGAAAGGGGGAAAACATGAACTGAAATTGAATTCCATGCATGTATGAATATGTTGAGATAAACCCAAGTACAATGTACAACTATAATGTTCTAATTTAAAAAAAAAAGAAAAGAAAGTTAAGGGCCAAAACATTAACAAATGCTGATTAGAAAAACTACTGATTCATACTAAGGGGAAAAAAGAAAAAGTTAAGTCCTAACTTACCCGTTGTAAAAAATAAATTACTTATAAAGGAGTAAAGTAAGTAGAAACCAAACAAAAAGCATTAAAATATAAAGGAGTATGTTTATGTCCCTAGAATAGAAATACTCCTTAAGCACAGCAGAAAATAGACAAGAAAAATGTAAGACAAAAATTAGATTATATCCAAATTAAAGTTCCTATATAAAAGTTTAAAGACAAGCCACAGACTGGAAAAAGGTATTTGTAACACATAAAACAAAGGATTACAGTGATAAAAATACTTATAAATGCAATAAAAAAGACAACAGAAAAATGGGTAAAAAAATATGAATAGATAATTCTAGAAGAAGAAAAGTCTGAATGACCTAAAACCATACTAGGAAGATGCATAACTTCACTACTAATCAGAAAAACACTAAATAAAATTAGAAACTATTTTAGTCAAATACTAGCAAAACTGTCTTAAACCCACAATATTAAATGTTGATGTGGTTGGGAGAAATTAGTACTTGCACTTATTCATGGAAGTATATGTGAAAGACAGACATTTTAGAAGGCAATTTGCAAATGTCTATTGAAACTATGAATGTATAGATACTAAGTTCCTGCAATTCTTATGTTCTGGCATGGTGAATTCAAAGAACTTTCCATAATGATGGAAATATTCTATATCTGCACTGTCCAATATGGTAGCTTTGTGTGGCTATAGAGTATTTGAGGTGTTATTAATGTTACTGAGAAACCAAATTTTTAACTTTAATGTTAATTAACTAAAATTCAAATTTAAAGAGCTATATGTGAATAATAAGTACAATGCAGGGCAGCATTACTCTAGAAATCACCTGCATGTGTTCACAAGGATAGGCTGATATGCATAGATTGGAGAAAAAAATTGAAACAACTTGAAGTCATACACTGGATAAAGAAACCATGATGACACACACCACGGAGTTTATATGTGGCTGTTAATAAGACTAGGTAGGCTGATATATGCCAAATAGAAGGACTGCAAAAACATGATATAGTAAATCGCCCGCCCCGCCATATGCGCTCGCGCTCTCTCTCTCTCTCTCTCTCTCTCTCTCTCTCTCTCACTCTCTCTCACACACACACACACACTCCACATTTGTTTTGTTGTTTGCTGGTATCTGTTTGTCTTATCTGAATGACATCACACAAAAGAAATGAACTATAGAAGTCTGAAGGGATCCACACAAAACTGACAACATTAATGGCTCTGAGAAGGCACTTGGATGGAGGGGCATGGAAAAGTAGGAAGGATGGTTCAAGAAGAGATTAATAAAAGTCGTTGGCCCTATTATTTTGTTATTAAAAACCAATATGTAGTTAATTTTTTAAATTATCAATTTTCTCAAGTGAATAATTATGACAGAAATCCAGTAGAAAATGAAGAAACAAAGAGTTCTAACCATCATACCAGAGCCATGAGAATGTCCATGACCTCCATGCTTGAAGACAAATATTCCTATTAGGTTTACCACGAACCCAAGAATTGAAACAAGTAGCAGTCTCTCATGGTGTACATCTGGAGGGGCTAATGCTCTCTAGAAAACACATAAAGAAACAAATAGCATTGATACAATTTCTTACTGATTAACTGGTAAAAACATAAACAGTATTAACAGTATTAACATTTTTTAGTCACTTTCATAACTAAAAGCATTCAAAAAACATATTTTAGAAAAAGTAACCACTGCTATTTTTAAATAAATATAAATGTAACTATTTGGCCCCATATTGGTTCCTCTTTGGGATTATAAAATAATACCCTTCAAACGTTTGCTAATTGTTACATTTTACTTAAACTAAAAACAAATATTAAAAGATTCACTACAAAACTCAGAGGTTCTATTTTCTTTAAAAACATTTCCCTGCTGACCTCACTACCCAGATTGCACGTTTACTTCACAATGTCACCACTTTATTCATAGCTCGTAAAGCATGATTGCTTAGTTATTATTCATTTCAAGTTTCATAAATATTTAATATTTTCCAATTGTAAGCTCCTCCCGTATTATCAATATTTTGTCTAATCTAAGACTATCCTCAATTAAAAGTTAAAAACAGATCTGTTATATGCTATAAACATTTTCATACAGAAATGTAATTTAATGATTCTAGTCATTATCTACTATACCTCAACTCCTTCTGAGAAAATAAAAAAAGCAGTGAAGATCAAAAATAGGCCATTGACAAAACCAGCCAGAACTTCTGCTCTAACATACCTAAAAAGAAGCAAATAACTACATTATTAAGTTATTTCTTAAAAATTAAATCATAAATTTATATTTCAGAGATTTCAAACCATATTACATGGTTATAATACCAGCAAAGTCCTAGTATTTACAGTATAGTATATTTTACATATATTGTAGAATGAGAAAATTAATTATGAATTATGTTTAATAGCAGAATGCCACAAAACTACAGATTTGTATGAGCCATTCCAAAAACCTTCTTTAGAGTAAGTAGGTTTAGAAAGATCTTTTAAAGAAATGTAAATCTCAAGTTGCCAGTGGCAAAAGAACAGGATCAGACAAGTGGACAAAGAAGGAAGGACCCAGAGAAAAATGGTAGAAGAAAAGGTGTTGGAAAAGAGAGTTTTAGTACTCATTTATTCCTTTCTGAAGAACTTGTATTTTCTGCTCTGTATCTTTTAGCTTTCAAATCTTTGGAAAGTGGAGCTTTGATCTCAAGTAAAATAAAATTATCCTTGAATTAGCCCAGAGACAACTTGAGATTTCTATTTCTATCACTCTTTTTCTAAGATTAATAAATTTAGCATAAACTTTCAATTACCTATTTTTAGAATCAATTCTAGCTTCATATAATTCTAATTAAACTATTTATAAAATACCTGCCTTTTTCTCCATGGACTTCTGAAGCTTTCTGCTTCCTACCTGTGTGAAGCATTGGGGAAAGATTTTATTTTTCCAGTTTTTTGGCTTCATTAAAGTCACAGAAATAACTTTAACTTAGCCTTTTTAATGTTCAAACTTCATCATTTGTATGCTAACATCAGTTAATCACTTTGGTCCTTCAACAGCATAATGGGAGCATCAAAACTACTGTTTTTCCTAGCTTTTTATGTCAATTTCTAAGTAATACAATTTTACTGCAAAAATATTTTTAAAGTAAAGAACAAACTCTTTAAAAATACGCTATCCAGTTAGGCTGGAGTTTGTCCTATCAAGAATATTCCAACATAGCATGTATTTCTATTTCCTAACACATACAAGTACATTAAATTAATATACTGTTTGTCAAAGTGTATTTTTTTCTGGAGAAATCTTCATTAAACTCAAGTAATTTGCAGCCAGCTTTCCATTATCTACACTTAGATACAGATAATAATTCAGCAGGATGATTACCCAAAAAGTAAAAAGCATTTTCTTTTTATCTACCCATCTAGTCCCATAGCTAATACTTATTTGAAAGTCTTTTGTCCCTGAGTGCCAAGAGATTTCAAGATCCAAGGCAAGAATGTTGTTCAGGTATCTTTATCTAATTCCCAGCTTAAAATCTGTGCTCCAAAAATGCTGATAAATTGTTGGACTCAAGTGATAAAATTAGCTTTACTATATTCACTATACTTGTAGGTTTAAAATTAAAAACTTAGAAAAACTAGGCACATTTGCCTTTACAAATGACTATGTTCACTTAAACAGAACAGTTCTTGGAATCAGAATATATAATCCATGAAAGTGCTACTGCCTAATTAAGTATGCCTGGTGTTTGAATGCTTTAGTTGGGTGAAGAAGAAAGAATATATGTATATGAATGTAAGCATGTATATATGCATCTGTTTACCCACTGAATGTATACCACTTTCACGCTTTCCTTACCATTTTAAAAAGAAGAGTGTGACAAGACAGAAGAATGACTTTCCATAAAGATATACTGAAAACTCTTGGCTTGCTCTCAGATTCACTTACTGTTTCTTCTACTACAGTCAGTCTGCTGTTATGATCACCTTGAACTGGGGACTATAAGGGGATTCACCCCTAGGATTAGCCATCCTGGGCTTAGCCTATTCAGTGTCATTTTTATGTAATGACACCAGTAGTTTACTACTGCTGCTACTTACTACTATAGCAATTATTCATAGATTCTATAGCAAATTATTCAGTTTCAAATACCATACTAGCTTTTCTTTCTTTTTGATTTTTTATAACTTTGTTTTATTTATTTATTCATTTTTTGTGGTACTGAGGCTTGAACCCAGTGCCTTACACATGCAAGATGGGCATTCTACCACTGAGCTACAGCCCCAGGCCTAGCTTTTATTTCTTTTTTTTTTTTTAATATTTTTTAGTTATCATTGGACACAATATCTTTATTTTGTTTATTTATTTTTATGTGGTGCTGAGGATCAAACCCAGTGCCTCACGTGTGCAAGGCAAGCGCTCTGCCGCTGAGCCACAACCCCAGCCCCCTAGCTTTTATTTCTTTTAAACTACAAAAAGAACAAAGAAACAAACAAATGGAAAAACACAATGGAAAAAATAAGGAACTAAAATGTGGGAAGAATATTATCATCTTATATCAATGAGCTAAAGTTAAATATTAACATCATTATGATACTATAGGGATTCAAATCTCTTCCTAAAATTTATTCTATAGTATGAGACAATGCATTCTAAATGGGAAACAAAAGATAACCTAAGCATTAAGAACTGAGAAGGGCATAGTGGGGGCAGGAAAGATGGTGGAATGAGATGAACATCATTACCCTAGGTATATGTATGACTGCATATACGGTACAACTCTACGTAGTATGCAACCAGAGAAACGAAAAGTTGTGCTCCGTTTGTGTACAATGAATCGAAATGCATTCTACTGTCATGTAACTAATTGGGACAAAAAAAAAAAGAACTGGAGAGAATTTTTAATAGTCACCTATTGTTTATCCAGAAAGATTACTAAATAAGATATTCCAGTTAGATTCCTGATATACAATATATATAAATTATTAATTTTCCAACAAGAATTATAACTTAAGATTTAATCTTCCTTTAATGATTGAAAACATACTTACGAATCTCTTAGTAGCTATATAATTCAAGATTATTTAATTATTAACAACACAGTGCCATAGAAAATGTTCTTGTCTGAACTTTCAAGCCCGTTTGAATCTATAGGTATATAGAATCTATTGTTCTATACTACAAAAATAGCATAATTAGTATTTCTGTTTCACTTTTAATTTTAAAAATAACCATATTCCTTTGTTATAACTAAAATCAATAAATTCTACCACAGAATTTTCTCTCTCTCTTTAAGCACTGGCCACAATATAGGCTATTTACAATATTTTTACAAAATTCTGTTCCCATCAGACTATAAGTTCCTTCAAGGCAGGAGCCATGTCTTATTCATTTTACTTCAGTAGAATTAGCAAAGTAGCAACTTCTAGTGGACCCTCAATAAATATCTGAAGAGAACAGAAGCATGTTAAACAATGAGTGTGTTGCTTGCTACAGACAAAACTAAAGCTGGAGGGAAAAAGGAAACAGTGAAGGAACAAGAGTAAAAGAACAAGAGCATAAGAGAATGCATATAAGAGGCTGGGTGCGAACAGGAGAGAGATGAGAGAAACTGCATAGGAAAGACACAGCTCAGGGAAGAACTGCTGAAAGAAAGAAAGACTGGGAATATAAGAGAAAACAAACTGAGCAGAAGTGTTGAAAAGGGAAGAGGAGAGTTAGAAACAGCCTGAGAGACACAATGGTAAAGGGAGAGGAACAGAAACAAGAGAGAGAAAAGGTATAAAAGAGGGAAGGAAAAAAGAAAGATCATGAGTAGAGGCCCAAGAAGAGACAGTGCTAGAGAGAGAGAGAGAGAGAGAGAGAGAAGGAAAAGGAGTGAATGAGTAGGAAGACAGGAAAAGAAAGGTGAGAGACAGAAAAGAGTAAAGACAGATGAAGGGAAAGGAAAAAAGTTTCAGTGCATGAAAACTGGTCATGTTTCTTCTTTTTTTATTGCCTTTTAAAAAATTTTCCATTTATTTAAAATCATTTCATAATGTGGTTTTTGTATTACACAGGAAAGTATTCCCTCAATAAGAAAAAGAAGAAAAGAAACATGACCATTTTCATACACTGAAACTTTCTCTCTTTCTCTTCTTCTTAAAAAAAGATTGGTTATGAGAAATCCTTCTATCTGGAACAATCTCACTTCAAAGTTTTTGGTAAAACCAAGTGCCTAGTCACCAGCAAAAAAAATTTAGATGCAAATAAAATTACGTATTGTAGGTTCCAATTTCATACTATTGAAAATAGGCAAAACAAATCTATGAAGTTAAGAAAATGAGTACCTTCAGGGAAGTGAATGGGAAGGACTAGAAGAGGTGTGGTGGGGGAGATTTCAAGGGATCAAGTTACACAAGCATGTTCAATTTGTAAAAATTCACTGACCTTAAGATCTGTGTGTTTTATGTGTGTGTTTGCCTTATGCTTCAAGAAGATTTCTTAAGAGTCTTACCCATAGGAGAAAGCATCATTATCTCTCCATTTTGAAATAACAGAAGCTGCCAATCCAGCCAAAATGGCAGTGCTGTCGAAAAACATGTGAAAAGAGTCGGAGATCAAACCTAAACTGGAAAACAAACATATTGGCATATTACAAGAAAAATCAAATAGTAGGCATCCTTCTCTAAAAGGTTCAGCCTCTGTTCATCAGGAATTACCTTCTAAAGAGACAACATTTACATATGTTATATAAAAAGACATCAAGGATAACTTTTACACACATAAAATAGAAATCTTCTTGCTCCCTGCACAAGGAAAAGTCCAGATGCTGCTGGGAAGAGTTGAAACAAAAGCTATCTGTTGATGGACAAGAGGTAGGAATCTGCCCACCTGTCACCAGCAAAGGCTAAGAGGGAGGGGAGGAAAAACAGCTATTTGCTACTGGACGAGAACTACTGAAATCTGGTTGGGTTCAGAATGTTACACTACAATGCAAAGCAAAAATCTGCTATTATTAGGTGTCCTGCACCTCCCTCTTAATACCAGATGTGGCGGTGGGAGGGACAGATGGGGGAGAGGGGGAGACGCAGGAACATTAAGAATCCCATCCCGAGTCACTTTGCTCTATCTCACCATGTGATGCCCTCTGCCATGTTAATGATGTAGCAAGCAGATCCTTTCACCAGATGCTGCCACCTGATGTTAGACTTCTCAAACTCAATCTAAATAAACCTCTATTCTTTGTTTTAAAAACAAAACAAAACAAAATAAAGTAATGACCCTGACACTCGGGTGTATAAGGGCTGCTTAAGTCCGATTTTTTTTGGCAGGGGTGGGGGGGGTGGGGGGGTGTGCCAGGGATTGAACTCAGGGGAACTGAGCCACATCCCCAGCCCTATTTTGTATTTTATTTAGAGACAGGTTCTCACTGAGTTGCTTAGTGCCTCGCTGTTGCTGAGGCTGGCAAATTTGCAGTCCTCCTGCCTCAGCCTCCTGAGCCACTGTGATTACAGTCGTGCACCACTATGCCCAGCTAAGGACTGCCTAAATCTAATCATACAAAGGGAGAACCTAGTATCACACCCTCAGGCCTTCTTGCATAAAGTACAAGGGAACAGCAGTCTACCACTGACAGCACCAAGATTACCTCATGGTGTAGATGTGCCAAACTTGCTGAAGGCTAAGAGTGGAGCGAGAATCCTAAAAAACCCCTCCAGTACTCCAAATCCCACACTAAGCCCAAAATTATAAGCAGCACTGGAAAAGTTTATAAAGTCTGTGGCTTGCTGAAACTATCAACAACAAAACCCAAAACCCAACTTTTATCCAGTTCAGCCATTGACCAGTCAGGTTTCAAAACCACTATCCAGCCGGGTGTGGTGGCACATGCCTGTAATCCCAGCACTTTGGGAGGCTAAGACAGGAGAATCGCGAGTTCAAAGCCATCCTCAGCAATGGCGAAGCGCTAAGCAACTCAGTGAGACCCTGTCTCTACATAAAACACAAAATAGGGCTGGGGATGTGGCTCACCGGTTAAGTACCCCTGAGTTCAATCCCCGGTACCAAAAAAACAAAAAACAAAAAACAAAACCATTATCCACATTAATGATCAGACAGGAAATTAGAGGTATCCATTTCTGGGATAGTCAATATTAATCTCAGTCTCAACTATTTCTTTAAACACAATATCCAGCACTCAATAAATATTTATAAGATACATCGACAAGATCAAGAAGTAGAGGGACAACCCATTGCCAAGAACTAAAGTAGTCAACAGAATCAAAACCAAAAGTGGCCCAGAGGTTGGAACTATCAGAAAGGGACTTTAAAACAAATATGATTAAGACACTGAACGATATGATATAAAGCTGGAGAAAATTCATAAACAAATGGGGAATTTTCACAAAGAGAAAACCTATATATAATAAAATCAAATTAAAATAATTTTTTAAAATTATAGTATCAAAGTTGAAGGAAAATATATGTAGGATTCTGAATAGAATGGACATAGAACCAGATCAAAAGTATAAAAGTAAAACACAAAGAGGAAGAGGAAAAAAAAACAAAAATTAAAACAGATCAAACATGTTCAAGGGTATCAAACAAACAAACAAAATAACCGTGGATTTGGAATCTCAGAAGTAGAAAAGAAAGAAGAGGATAGAATATTTCAAATATGAATTTTCTCCATATCTGAGAATCTTCTAAAATTCACAAAAGAAAGCAAATCACTGATGCAAAAAGCTTAATAAATTCCAAGCCAGGGAAAAAATCCCACACACTTTATGAGCTTAACACCAAAGAGAAAGAGAGAAGTCTTAGAAAATCAGAAAGTGGGTTTCAGGAAGAAAATTTAGATAAAAAGAAACAAAGATAAGAGTTATAGCATATTTTTATCAGAAACTATTAAAGCCAGAACACAACAAAGCAATATATTTAAAGAAGTGAAAGAAAAAAAATACCAGTAATCTAAAATTCTATATAAAATACTTTTTCAGATAACTAAAGCTTAAAGAATTCATTGCCAACAGACCTGAGTTAAATGCAATAATAAAGTTACTTGGGTATGAATAATTAAACATGACAACATAAAAAGAAGAGTAATGAAATTATAAATATGTAAATAAATATAAAAGATAATTTGTCTTACTTTAATATCTTTTAAAGATAATTGAGAATAAAAAAATAGGAAAAAATCAATAAGGATGAAAGTTGGCCCTGGGGCGGGGAGGGGTGATAATCAACAAAACTGGCAACCTTTAGACTGATCAAGAAAAGATTCAAATTACTAAAAATCAGGAATAAAGGAGGGCCATTACTACTGATTTTAAAGAAATAAAGATTATAAGGAAATATTATGAACTATATTCAACAAATTAGATAAAATAGACAATACCTAAAAACAATCAATCTAGCAAAATTGACAAAAAATAGTAATCTTAACAGACCTATGACAAGAAAAAAGATTATATTAGTAATCTTCAAACTTCCAACCAAAAAAAAGTATAATTCTTATTTCATTAGCAAATTCTACCGAACACTTAAAAGAACAATTAAACTACTCTTTCACAAATTCTTCCAAAAAACATATAAGGAATACAACACAAAAATAAGAACAATATTACCCTAATACCAAAATAAAACAAAATAGTATCACAAGGAACTACATATACATATACACACAAAAGTCCTCAACAAAAACACCAGCAAATCAAACTCAGCAATATATAAAAAATAGTATATATATGACCAAGTAGGATTTAATCCAACAATGCAAATGAAAATCAATTGATATAATACACCACATTAGGAGAATAAAGGATGCTTTTATATATTATATATTTTTATATTATATTTCAATATATAATGAAAAGCATTTGACATAATTCAATGCCCCTCATGATTTAAAAAAAAAAAAACACAACAAACTTGGAATGGAAGGAACTTCTTCAACCTTATATGTAGATTCTAAAAAAACTAAGTGTTAACATGATTAATGGTGAAATAATATTTTCCCAGATCAAGAACAAGACCATAATGTCTTTTTTATTTTCTTTACTAAATAATCTAACCAGGGCAATTAAACAGGAACTGAAATAAAAAGTACCCAGATTGGAAGGGAAGAAGTAAAATTACCTCTAATTTCCATACAAAATGATCCTGTACATAGAAAATCTTAAGGAATATACTAAACTATTAAAACTAATTAATGAATTCAGTAAGGTTACAGGTTACATAATCAACATACCAAAATGAACTATATTCCTATACAGCAGCAAAGAATAAAAATGAAATTTGGAAAAAAAAATCCCATTTACAACATCATCAATAAGAAAAATTAAGGAGCTGGGGTTATGGTGTAGTGGTAGCGTGCTCACCTAGCACGCGTGAGGCACTAGGTTTGATCCTCAGCACCACATAAAAATAAAAAATATTAAAAAAAAAAGAAAAATTAAAATTCTCAAAATAAATTTAACAAAAAAGTATAAGACTTATACTTTGAAAACTAGAAAATATTATTGAAGAAATTAAAGTTATTAAAGATGACCTAAGTAAATGGAAAAACTTCCACATTTATGGCTCAGAAGATTCTTTTTTGAATGCTTAGGATTGAACCCAGAGCCTTGTCTCAGGCTAAGCATGTCCACTGAGTTATACCCTGAACACAGAAGACGCTTTTTAAGATGGCAATAATTTCCTAAATGATCTATAGATTTCAAATTAATCATATCAAAATCCCAACTAACTTCTTTGAAGAAATTGACAAACTGATCTTAAAATTCATGTTGAAAAACAATGAATTCACAATAGCCAAAACAATACTGAAAAAGAAAAGCAAAGTTGGAGAACACACACTTCCCAATTTCAAAACTTATATCACTACATGAATAGTAAAAAAAAAAGTGGTGCTGGCATGTAAGTAAACATATAGAGCAATATAGTAAAATTTAGCATCCAGAAATAAACCTTAACATACATGGTAATTGACTTTTGACAAGGATGCCTTGCAATACAATGGTAGAAAAAATAGAGTTTGTAATAAACACTATTTTAACAAACTAATGCTAATACAACTGAATATCTACATGCAAAAAATGATTCTGGATCCTTATATCATATACAAAAATTAACTCAAAATGGATTGAAGACCTAAACATAAGAGCTAAAACTATAAAACTCTTAGAAGAAAAAATAGGGCTAAGCCTGGCACGGTGGCACATGCCTGTAATCCCAGCACTTTGGGAGGCTGAGACAGGTGGATCGCTAGTTCAAAGCCAGCCTCAGGAACAGTGAGGCGCTAAGCAACTCAGTGAGACCTTGTCTCTAAATAAAACACAAAAAAATAGGGCTGGGGATGTGGCTCAGTGGTCGAGTATGCCTGAGTTCAATCCCCGGTACCAAAAAAAAGGGGAGCGGGTAAATATTCACATTAAAGTAGGTGATGATTTATTACATCTAACACCAAACACATTAGTAACTACAATGACAAAAACATAACACAGACTAGAAATCATCAAATTTTAAAACTGTATGCTTCAAAGGGCACTATCAAAATCAAAAGACAGTGCACAAAATAGGAGAAAATATTTGCCAATCCTACGTCTGACAAGGGGCTTTCTAATTCTAAATATACGAACAACTCTAAAAACTCAACAAAAGGTTAACAACCCAATACCAAAAAATGGAGTAAAGATCTGAACAGATATTTCTTTAAAAACATTTTTTAGTGATATTATTTCCTTGTGTGCATGTTTGTGATGCTGGAGATTAAACCCAGGGCCTCATGCATGCTAGGCAAGTGTTCTACCACTGAGCATATAGCCCTAAACAGATATTTCTTAAAGATGACATATAAATGCCAATAAGAACATGAAAAGATACTTAACATTATTAATTACAGGGAAATGCAAATCAGACACATAATGAAAAATAATTTCATACTCACTAGAACAGCTATAACTAAAAAGGCAGATTAATAACAAGTCTTGGCAAAGATGTAAAGGAATTAGAACCTTCCATACACTGTGGGAATGCTACTTGACAATAAAAGTAAATGAAATACTAAAATATGTACAACATGGATGAACCTTGAACACATAATGTGAAGTAAAAGAAACTGGTCTGAAAGAATCACATACTGTATGATTCCATTTATATGAAATTTCCAGAATAGGCAGATCCATAGAGACAGAAATTAGAGTGGTTGCCTACTTGGGGGAGATTAGGGAATGAGGAATCTGAAGAAGAAATCAGAGGTAGACAACTAGGAATATAAAATTTCCTTCCAGAAAAATAAAATGTTCTAAAATTGATTGTTATAAGGGTTTTACAGCTGTGTTAAATATACTAACGCCACCGAATTATATACTTTAAATAGGTAAGTTGTATGGCATATGTATTATCTCAATAAAATTTCACTTATTTGTCTATTTATTTTAAAGATAATTGACTGCCTAAAGCAGAGATTCCCAAGCTAAGGCCTATAGGCAAAATCTAGGCTTCTATTGATTTTTATGAGTCTTACTGGAATACAGTTATGGTCATTAGTTCATGTATTATCTACAGCTGTTTCTGTGCTACAACAGCAGAGTGAAGTAGTTGCAACAGAGATTGTATTGCCCTTAAAGTCTAAATTACTTACTATCTGCTATTTACATAATAAGTTTGTGAATCTCTGATATAAAGCATAAATAGAAATGTTGTTACGGGGTTTATAACATGCAAAAGTGAAATGTATGACAATAGCATACAAGGCTGAGGAAGAAAATTAAAGCGCATTATTGTATGATTCTTACAAGATATATGAAGTAACATATTATTTGGGATAATCTGAAGACTCATATTATCCACATTAAAACAACCACTCAAAAAAAAAAGTTACAAAAGCAGGGGCAGGAAATCTTGTACTAACACAAAGCAGATATTCAACTACCACTGAGGAAGAAGTAGGAAACCTGTTACCATCTAAGGTCATACATATAATATGACACACTTTGGCTATCATGGGAGAAGGGGTAAAAATGTTGATGAAAGAATCCTAATTAGAATAAGTCATACTCCCCGTATGTATAATATGTCAAAATACACTTTACTGTCATGTGTACCTAAAAAGAACAAATTTTAAAAATATATATACCCCTGAGGTCCAGATTTACAGGGTTTGCATAAGTCTATGGCTGGGTCAAGTTAACAAATACCCCTCTGCTCCCACCACAAACCAAGAAAAAGTAGTGAACAGTTTGGGAAGGGGGAAGATCATAAACAGAAAGCTCCTTTGCCTACTAAATTTCTTCTAATAATACAGTTATTGGAATACTTATAAAACTGGAAACTGATGTCAAAACACATTATTTTCCCACAAGGAAAAAAAAACAATAATAATTTATAAGCCTTTTTTCAAATCATTACAAAATTTAAAATATTATCCAAAATATTTTATCATGAACCTCAGATGTATGACTGCAGATATGGATGCATTCAAAAGCTTAAGTGTATATAGTTCTTCAAGCATCTCATCAGATATTCAAAGCAGAATGAAAATGAGTGAATAGATGAACAATCTAAAACCTGAGGATGAGGTAAGGGGCATGGTTTTCATGCAGATTTTAATATTTTAAGATTTGTTCTTGGATCACTATATAATCAAAAAACTATACTTGGACCACAGTAGCTAGTACACTGAAAGTAATGATTCTATTTTGAAGAATGAAAGACCCATTTGAAGAATTTCTCTCTACTGTTATGAAACTATTGTTAAGGACATTGTTTATGATTCTGTTTTCTATACTCTGATAAAAAACCAATATGGAAAAACACTGTTAAAATAATTTTTCTATTCTGATAAACAGTATAGTTTCCTTAAAAACTACATTGGTCTAGACATTCAGTAGGTTTACTTTTTCCTTCCTATGTTTTTATTTCTTTAAGTATAAGTTTTATTCTATATACGATTTTGAGGGAAGGGTATTGGGTATTAAAACCTGGAGTGCACTTTGCCACTGAGCTACTTCCCCAGCCCTTTTTTATTTTGAGACAAGATCTTGCTAAGTTACTTAGGGCTTTGCTAAACTGCTGAGGTTGGCTTCCCCAGTCACTAGGGATTACAGGCACCCAGCCTCTATATATGATTCTTCTTTTAAGCAATCGTCAGTCTTAGAAGGCAAGATATTCTTTCTAAATAAATATTTAAAAATTTACTGACTTTTTGTTCTACACATAGATTTATAAATCAATAAATCAGTAAATATAACAGTATCTCATGGATTGAATTTTATCTCCCTCATTCACAAGATTCATATTAAATCCCTAATTCTCAGTACCTCAGAAAGTGACAGTATTTAGAAATAGGCTCACTGCATAAGATTAGGTCATAAAGTGGGTCCTAATCCAACATGATTGGTGTCCTTATGAAAGAGAATTTTGGGGAAAAGAGACACGCACAGGAAACTACTATGTGAAGATAAGGCAGATAACAGGTGATGCTTCTACAAGCCAAGGAATGTCAAAGATTATCAGCAAACCAACTTAATTAAGCCAGGACAGGGTTGTGGAACAGATTCTTCCTCAGATTCTCCTGCTCACACCTGTATCTCTGATTTCTTGCTTCCAAAACTATGAGATGATCAATTTCTATTGTTTAAGCCACCTAATTTAATACCACCTAATTTGTGGTATTTTGTTACAGTAGCACCAGCACACAATATTTTTCAACAAATTTATTTTATATACATTAAATGGTTACAAAATATTTCCTTAAAGGGAAAAATAAAAGTAAATCCTTTTTGAATATTATAAAAATCAAGTTCTCTTTTAAAGAGGTGCATAGGTGTAGCATAGCAATTTTAATATTCATAAAAGAAAATTTTATCTAAATTTTAACTAAACTGAATTTCCATTAAAATATCATTTTATGCTCAGTATTTAATAAAATGTTATCCTACCTGAAAAACTACTACTACTTTTGAGATGGAAGAACATCATGTTCTCTTAAAGCAGTGTGACATGAGATGTTTTTCCCTTAAACTTGATATTATGATTTGAAAATTACTTAAGTAAAAATAAAAATATAGACAGATCCATATGAACAACCACCTATTTCTAGTTCTCAGTTCACTTCTCATGTAAAAAAAAGTCTGCTCTGAGGAATGTCAATTTTATTGATCATTTTCAATATCAGCAAATGTTCCTGATGATGAATTATCATTTGAACTGCATAGAATGTTTCTTTCAGTTTTTTAGTTATCCTACATGATTAAGGGACACTTAACCACTGAGCCACATTTCCAGCAATCGCTTCTAAATTTTTTATTTGAGACAGGGTCTCAATAAGTTGCATAGGGCCTCAATAAGTTGCTGAACTGGCCTCCAACTTGCAATCCTCCTGAGCCACCGTATGATTACATGATTACAGGCATGAGCTATTGCACCCAGCAGTGTGTTTCTTTTAAAAATAAAGATGGCATAAAGACTACCTAAGATTATATGATTTCTACACCAAATGAAACTTTAATAAATCACAATAAAGAAAAATAAGTTACAAAATTAGTATATTAGCTTTTTAAGTGACTATTTTCTAAAGATACTTAAGAGAAACATCTTAGGGTATGAAGGAGAAATCTAAAACACTGAAGCAAAAGTAGAATAAATATGAACCAAACATACAACAAAAGGAACTTATGAAAAGGATTTGATTTCAGGTCTGCTGGAGGCAAAAACAAAGAAAAGGAGAAAAACATGATAAATTATAAGAGATTTAAGATCTTGACATATCCACCAAACTAACACTATGTGTAGATCTTGTTTGGATTTCTAATCTTGAAAACCAAAAGAATTTATAAGACCATGAGAGATATGTGAACACTTACTAACTGGGCAAGTGATATTAATGAATCATTAATTTTTATGGGTGATAATGACTTTTGCGTTATTTTAAAGAGAGGTGGGGCTCCTATCTTTTAGAGAATCATCCTGAAGTAATTATGGAAAAAGTTACATCTTACATCTGCTTAAACCAATTCAATGGTAGGATAAGGATAACAGATGGAATAAAATAGGTCATGGGTTGACACAATGTTAAAGCCAGGTGATAGGTACATGAGGTCTATTAAACTCTCTATTTTCATAAATGTTCAAAATTTTCCATGATGAAACGTTTTAAAAGTTGATCGGTTACTAAACGAAGAGTATATTCACATTGATTGCTAAACATCAATTGAAAACTGAACATAAGGGATCACCATAATTTACAAACCCCCTACCAGCTGGTTTCCATTAGGTAGAAAAAGGGGATAAAGCATTAACTATCAATTTATTACCAACTACAAAATACTTAGAATTATGACATTAAAAAAATTAATAAACTAATGAGATGAAATTAAGTAACTCACAACATCACTTCATTGTATAACTCTTATTTAAAAATTCTCAGTAAAACTTAATACTTAGAATACAAGATTTTAAAAACTACAAGCAAGCAAAAGGCATTACCATGGCTAGTAAGTAATGCTGCCTTTGGATAAAGAAAGTTGACAGAAGATTAAATAAAAATTTTAATTTAAAAAAAAGTGACTAATGGAGTATTTTTCTCTAAGGAATTACTTTATTCCTAAGACATATTATATAGAAGTAGGACTGAAAAAATACCCAATATTGCCTTAAACATTTCTTGGACAAATATTTACTTTGCTAATACAAAGACTTTAACATTTAGAATCACTGGAGTTTTTGTGTCTAAAAACAAAAATGGTTCCAACAGCTTTGGTAAATAATGTAACTGAAGTTAAATTTTTAATAGATGATAAAGTAAAAATAAAACAGAAGAGTATAAAAACAAACTATATTAATATTCTAGAAAAAAATTATACAGTAGTTAGGGGGAAAAAATTTTTGGACAATATATGCTCTAGGCCCTGCTGCTACTTTGGGAAGGACAATACTCTAGACCTGAGAAAGAATCCTTGACTTTCAGCAGACTGTTAACCAGAACAGACCACATTTGCAAGCAGCCATGACAATGTGACAAAGTTTTAATGAAAGTGTTTTGTTTCAATATCCAAATAAATCTCCTTAAGAGAAAATGTGCAATCATGTACAACCTCAAGAATGGGAAGTTATGCTCCATCTATGTATAATATGTCAAAATACAATCTACTGTCATATATATCTAAAAAGAACAAATAAAAAATTTTAATTGATATAAAAAAAGAAGTTCATGGGACTGGAATAAGAATAAACAATTGTTAGGACAGTGTCAACCAGGCAGAAGCTAGGGACAATATGGGCAAATTCCTGAATGAGTTCAGGTCATTCACTTCTCCCTTCTCACCAGGGAAAACGCAATGGAAGTTTTTAAGCAAGAAATGATGTAAGGTATTTTTAGGACTATAATCAGTTCAGTATTGGTAAATGTTCATCAATCAGCTCGCAGAATTGCACCATTACATATGATTTCCACCATACAAGCACAAGAGATGTAAAAGTGAGTTCCAGATGATATTAAAATGTAATAAAATAATTAGAAAGTGAAAAAATGAGAGAGACAATGTGCATGCCTTTTGCCTCTTTTTCTCTGCACTTGAGACATTCTGTTGTAGAATGGCCAGAACTTTCTCAGCCATCTTGAAAATAAAGTAATTATTTTGTTTAAACAATTATTTTGGGTTTTTCTATAATTTGAAAGCAAGCAATGCTAATGGTACAAAACTACATTCTTAATATTACCTTAATATTTAAACAGTTACTCAACAATAAATAGAAGAAAATGCTAAAAAGAAAAGCACCCTACAAAGAAAGAAAAAACATTTAGTATTCCTACTTTTTCCTTCTAACTTCTAAGAATGAGATAAAGGAGTTTTATGTTTTGGGATGTTTTTTTCTCTAATACAGTTAGTATATTTAGTCTAGATTTAAGCACCTACTATGTGCCATGTACTGGTGCCTGAATATGACAGAAAAAGACTCCTACTTTAATAAAGCTAAAAGGCGAAAGAAGCAGATATTCAATTCAATGGGGGGAAAATACATCAAATGCTTAGCTATTCTTTTATGGAAAACACCTTATCACCATCAAAAATATAAAGAAACTGTAATTAAATTCTTCCTTTAAAATGAAGGCTCTGAATAAGAACCAGAACAACTTAGTATTTATTGCAACCATATCAACTGTTTCCACGAAGTTTATTTGTGAAAACAATGTTTTATCCATGTTTTAATCTCCTATGGGGAAAATTTTCTTGATATGTCATGTTCTCAACTTTAAAAATTACTTTTACAGAATGAGGCTGAACACTGAAATAATTACGACAGAGTGGGTTTGGTGAGAAATTTACTGAAGGAACTTAAAAGCTAATTGAACCTAGAGGCACAGAGATAATCCAGTAATAAAGAAATTATTAATCAGTCAACCAAAGGAACTAAAAATTTTAGTATCTAAATAAATCATAGGAAGCCAGATTATGAAAAGGCTAGAGTAATTTCTAAATCTGCTCAATATCAGTGGGAACAGATCTGTACTTCATAAGCACTGATAACAGTTAACATTGGGAATAAGCATTTGTGAATATAAGAAAGTTAACATATAGGAACACAATATGAATACCTGCAAAATGCTAGAGGTATGAGAGACACCAGAGCTACACTTAGAATCAGAAGGAAACAATGAAAGAATAAGCTGGGAGAGTACTGAAGAACAAGTTGCCTAAGGGCAGCAGAACAAGTTACCCAAGGGCAGAAAAGCAAATAACTTGAGAGCAGAAGAACAAGTCACCTACCGCTGATGTTTTCCCTATGCACTGATGTATGCTGACAAATGGTTTGGAAAATGATGACTTTAGTACTTCCCTAATTGATCTCTACATATCAAGAGTTACTACATACCTAACTTTACATGAAAGATGTGGCTTAGGCATCTTAAATGTCATGAAATGATTTAAACCATAGCGATACCTTCAATGTGTTATACATGTTAAATGCAATATAGTCTTAACTTGTTTTTATAATCACACTTTAATCATGGTATAATATTTATGATATTTTTTATGTTTTCCTCATCCTAAATTATGTCATAATTTTGGCATATGTGCTGTGTCACAACTGTATTATGGTTTATATATCTACATTTTGTTACTGTTTCTTTATATTGTAATACATTATGTATCACAATGGTATAAATCACTATGTGAGGTGCCTAAGCCACCTCTTTCATATAAAGTTCAGTATGTAGTAACTCTTGATCTGTAGAAGTCAATTAGGAAGGTACTAAAGCCACCACTTTCCAAAGCATTCGTCAGTATACATTAGTGCATAGGGAAAACATCTATGATAGGGTATTCTTCTCTCATACATACATAATTTCCAGGGGATTCAAAATAGTTATTATTATTATTATTATTATTATTATTGTACTGAGGATTTAACTGGGCACTGAGCTATATCCTCAGTACTTTTTGTTTTGAGACAGGGTCTGGTTAAGTTGCTGAGGGTCTCAGTAAAACACTAATGCTGACCTTGAAATTGCTGATTGCAATCCTCCTGCCTCAGCTTCCTGAATTAATGGGGTTACAGGCATGTGCCACCATGACTGGCTTCAAATGCTTATTAAATATAACAAGATTTAATCGTGTCAATACACCTTTTACACCCAAGTCGTGACAAAAGCAATAACCTTTATAATCTGCTGATTACTTAGTTTTTTTCTAAAAGTGAACTGATTATTAAATTGAAAAGCCTAGTTTTTCATATGAAAGTATAGATATCACAAAACCTGATGACAGAATCTAAGATCATTATTCAACCTCAATACAAATAAAGATCAAAGACAATTCTCTCTGAAAATGGACCATAAAGATAGAGACTAAGTCTGTTCAATCAGTAGAAAATAAAGCATAAATGGCACAGGTCCTTAATCTGGGGTCCAAGATGTATATCAGGAAACCCAAGAACCATGAAGCTTTATGTAAAATTTCTGAGTCTTGGCTTTCACCAGATTCTTAAATGGGTATAAATCTAACGATGAAGTTAGTATAAGTGTGATGATCTTATTTAGCAGAACAATTTCACAAGATCTAAGTTATCCAATAGCAAAAAACTAAGTAATAGCAACTTCATTTCCATAGTTACACTGAATTTTCCTCTTTCCAAAAAGCAAATACAGTAGGGAAAAAAAAAAAGTGACACCAAAAACCATTAACTCCAGAGGTTTCCAGAAAACTATATGGGATTTCTACTCAGTTAAGACCAAAAGGAAATCATGAAACAGAATCAGCATTAAAGAGAAAAGAAAATGACACATTTTTCTGGATATCCCAGTATTGCCTCTCAGACTCTTAAGGGTGAAATCCAAATGCCACTCCCCCCACAGAGTGTCAGGTAACAGGTTTCTCCTAATACCAAATAGGCAAAGCTACGGTGAAATGATTTAGAAACGAAATACTCTCTCCATCTGCCCAAATGAGTAAGGGGCTTGTCCGTCTCAGCTGACCAACTTGGGACAGGAAGGAGGTTGTATATTATAGGCCCTGAATATTAGAATAGCCGGCCCTGCCATATTGGTATGGTTAGGCAAAAGCAACAGAGGTGGTGGCAAAGGTAAAGAGCTGAACCTCCCGGTGAGGAGCTACGTGGCACTAAGCAAATAGTGCCCGGTCTTCCTCCACCCCCTGCTTCCGCCCCAACCATTTTCCCTTTTGGTTACCAGTTGCTCCAGATGCCATAGAGTAGTTCCACAAAAGCGAAAGAGAGGTTCAGGCACAGGAAGAAAAACAGGTTCCGGGACGTCTTGTCCGACAGGATAGACCTGGCATGACAAACCAAGATATTAAGACAGTCAAAGGGGTGATGAGACCCCGAAGTTGGGGTCCTCCTTTCATGACCCTCCCAGTCTACACGCTCTTTACCCCACAGCGGGAGGCTAAGGGAGTGTTCCTAACACTCCTTCTCTGGACCTTGGACCATCTTTAGGTGTGGGCTTTCCTTCTGGACACCCCCTCCCAGCCAAACAGCACCCCGCACCTAAACCAGCCCGAGATCTTGCCGAACAGATTGAACTTGGGTGGTTTGTATTCATCATCCTTGATGGACAGGGGCAACATCTTCTCTGCCCGGCGGAGGGCCGGGCCTACTCCCCTCGAGAAGTGGCTCCTTGGGGTGATGGCAGTGACAGCAGTGACGCCTCAGACCGGAACCCCCAGCACTGGACGGCGGCCACGCGCGGCTGCGAGACACAGACAGACACAGACAGACACAGACACACACCCGGGAACTAGCTGACTTCCGGCCCTGGGCCGCGCAACGCGTCCTGGGACGGAAAAGCGGGTGGGCGGGGCTGTGGCCGGGGCTCCCGGCGGAGGGCGGGGCTTACGGCGGGGCGGGGCCGAGGCTGTTGAGGTGCAGAAAAAAGTGGCCACTACGGGCGGGGTCTGCGGAGCTGATCCTGGTGGAGTACAACTACCTGAGCTCAGGAAGAAAATTCTGACGTGGCGACATTTGCAGACTGGGCCGGCTGGGAGGTTGAGCCCGCTCACTCCCACCCCGACCGCCTACGACCAATGTTCCCGGATGCAGTGGGGTCCAGCGCCTGCCCCCTCGCGATTAACCCCCTATGGGCATTATTAAATACTGGTGCAGTAGGTAGCAAAGCTTTAGAATCCAGGCGGCCATGTGTTCTCCCGCCCGTGCGCAGGGAGCCCAAGTGATGGCTTTGCTGGGTGAACGCTGTGGGCACCTAAATCCTTGCAATCCGCCCCTTCCCCCGAAAACAGCGCCACGCGGAAGGCGATCCTTCGGAAGAAGGACTTGAAGGTACTTAAAAGAAGCCCTTTACAAAGAGGTCATACTGAATTGAGGTTTGGTTAATGCGTTGCTTCCCGACGGTTTAAATCCGCTGACACCCCGAAAGTCTCTAATTCGTACACGTCCCTTTCGCTTCCAGGTCATCCGCGGGGCAGCAGCAACCACTATGATTCTTGTCAACCTCACTGCCAATTTCGGGGAAGTGCAGGCAGAAGCCGGTTCGGTGGGGCGCAAGGGTGTGCGGGGCGCCCCGAGGAGAGTCCGGGGGGCGTTCGCGGGCAGTCACGACCGCGAGAAACACTCCTGTGGACGCCTTTCCGGGAAATTGTGTGGGTAGAGTCAGGTGGTCTGTCACGTGAATGATTAAAAGTTGTTACCTTGCAGAAGAAAAGGGAAGGGGGGGGGGTGAGGAAAGAACTGGCTTTCGGAGTTGGGCTGGAAACTACAAAACCGAGCTTCTTGGGAATTCCTTTTAGTCTAACAGGAAGTGAAGCGTCACCAAATGGGAGGGGTAGCCGCTCAGTGACTGTCCCCTGCTTCAGGCACTCACTTTGCGGGCGGAGCGTTTCCCAGGTTATGAATCCAACGAATGATGCACGCTGCTTGGTTTAGGAAAAAGAAAAAAACAAAAATTAGCAAGCGAGACACCCCTTCCGTTTTATGCTAACTAAGCTGCAAGCAAATAATTGGTTCCCCCACTGCAATCTTCTGCACTCGAGGTGAGGAGACAGCAAAATGCTCTCGCGTTACAATTTTTTTTTTTGCAGGATATATGCATGTTTGCTCTTGTTCTTTGGAACTTTCCATGTGAGGGGTAGTAATTCTTCAGTTTGATTTTTGAAAAATATAATTATAATGCATTTTTTAAACAAGGTTGGTGTTTTCAAGATACTGTGTAAAAACTGCTAGGTTCCACAAATTAAGTTCTGGGAAGAGTATTTTGTCTTTGTCTTTCTTAGCGTCTGTTTCATTATTTTAATTTAAACAAAATATTTTCAATTAGGAGCATTTACTCTTTTTTAGGAAGCTTTTATATTTGTAATAGACTGGATTTTACTCTACCATGCTGCTGGGGAAACCTTCATTGGGTGCAAACTAGATAGTTAAATGATAAATATTTTCATTGCAATAGAATTTTTTCTTCAAAAGTGCTTTATTTCAGTACTATTTAAGGGAAGCGATATAGAAATAATCAAATCTCAGTAACCAGTTTCTAGCATTCCCTTATCAAGGTCAGCTGCAATTTGAGCCTGTTTTTGTTTTCTGCCTTTGAAAATTAACTCTGCATTTTACATTGTACTGGTACAAATCTGAAATTTCTCAGCACATTCATGGAGAAAGCTACATTGCCTTTTGAGACAGTTTTGAAATACGT
The DNA here is from genome assembly GCA_028644305.1 of Xerus rutilus. NCBI lineage: Eukaryota > Metazoa > Chordata > Mammalia > Rodentia > Sciuridae > Xerus > Xerus rutilus. Next base: position 78,580,153 of record CM053400.1, on the reverse strand, counting down.
TGGATAAATTGAGGCTTATTTCAGTTACATCCATTTTCAGAAACTCTTGAATTTCCCCACTCTCTACCCCAAAGATATAAGCAAGGTATCACCATGTGGACCTTCTTTCAAAAAATGTTATTGTTACTTCACATCTGTCAGTCTTCAACAACATAATGGCCAAATTCAATAATAAAGACATTTTTTATGCAAATAAAAGTGTAGATGGACACTGTTTGAATCAGGAAAAGTTCTATGAATGGAAAATATTCCACTGTGCCTTACTTCATTATCTTGAAATATTTGTCTCACACGTGTTAACCTGTATATGTTGTCATGTCAAAAGTCATTTAATGACTGTTTACTATGTGCCAGATTCTGTGGTGGGCTTAGGAATACAAAACCTGGTAAGGTAAAGTTCTTTCCCTGGAAGAATTTTTATGGAAAGGAGAAGTTGAGGTGAAGAGAAGGATAGATCATCAGTCTAGTATTTTAAAACTATGTGATGTGTAAGTTGTGCACATGATATGCTCTTGGAGCAATGAGGGGGAAGGAACATCTATCACTCAATGAATCTTTTTGTATATCCTAATCCATTCCTTTTCTGCTGTAATAATAATAATTTTGTTATGGAAAGAACATGATTTTGGAAAATAAACAATTCATTAGCTCTATTTAGGTGGTCAGTGTCTTGCAAGTCTTCAATCAGATATAGTATTCAAAAGTTTACAGTTAGAATTCTTAGTTTCTTCATATGTTACAAGATTAAGTGGATTTATAAGATCATAAAATAGATACAGTAATGAATATTTTGAAGCTAATAAATGCATTTCTACTGTGAACTTCTTAAATATTTGTTTATATCATCAACTAAGTACATTAGGTTAACTGCATATTCTATGGGAGACATGTGATTGAAGACTGAGAAATGCAAGCAGAAAGAATTAAGGGGTAAGAGTTCCTCTCTTGCCATGGTTTCTCCTCCTTTCCAGCAACAACCAGCAAGAATGGGAAGGGTGTCATCTCTCATCCTCAGTCATCTACCTGGCAACACTATTTTAGACCTCATGATTTTTTAAGTGAATAAAATTGAATGCCCTATGAAATGCTGGTGAAAAAAGGAGTTGTAATAGTGGATGAGAGTATAGATATGTGTAAATCCAGAAATTGAATACAAATGCAAATTTCTCATGTGTTGAGGTTTTACTCCATGGCATATATGCTCTAGTATCAGATATATAAGCATAGGTAGTCAGAATGATGTTATTTTTTTCTGCTTCTGGACCCTTGAGAAAGATGAAAACAAAAATGTAGCACTGTTAGCACCAACCAACAGGAAGCCATTTTCTACCTCATGTAATTTTTAGAACACAGAATAGCAAATTCTAATTTACAAATAATTTAAACACTGGACATTGGCATTAAAAGCATTGCTATTTTTTTCATTCTCTGCTAATTAACAAAATATCACAGAAAACTCTTTTATTTCTCTTAGTAGTGCCAAAAGAGCTTATTCCTGTCAAATCACTGAAGCCATAAAAAAGTTTTTTAAAAAGTTAATCACACAATGAGGTAAGTAGCAGATTTTTTTATTTTGCTTTTTAAAGGAATGTAGTATAACACTTTTAAGTGTACCGTTCAGTATTATCAAGTGCTTTTACATTGCTGTGTCACTAACCTTCAGAACTTTTTCATCTTGTAAAACTAAAATTTATGTATCTATTAAACAACAACTGTCCATTATCCTCCTACCCCCATCCCCTGGCAAGTACAAGTCTACTATCTCTTTCCATGAATTTGACTATCCTGGATACCTCATTTATATGGAATCATACAATATCTGTCATCTTTGTGACTGGGCTGATTTCATGTAGCATAATGTTCTCAAGTTTACACATGTTTAGCATGTACCAGAATTCCCTTTCTTTTTAAATACAATATTCCATCAGATGCATGTACCACATTTTCTGAATGGAGTATACATTCATTGATACACATTTGGGTTGCTTCTGCCTTTTGCTATTGCTGATATAGATATGGTTGTAAATATGGGTGTATATAAAGTACAAGAATTTTTTTATCTGAGAAAAATTATTTTCTATAAAGGATATCTTATTTCCTTGAAGATAAAATTCCTTACTTGAGCCAGAGCCTGTTAGAAAATACTATAAGACCTCCTTTAGAACAGATACATTGAACTACTACTCCAGATTATAGAATTAAGTCAATTCATATACTTGTTTTGTGTGTGTGCTATGGATGGAATCTATGGCCTCATGTTTGCTAAGTATGCACTGTACCACTGAGCCATATACCCCCAGCCCCAATACCTACAAGTTTGTAATATTCTAGTAAACTAAAATAAAGTTGAAAATAGACCTTGAAAGTGACAAAGATAATTCAAAGTGCCTCAAGTGCAGGAGTCAGGAATTTGGTTCTGACTTACCACTCTTTCTGTGTCTCAGGAAATTCATTTAATATCCTCACCCTCAGATGTCCATTTACAAAATAGAACGGTTATATTTTATTTCCTTTACTAAAAATTTGAAACATTACCAATTTGAGGTATTGTATAATATGAAGAAAGGAGAACTGTAACAACTTTTTTTACTATTACTAAGCTCAGTGAGGAAAGGAACTACACCTGCCTGTAGGTGGTACCTGACAGTGCTAGACACATGATATTTGTTGACTGATGCAGTACCATGGATATTCGACCTTTCCCTAAGAAAATGAGAAAGCTCCTAAAGATTGGAATTGCTTCTACCTCAAATTTGAAATCTGAAAATACTTATAAACCATAATTCCTTTGTATGAAATCTCTTAGAGAAGTGATTTTGGAAGTGCTGAAAATCAGTGTTGGGTAAAAAGGAGAGGTTCCATAGAATATTCCAAGGATCTGTTGTCCACCTGCCTCCCGTTACTAAAACAGAGGTTGAAATGAAAACCTCGAGTATCCTAAAATGGGAAAACTAATACATTTGTGGATGTGCAGTTTCTCTTTGACCCGTTTCTGGAACTAATTTTGCAGTGGACTGTACTAAGCTAAAGATGCTTTTCTGTTTCTAACTTTCTTCATGGGATGCATTGACTCCTTGGATTCTTACAAGTCATTGGTATACATCTTAGTAATAACGCCATCCTTAATCCTGGCCTAGTAGTTGTCTGTTGAATTGATCATCTCCAAACATCCTCTTCGTCGTCATCATCATCATCATCATCATTGGGAGCAACAATTAATTGACAATTTAGGAGGAAGGTGCGAGGCTAGAAAGAAATTTGTTCTCACATAATTCATACTTGTGCATCTCATGAATAGGGAGGACTTTATTGTCTGCCTCAGTAACGAATGACTGGATTGAAGGAGGCAGATGATGCTTTAAAAAACTATACATAATGTTGACGTGTTATTTTGCCTTCATCAATGATAGTAAAGCACACTCCAATTAATTGATAGTGTTGAAAGAATAAGTACAGGAAAGGGAAGAGGAAAAACAATACCAGAACTGATGAGCAGCTTTCAGCATGGGTAAAGGGGTGAGATCAGGAAGGGAAATAGAAACAGGTTTTTATTTACTGATATCCCTGTTCTAAATGTTGCCCTTGTTATCCATCCCAACCTGATTTATCCATAAAGAAATGGCCCAGTCAATCTGGCTGCCAGCAAGAGGACTTGATAGGTAATATAATCAGTACAGAAATGCTTTTTTCACAGCTTGTCCTGAGAAATGAACTGTTGCAGTAGGATCTATGTATTCAAATGTTGATGCTGTGATAAATGTAGCTCTCAATATGTTTTAGTAATTCTTTTTCAGAACTGTAGTTTCAAAAATGTAGTAAAGACAAGAGTAGGCCTTTGAAATGAGAGTTTTTAAATAGTTATCAATTATTTTACATACATATATATGAACAATTGTACATAGAAAAGATGGATCACTTTAATAGTCTATAATACAGTTGATCTAGATTATGAGGATTCACATATATCACTGTATAATTTTTTATCCTTTTTAGATATACATGACAGTAGAGTGATCACTATAATTAACTGATCATAAGTACAAGATCACAAAAAGAATCTGTGATACTACAGGAATCCTTTTATCACTATAAGGCTATTCCTATTCCTGCTTTTCCTACTGTACTTATTGTTAACACAAAACAATTTAAGTTATTTTGATATATTTAGACTTTTAAAAAAAGTAACAGGAATTAAGAATCTTGTACGAGTAGATGGGCTCTTTAGGGGAAAAAAGTGAGATGAATTCATTTAGGAAGGAAAGGATAAAATTAGGATAGAATTGGTAGAAAATGAGAAGAGCTGTATGACATTTATAAAATAACAATGAAAGGAACATATTTCCTGAATATGGGTAAAATTCTTAAGTTAAAAACTCTTTGCAGAATACTATATAGCACCTAGGGAAAAACCATGAAGTAAAGTGACCTTTCATGTTCACTTTCTGGCATTTTGTATTGTACAGAGACATAAATTCTAGTTTATACTGCTTAAATTTTAATGGAAAAGGCTTACTCTGGCCAATAGTGAACTTGGTTTTTCTTTCTCTGCCAGTCATCCAAAGTCTATAGTTTATGTCACGTTGAGAACCCAAACTAAAGTTTCATTTGTCAACTAGGTGAGACTTTTTATCTGTTAAATCAGCTATGCTGCCTGCCTAAGTAATATATTTTTTGATGATTGTTGCCTCCTAAACCTCCCTCTGGAGTTTTACAAGGAGGATATTGTCCAACAAATTGATGGTTCTTCCTAAGGCAGATCAGTTCATCAAGATCTTTCACAGAAACAGGAATATCCAAACGTATTTCAATGCCGAATATCTTTGGAAAGATGTGGAAAAAAAATCAGATTGGAGACATCTTTTATTTATGAAGCAGCTTGGCCAAAGAACTGAAATGACCTGTATGACCTGTATGTTGTGGGCTTAAGGTCACATTTCAAGACTGGCTCTCCTAGTTACCAAATGGGTGGTGATCCTGGTCTTTTACATAGGGAAAGGTTTCTTGTGTTTTGTCTAGTCTTAATTTGGCCTTAATTTGCATTTAATTTGAGTTTACTCTGTTAGAGTTTTAGGCACAATTTTGAAGTTAGGGCAATATGAACATTAATTTCCTCACCCCATTCAACTGCCAAGAGTTATGAGCACTTACTCAAAAAATGTGCCAGACAGTGTTCTGCATTATTATGACTGCCTTAACTCCCTTAAGAGTCATTCAGATTGAAAAAAAAAGCTAGGGAAACAGTTGTGATGCTTGGAAGCAAGGTCTAGCAGCACTGTGTTCAGAGTTCATAGGAGCATGGAGGAAGGAGAGCAGCAAGGGCAACTTTTATAGCAGAGGTAATACGTGAAAGGAATGTGATGTGGAGCTTGTCAGGTAGAGAGAAGGAAGCACCTTGTAGATAGAGAACACAGCACATGCCAGTACGGGGAATCATGGAATAGTTTGCTGTATACAGTACTGGTAAGAGGAAAGGCCTCTTGGAATTGGGTATCATGTTCCTCTTTGCCTCAGTTTGAACAATGTCATGTATGCCATAAACCTGGCCAGAAATTGCTCATCCGTTGTACAACTGTCTCTTCCAGCTCTCATCTTACATGTTCATAGAAGGAAACTCCAGGTTCTGAATTGACCTCTGCATTCCACCTTGGAATGATTTTATTTCTTGGCAGCTGTGAGCCCTTTTCTGAGCATCTATATTCTATAATCATCAGTTTTTAAGCAAGTACATACCCTAGAGGATGAGCCAGAGGAGAAGCAATCTGTACAGTATCAGACAAATCTCATAGTGAAATGGTAGCATAGTTATCATTCTCCTACCATCTGTAGCATAAAAATGAAAATGAAAGCTTCTCATTGTATGATGCCAAGCTGCTCATTGCAGTTCTACCTTGCAAGTTGAAGACAACTAATCTTTGTTCATGTGTGCTATGGCATATTCATTTACAAATTCTCTCTGGATAATTATTGCTCTTCCAGTCTGAAGATTAGGCCTGAGGGAAGAATTCTTAACAGTGCTTTACCTAGGGAACTTTGATAGATGATGTAGTAAATAATCAAATAGCAGATCTTTGAAAATTCAAATTGCTGATCCATTTAAAGATTACATGAAAGAATGTATAACCGTTGCTTCATAGACCATGTATTATTTACTATCTTACTCAACCTTTATGTCCGTGTTTAAGAAAAAACATTTTATAACTTCAGATAATGCTTCAATTCTCAGATATTTAAATATTTCTGATATAATGCACCAATAATTTTACTCCTCAGCATATATCCAAGAGAAATGATAACAATTTCACGTAAAAATTTGTGCTTGAGTATTCATAGCACCGGATTCACAATAGCCAAAGTGTAGAAATAACCCAAATGTCCAGCAACTGATGAACAGATAAACAAAATGTGATATCTCCATACAATGGAATATTATTTGGCAATTAAAAAAAGGGTGAGGTACTGGTAAGTGCTACAATATGTATAAATTTTGAAAAAACTTGAAAATTTTTTTGCTAAATGAAAGAAGTCAAATATAAAGGGCATACATATATTGTATGATTCTATTCATATGAAATTTCTGAAATAGACAAACCCATTGAGACAGAAAGTAAATTAGTGTTTACCTGGGGCTAGGAAGGAGTTTGGAGTTGGGATTAATAGAAATGGGAAGTGATTGTTAATGGGCCTGGGTTTCTTTTTGGGGATATTGGAAATGCTTTAAAATTAAGTTACAGTGACATTTCCAAAACTGGGTTTATTAAAACCAGTGAACTGTATTCTTTAATGAGTTGAATTTTGTTAAAGCTATAAAAGATTTCCAACATACCAAGTGACAAGAACCTTAGTGACAGTCTGATATATTAGTTTTTGACACATCTTTGTAGAATTTACTAAAGCATTGTGAAAGTGTCATGGACTGTACCATCAGGAAATTCTTGTTCTGGCTCTGTGACTGATAGGTCAAATTCAGCTGCATGACCTTAGGCAAGTTCCTTATCCCTGGACCATGAGTTCTTATTGTAAAACAGGGAGCTGGTTTAGGTGGCTCTGAGGTCCCTTCTAGCTGCCTTACTTTATGTGTTTGTGCAGTGAGGCATGTAAATATTGGGCAGTTTTAGAGACATAGCTCTGCACCTTTATTATTTGAGTATAACAAATATAAGTGGGGTTTTCAGATGCTACTTGTCTGGCAGTCCTCCCCATCATGTTCAAGTACATCTTCTTAGTAACTATCATGTAGAGCAGGGTTTCTCAACCTTAGCATTATCTGAATATTAAGGCAGATAATTCTTTGCTGTGGGACTATATGATGTTTAGCAGCGTCCAGACCTCTATCCCATAGATGGCAATATCTCCCTTGCAGACTGCCATATGCCCTCTGGAAGGCAAATCATCCCTGGTTGAAAACCTCTGTGTGGAAGATGCTGGAATAACAATGCATAAAAAAATAACTAAGAGGACATGTTCTCAACCTGTTAAAGAACTAGTAAATCAACATGGGTACAAAAAATATTGTTAGAGGATCTTTGGTTTTTCAGATAATAAAGAGAAGACGAAGAATTTTTGTTTTTCTGACATTTACAGTGTTTATCAAAGTTACATTTAACTTGTAGTGATGGGTATGAGAGATGGACAGAAAGATAATAGACTGAGCTATCCAATCCTCTTGGGAATGAGACAAGGTGTCAGTAAATATATAAAGACATAATTTTAAAAAGGAAAATTTAGGAATCAAGGTCAGGAGAACTGGGAGATGCCTACATTTCTACTAGGTTCTTTACAGCTAAGACACAGGTTATCCAGATAGATTCTTTCTCTAGAAAAGAAAGGAAGAAAGCTATAAACTGTGAGGTCCATATAGCCATAAAGTCATTATTACTCTCCAAACTATATTACACCTGTTTCTAATGAGCTTGCAGTGCAGTCTAGACTTCAGCCATTCTCATAGTGCAGTGTATCACTTGCAGTATAGTCTGTAAAGTTTTCTCTTGCTTTTCCATACAAACTAAAAAATTTGCATAATTTTATTAGACTGCATTATTTAATAAATGCAAAATGAAATATTTACAATGTTTCTAAAAATATAAATTATTCATATCTTCTGAAACTTTTCTGATACAGGTAAAGTAGAGGATTAGAAGTTCTCTGCAAGAGAAATTTTCTATAGTGGGTAAAAGGAACAAACTCCTACTTAAAAGTATAAGTAAAAATGAAGTAGTCATTCATGAGTGTCTTTGACATTGTATATTTACAATAATCTATAGTAATTAATCTTTATTACTTTTTCTCTATTAAATTGCCAGATAGTAAGCTATCGATGTCTTCTTGAGAGACTTGACACTTCCGTATGCAGAAAATGACTTGTTTGGATTCAATTCACTGCAGTTGTCAAAGTGGTTCTTTCTTCTGAGTGTTTATATCTGGCCATTCTTATGTAGTATTGAAAATGTTTTATGGACCTGCTTTTGATTCATTATTTAAATAATTTTAAAGGCCTTTGAATCAAGATTAATTCATATAGTTTGTCTTTGGTTGACTATATTAACAGTAAGTGCTGTTTTAGTAAGAAGGTATATAAGATGAAAATTTTGTACTCTAAAGCCTTAAAGTAATGTCCTTGAAAAATAATCATAGTAAAGATGAGGTTACTTTAGAAATCATTTATTTGGTTCATATTATAGAGTGAGGCTATGAAAGAAAAGGAAATACAAAAATTGCTTTTCTTAATAGCACAAACTACAGAAAAATTCCCGTAGAGAATAACTCTCAAAGTTAACCATAAAGATAGCATTGCTTTTCCAGTCTCAACTGTTGAAAAGTGAGAGCTACTGAGACAATGACTATGCCCTTGTGCTTATGAATAAGCTCTTCCCTTGCTTGGTCATGCCCCAGCACCCTATCACATGAAGGCATTATTACCTTGGGAATTCTCTCTTATAAACTTCAAAGGGAGATGGTAAAGGTTGGGCCTACGTGATCTGTGTCCTTCAGCAATAGAGAGAAAAAACTGTACAGCTACACAATAACTCACAATAAGAAACAGAATCTTGGAAAATAATGGCCACATTAACCTAGCCACCACAGAGTTTCCCTAGTGAAGAACAAAAGGTTGATTGGACATCATTTGGAAAGTGAAGTGAAATTTAGTTGGATATCATACTCCATTAGACAGGGAGATTTTTGACTGTTCTTAGGATTGTCTGTGGAATGAGGGCCTAGAGACAATTGCATAACTTCACCATGAGATGTGAAATCAAGAGCTTAGATATTTCTGTGCATTTATACACAGTGTGCTTTTCCAAGAAGATGGAGAGAACCAAAAATAAGATGTACAGAGGCAGTGTTATGCCAAGGAGAACAGTGACAGTGGCTCTGCACCATTAGCATGGGTTAGCAGTGAGAAGTTGTTTCCAGCTTCATCATCTTTGTCAGTAAATAAATGAGATATCTGTTTACAGTGTAGCCTAAAAAGAAAAATTGTTCCAAAATGAGAAAAAAGGGATAAACTATGGATCAAAGTCACCAAGAATAATATGTCTCATGCCTTCTGATTTTAAGAGCACTATTTTTTTTCTTAAAGGTATTTTCTAAACGTTGATTAGAAATTCTTCATTGATTTATGTTTTCAGTCTTTTCATAAGTTCTTTTTGACTTATTTTCCTCACTTCTTGATTTTGTACTTGCACAGAGTAGTAGAGTAGATCTGTGAGTCCTAGTGTATAAAGACCAGCTGCTATGGGACTAAAGTTAAAAGAGGAAAACAGGCCGGGCACAGTGGTGCATACCTATGATCCCAGCAGCTCAGGTAGCTGAGGCAGGAGAATCCATGAGTTCAAAGTCAACCTCAGCAAAAGCAAGGCACTAAGCAACTCAGTGAGACCCTGTCTCTAAATAAATACCAAAAAAATAGGGCTGGGGATGTGGTTCAGTGATCAAATGCCACTGAGTTCAGTCCCTGCTACCAAAAGAAAAAGGAGGCAGGCAGATCCAGGTTTGCACAGAGCACAGTTTATTGGGAGGACTTAGGACAGAAGTGTGGTCTTGGGTGGAAACAAGATGAGTTGGAGCCCTGCAATTTGAATGAGGGGTATATATATGAGTTAGGACAAAAGTAGTTTCATCCTAGCTGGAATGTACCTGGTCTATCTTAAGTTAACATCAAAGACTCAGGTTCATCCTGGAGCCAGGTCCCTTTTGTAAAGCTCTACCCAGCATTCTAAGGGTTTTGTTTATGGTTTATTGGGAAACTATGCAGGAAAAACTGACTAGGGCTACTCAGGGGAAATCGTGATGGTTACGATTCAAGATGGCTGTAGTCATGTCAAGCTGAATTCCTACTGTAATAAATGGATATGAATACTCAGTTGCTGAAATACAAAATAAGGTCATACCTGAAAGACTTACATAGGCTTGTGAAGGAAGAAATGGCCTGGGGTCAGAAGCAGAAATAGTAAAAGAATAAAAAACAAATCATCAAAAGACAACGATGCTATAATGGGAGACAACAAACATAGAAATTAAATTGTATGGAAGCTGGGAAATCAATTCTAAGTCTCTGTAAAATTGTGAGATTTAACCTTTTCTCACATATATAACTAAGAGGTTTGTTTTGACAAAATTTTTGACCAGTGAAGTAAATAAGCCACACTTATCTTTGCTCTTCTGTAGTCATCTCTTTAAGTCATTTAAGTATCTGGAGGAAGATAGGAGAATGCATAGCTTGGATATATAATACTTGTGCTCTGTATTGCAAGAAAGGAAGCTCAGGAGGCCTAACCTCAGTTCAGCCTGAATTTGAATGGAGGCAGAACACCATAGCCCATATGATGAACAGGAGCCTGGGCTCTAGGTGTTGATTTTCCTGTCATAAATCCTAGCTCTGCTACTTAAATTGCTTGATTATCTTGGGAAAGTTATTTAATCTCTGTAAACATTTAAACGAGTAAGCAAGAATAATAATAAAAGATAAATCAGATTCCATGAATCTCCTGTTCAAAATCCTCCAATGGCTTTCCATTGAGTGATTTTCTCCTCACTCCGAGAATAAGACATCTTGTCTTATTCATAGCTATCTCCACAGAACCTAGAACAGTTTCTTACCCAGTATGAGTGCTCAGGATCTGCTTAATTTGTTGAATAAATACATGCTATGGCATGTGAAGCACAGTCTTAGTATGCAGGACCTGAGAAGGAATAAACCCTCCATAATTGTTTGCTGCTGCTGTTACCATTATCCTCTGCTTTATGTATAAGGGTTTTATATATCATTTTATTTAGCAATAAGTCTATTCCCAAATATAAGTTTAAAATTATTGAATTACTGAAGGAAATATAATCCCTTAAAAAATAATTTCAGATCCAGATTGTTAGGATAAAACAGGAAAAATTTTAAAATGCTCAGTTATTATTTAGGGTATATAAGATTTTGTCTATAACAATCAAAAAAAAAAAAGCAAGACCAAAAAGACCTAAATATTAGAGTATATTTTTTATCTCAAAGGCTAACTCATTTATCATAGAGTAAAGGAGAACTGAATTTGAATCAGCCAAAATAAGTTTGACCCTCTCATCATTAAAAAAAATATATGTAAAAACATAGTGACTGGCAAGAATGCTAACATTCTCTATTTTATTCCCATTTCCACTCTAGGTGTTACCACCTCTGCAAACTCCCTGGGAGAGTAATGGGGATTCGAGTGCTTCGTTTTTCTGTAGTGATCATCCTTGTGCTACTACTGGTAGCCGGGGCTTTAACCAATTTACTTCCCAATGTCAAAGAAGACAAGATGCTCACTTTGCGTAGGGAAGTAAAATTTCAGGGCAAGTCCACCCTGGATTCTTTCACTCTTATCATGCAGACGTACAATAGAACAGATCTCTTATTGAGACTTCTAAACCACTATCAGGCAGTGCCACATCTGCACAAAATAATTGTGGTGTGGAACAATGTCGGGGAGAAGGGACCAGATGAGTTATGGAATTCTCTTGGGCCTCACCCTGTTCCTGTGATCTTCAAACTACAAACCACAAACAGGATGAGAAATCGACTCCAGGCTTTTCCTGAGGTCGAAACCAATGGTGAGTTGAAGCTGGCTTCTGAGCTTGGAAGGGTTGTAGGTAACCAGATCTAGGGTGGTGGATTTCTGACTTCCTGCCTGTTTTAATGGTCTGGAGAAAAATGCAGGAATTTGTTATAAGAAACCACCCTGAAAAGCTTAATGAGCCATTTCCAAGATGTCAAGAAGCAGTTTCCTGGGGAGGACAATGTGTGTGTCTTCATCTTACAACAATAACAAAGAGGTTAATATTATTAAATAAATAAATAGAGATATGCTATCATATATATCATTGCATTATAGAAGGCAGTAAGAGGCTATTTAGCTTATGCTGAATATAATTTTGTCACTCTCTTCACATTTATAGCAGCTGCATGAAGTTGTAATTTGCTTAAAAGAACCTTGGCTTTATTTATTTATAGATTCATTAGTTTCTAGGATGATGGATGATAATTACATGATAATTTTCCTTTTAGGCAGTTAGAAAACCAGTTACAATTCAAATAGCTTTTTTCTACTAGACATATTGCTCCAAGAATACATTTCTTATTTACTAATTGAGTCAGAAAATACTTCATTCAAATGACACAACTATATCTTACTACTTTTGTTTTCATTTCCAAACTGTTCAATATAATTTCTTTTCATTTCATTTCAGCGGTATTAATGATAGACGATGATACACTCATTAGTGCCCAGGACCTTGTTTTTGCTTTCTCAGTTTGGCAGGTAATGTTGCTGTATCCTTTATGAAACATATGTATACAATTTTATCTAGTGTTTAACCAGGGCAACACTGTTTAATGTGGGATCTACTCAAAACAGTGTAGATAGTACTTATCTAAAAGATATATAAAATTGTTGTGTGCTTGTCAAGATTTATGCCCTTAGTTAAGCCAACCTGGAAGTTACAGTATCTTTCAACTATATTTAATTTATATTTTGGAATATTAGAAAAAAGAACTTCAATTACTTTCCAGAGAACAATGAGGAAATAATCTGGTGTAGCAAAGGCTATAATGCAGAGATATTTTTTCAAGATATCTCTCAAATGAGAAATGTATTTCTGTATTAATATTATGTATAACTTTTTAGAAAAGAAAGCATTTATTACATCAACAAAATTTAATTCTAAACTACAGCCCGGGCTCTAGGTGAGAAACCATTGTTTAGAAATTGTGCAGTGATAACTTGGCATGTACCATGGTAGGGTTTTACTTGTTTTGTTTTGTTTTTCCTAAATCCTAGCTTATAAATTGCTCACTTGTTCTCCTATTAAATACATGATCATAATTGCTGACTTTTATAAGTTGCACCACAGTTACCTAGAACCAGAACAGCATATAAATACTCTGAAGACCTGTAAGGTGATAAAACACTGTGCTACCTAATAATTTGGTCTAATTTGCACCAAAGTAACTCTACTTCCATTAGCTACTTGGCATATAACATTAGATATTGGTGGTAAGTGGTCCCAGTACTCTGTAGATACCAATATTCTAAAAGCTGTCGTTTTTAACTTCATGCCTCGTATAGTAATCAATACATTGAACTTTTTTTCCCATATCAGCAATTTTTTTCAGCCCTGTAAATAAAGGCTTCTAGGCAAAAAGCTCTAATGTAACGCTAAGAAATTTCTGTTTAAGGTTAAAAAAAATTCAGTTTACCCAACATATAAAGATAGGGACAGGCAGAGTACAAAGACAATCAGAACAATCTAACTGAACAAGAAAGAGATATATGATTTTAGATTTTATTAGTAAAAACATTAAAAACAGTTTCAGTCCACTGCCCATTGCTTCATGCAGTGAGTCATATTGGTGCCCTGCAGATGTAATGAATTGGGGTCCATAGGCAAGCAGGATCCAAGTAGGTGTTCTTCTGAGTCTTTGCAGGTGCCTGTTACCTCCACTTTCAGTGCTGGCCCTTTTCCTTCTCTAGCCATATGAAATTTCTTTCATTGTTTAAATTGTGTAGATGCTACTTCTGTGAAGCTTCCTGGCCTTTATCCCCCTTCTTGTGACCTTCTGCTTTGCCTCTAGCAACACAGTTGTCACTGTCTCCTCCATACTCCCATCACATTTACCCAGCCGCATTTACAGATTGTTCACAGCATTGTAATTCCTTGTTCAATTATCTATATCATTCCCTCCCTAGACTGTGAGTTCTTTGAAATATTTAACTCGGCCTAATTTGTGTTCATTCAATAAATGAATGAAATTCTTGATATTTTATAGGAGTGAACTAAATCTTTCAATCCTGTAACTTCTTGCCTATTTCCTATGCTTCAGTGTTTTTTCTTTTATTGATTGTTTTATTTTTATCACTCTCATCTTAATTGTATGAAGTGTTTTGCTGCCATTTTTTCTTCAAATATCTTAATACATCTGTCATTTATATGTACATATATAATTTATATAGTTACTTATTTATATTATCTCATATTTTTAAAAAGGAAATACCCAAGCTGAGAAAGGATAAAATATAACATTGGTTAAAATCAACAGTGACTTTCAAGAACATTAAAATCAACATGGAAAAACAGTAAAATCATATATATAGATCACAGTTTTAACATCCTTTTCAAAATTGTTGTATCTCGTCTCCTACAATAAATAGCATTCCTGCAGTCAACTTTTCTTGCAGCAACTTGGAAGGACTAGAGTCATTGGTGACTAGAATTTGTCAAGATCAGATAATGTTAGAATATTTGTAAGGTTAGAATTTTTTTTTTCAGAGCAATTTGCAGTGTGATGGAATTTGACCCGTTACCTTATCAGGACACAGATTTATGAAGTTACCTGGAGTTAGATGAAATTAAGATGTATATATATCTTAATCTACCTTAATATTAATCTTTTTCTATGGGTAATAAGAAAAAGTTGACTAATCAGTTTCAATCTTTCATAATAAATGGCCTTTTCCACTATATCTGCTCTAAATAAATGTCATACTTAATTATTCTTTTTCCCTCTTTACAGCAATTCCCTGATCAAATTGTAGGATTTGTTCCTAGAAAGCATGTCTCTACTTTATCAGGTATCTATAGTTATGGAGGTTTCGAACTACAAACACCAGGGTTTGGAAATGGTGACCAGTACTCCATGGTGCTAATCGGAGCTTCATTCTTCAATAGCAAATATCTTGAACTCTTTCACAGACAACCTGCAAGTGTCCATGCTTTGATAGATGAAACTCAGAACTGTGATGATATTGCCATGAATTTTATCATTGCCAAGCACACTGGGAAGACTTCAGGGATATTTGTGAAACCTGTAAACATGGTCAATTTGGAAAAAGAAACCAATGGTGGCTATTCTGGAATGTGGCACCGAGCTGAGCACTTTCTGCAGAGGTCTTATTGTATAAATAAGCTTGTTAATATCTATGATAGCATGCCCTTAAAATACTCCAACATTATGATTTCCCAGTTTGGTTTTCCATATGCCAACCACAAAAGTAAAATGTGAAAGTTAAACAAAAACAAACCTGAAAACTTCTCAGTATTTGAGTAGCTTCTCCATGCTATGTATTTTTGTTCTTAAGCACCAACATGAACTTTTATCTATTCCAGAAGTCTCTACAATAGAAAAAATATGCAGTACTTCTAGGAAATAAAGTTCACATTAACTTCAAAAACCAAGAAGCTAGTCTCATCCACATAGATCTTCTCATGAAGAGTTTTCATCCGAGGTTATAACACCTTGGTTGACCATTTGCTTTGATTCCTGGCATTTGCCTTAATGACCTATAGCAAGCTGTTTCCAGAATTGGAAACTCAAGAAAGGCATTTCTCAGTTTTTTCACTAAGGTTGATTGTTTTAATTTGAAGCCTAAAATGCCTCTTTGGCAAAAGCCTGCAGTATAGGGAAAAGCCATGTGAGAAGTTTCAATCCCATGTGAAAACAAGGAGAAGACGTGGCTGCCAGTGCTTCCCTATGACCTTTCCAACCAGAGTTAGCTCTGCCCAGCATGGTATGGATGCAACGTTTACTGCTATTGTTTTTATTGCTAAGTCTGTTGTGACTGGGAGCATAAGTTTTAGTAGCTAAAAGACGTCTAAGTTGTTTGCTTGATTTTTGTGAGTCTACTGCATGGGTCACCCAAAAATGCAGCCTGTGTTTCTTATATGCAACTTAAATGCAGCAAGGAGTAAATGTGTTACTGCATTTTGTGACTGAATCTGACTTAGAGAATGTACATTCTTATATTTTATGTGGAGTATGTTTAAGAAACGTGTAGAATAACTTCTGGAAGAATGAGTAAGTAGGAACTAGCTGAAGTGAAAATCCTCAATATCAAAAGATCTTTATTATTAAAGTGTAGGTTATCTCATGGATACTAAACAGCTGTGTGTATTACACACAAATGATTGCATTCAGAACATTTTTTTCCTTTTTTTCCTTTGAATAAGATCCAAGGCACTTCATTATGATGAAATTTCAATTACATAGATACAAGAAAAAATAAAAACGGAGTCATAGCAGGAATTCTGGAGGGAGTCCAACCTTCAGTTCATTGTTCAGGTTGCCCATTCTGCTATGTGAATCAATGTCTGTGTCTCACCCAGTCTGTGTTTGGTCTTTGTTCACTACTGCTGACAAGGGGTACTTAATTAGGGCTCCATCACTTTTTCTTCTTCCTCCTTCTCACCCTTCTCCTTTTCCACCACCTTCTTCTCTTTACACAGTGCCTGTATATTCTCAAAGTTGCAAGTATAGTGAAATAATCATGTTAATGTTGCAACATTGAGGTCACAGTTGCAGTTCATTGTATGTTTTGGGTTTTGAGGGGTGTGTTTTTGTTGTTTGTTTTTACACTGGAGTGTGTACGTGTCTTAATGTGGTCAGAATAAGTAAAGTCAATCATCTGCTTTCCCCAATCCTGGCAGTACTTTTTTGCTTTCTGGTATTCCACTCTCAGATAAATAAAATAAACTTTAACCCTCCATGTGTTGTATGTTAATTAAGCAGATTCATGGCTTTGTGGCTGGTGTTTTTGCAAGTCTCTATATTGTGTTATATTGCTAAGGATGAAAGAGAAAAATCAGCTGCCTACTCCATGAGAAAATTTCCCATTAGGAAAATATTCCCAGATTTCATTTCCCATTTTGTGTTTTTAAACTTGCCTTAAGCATGACATAAGTTAATTAGGTCATGTTTTCAGATATCACAGGACAAATATGAAATCAAAGTACAGGCCAGTGGATATTACAAAGAGTCCTGCTTTGTGGCTAGACTTCTACTAACACTATCTTTCCCTGAACTGCTCCTACTCTTTCGCCCCATGATCCAGAAGAGAGATACTCAGGCTAAGCAGTACATACAAGAAGCATTAGAGTGTAAGAGTGAAGTGTGTAGGGTTTGTCGTTAAGAGAGAGTACTTGGAGCTGCGGATGTAACTCCCTGGTATAGTGCTTTGCCTAGCCTATGTGAGGCCATGAGTTCAATCCCCAGACCACCACACACACACACACACACAAATAAAAAAAATAACAGTACTTGAGCTCAGCTCCTTACTAGACCTCACATTTACTGGACAATTCAACATCAGTTTCCTTATCTGCAAAATGAGAATAATATCTACCTAAGTTTTTAAGGAATAAAGGAAATGTCTTGCATAAATGCAGCATAATCCTGTGCCCATTTTAGATAATCAGAAAGTGAAAGCTGTTGTGACAGTGTTACTGATCATGAGGACAAATTTAATCCTACAGTTCACCACCTTGGTAGAAAAAAGGCCTGCATCCACCAGTTGAGATATTCAAGACATTGTTTCTGTGTAACATTAGACAAGGAGACACGGTAATTTCTTCTCATTCTCACTTTTTCAAAGTTTCAAATACCATTTTTATTATCACAGCAGTCCATATTCTAGCAATTTTGGCATATCTAGAACAGTATAAGGCTATGGTGATTGCTTCTCATTTTCAATTTATTTCAGCTACCTTTATTATGACAGCCCACTAACCCAATTAACAATGGCATTTTTTGGTGTATTCATACTTTTCCAAGCATACATTTTAATAGTATAATTGTTTGGAATTTCTTTGTATGAATAAACCATGATTTATGCAATCAATTATTACCATTTTATTTGATAATGTTTTAATATTACCACATCTGGATAAGCATCATTGCCTTGAACACTTGAGCCTATCCAAAATTACTTCTTTAAAATCAAGTCCAACAAAGTTCAACACCTGAATCTAGCTAGTAGTATTCACGTTTTTATGGTTTTCAATATATATTGGTAAATGCCTCTTGGAAGTGTTGCCATGGCAACACTATTAATATCACATCTAGAATGCTTGTTTCCCATCAATCTTCCCAACCTTGTGTACTTAGAACTTTATTTATTCCATGTGCAAAACACTTTAAAGCTGCAGGATTTGGAAGATTTCTCATTCACAGAATGCTGTCAAAGGGAAGATCTGAAGGCAGTATAAGCTTCAAGAAGTTTCTGAAGTGCTTCTAGAAATGCTACTCCAAGGTTTAGAGAACAGGCAATGAATTCGTGATCCTTTTCTGGTCCCCACAATTCAACATTTGGAAGCAACAGAAAGCGCTCATATTTCTCCCTTGAAAAGATTCCAGGCTTTGACCCCATGGTCAGGAGTGAATAAGTTGTTTGGGGGAGGGAGAGTCTATACGCTTGCGTGCACTACATGAATTTGAGGGGTGTGACGGGAAGGAGGGAATGGAGGGCACTGCTGTGAATAGATGAGGAATTTGAAGGGGCTGATTTAAGTGGTAAGATTAGATTATTTTCTATCTCATACCGGTTTTTGTTATTTTGTCACTAGGGTCCTCCCAACTTTGTTCTCTTTCTTCTCTCTCTTTCATCCGTCTTTCACACTTTCCTTTCCTATCTTTCCCTTTTCAAGAAGGCCCTCTTAATGTAAAACTCAAATAGTTTCTTTAAATGTACTTGCCCCGGGCAAAACGAAAAGAACATTTGATGCACCATGAACATAATCCTAACTCCACTTAATTTTCTTATCTGCAGAATGAGGAAATACCTATCCTAAAACTGCAGGTTTCTTTAGTTTTCCAAGAATATAACATATGGAAAAAACTTTACAATATCAAGAAAATCAAAATTTTTTAAAAATTCATCATAGAAAAAAACAATTTTGCCAAGAGTTCAGAGAACTATTTTTTTTTATTTTGAAGTATAACTGTGTCAAATTATAACTTAGAGTATGAAAAGAAATGAGAATTAATATTTTGTAAATATTAAAAAAATTAAGGAAGCCTCTGAAGCTATAGCACAAAGCGATATTTAAATGAAGTATTTATCTAATCTCGATATGCCTCTTCAACCTCTTTTTTTTTTTTTTTTTTTTTTTTTTTGGTACTAGGGATTGAACTTGGGGGTATTCAACCACTGAGCCACATTCCCAGTCCTATTTTGTATTTTATTTAGAGACAGGGTCTCTGAGTTGCTTAGCATCTCGCCATTGCTGAGGCTATTCAGCCTCTTTTTTCATGTCATACTTCTTTTATTTGAAAGCAAAAGAATCAAACTCTTGATTGGAATATCTTAAAGTAGTTTTAAAAACAAAATCTGAAGAAAGCAGCCTTACTTTACAGTAATAGTTATTAACCTGGGTTAATTTTGTTCCCCAAAGAATATCTGACAATGTTTAGAAACATTTTTGATTCTTACAACTGGGGGATGCCACTGGCACCTAGGGAGTAGAGGCCAGGGATGCTGCCTCACCACATGTCAGCAGTTCTGCAAGTAAAAAAAATGCTTGGCATTATATTACAAAACATTTGATTTATATATCTACATGACACACTTTCTCACACTGCAATTTCATTCTTAAAGTTTTAAGATGTCTATTGGAACAGAAAATTAAGGGGGGAAATGCATTTATATTACTGATAAGACATCTGGTACATGATTCTGTGACTTCTGCCATTTGGGGGTTGGATCTGGAATCTCCCCTAAAGGCTCATGTGTTGAAAACTTGGTCCCCAAAACAGGAGTGCTCAGAGGTGGGGATTTGGGGAAGTGAGTGGATCATGAGAGCTCTGACCTCATCAATGGATTAATCAATTAATGGTTTATAATTGGACTCTCGGAAGGTGATGGAAACTGTAGGAGTCTGATTGGAGGGAGTGGGTCCCTGGGGCTTGCTCTGGAAGAGTACATCTTGTTCCATTGTTCTGGCCCATATGTTTACATATATCCACATATATCCTTCTTGGCTTCCTGGCTGCCACAAGGTAAGCAGTCTCTTCCCCCACATGCTCCTGCTATCATGATGTACTGCCTTACCCAGAAACAATAGCCACGTGACCATGGAATGATGCCTCTGAAACTATAAACCAAAATAAATTTTTCCTCCTTGAAGTTGATTTTCTCAGGTATTTTGTCACAGCAACAAAAAGCTGACTAACAAACCAACCCTTATGGAGAAAGCAGAAATTCCCCCTCTTAAGATTTATTTCTGGGGGCTGGGGCTGTAGTTCAGTGGTAGAATGCTTGCCTTGCATGCGTGAGTCACTGGGTTCAATCCTCAGCACCACATAAAAATAAAGATATTGCATTCATCTACAACTAAAAAACAGATTTATTTCTGACTTATTTTTTCTCTAATCCACATGCCTCCTTCTATTTTCACATCTGAAGAAATTGACAATGGAGCTTGATTTCTGGGAAGGGCATGTGAATACACACATATTTCTGAAACCCTAGAGAGCAATATTACATAATACACTGTGTATTTTAATAACATGTCTCTAGTTAAAGAAAATTGAAATAGTTGATTTGAAATAAGCTAAATATAAACTCTTAAGTAATTTATGTGCGTATATTTTTGGTTTAAGCAAAAAATATAAACAACATATAGCTAGTAAAAACAACGTATATAGATAGGAAAAACTGGAATGGGAGAATCAGGGAACTGTTTCTAATCAGCAAGGTGACCAAATTATTTAAATTTATCTGGGTCTCAATTTTCACATCTATAAAAGAGAGGGACAAATTAAATGATCAGTATGTATCTGTTCAATTGTAAAATCCTATATTCCTAAATCAGAGTGTTGAATTAGTAGATTTTTAAAATAGTCACGTTATACTTCTTGACAAGAAATGATACCCTTGAGTGTAACTCTGTTGGCACTGGCTACCACCCCTCCACAACCTAAGCCTGTCTTTCCAGGAGCACTTTCTGAAGGTGCGTTTTAAGTTAACAAACTCCACTACTTGTAGTGTTTTAGGACCAAAAGACATGCTGACAACTGACTGGAAGAGGTTATGATTTAAAAGTTATTTTACATCTTAAAGCTTCTGTTTAAAGGATGCTACTGGCCATTATGAGGAATCCAAAGAGTGTTATCACAGGCTAACAAGCCACTTGAATCAAATTGACCTATGATTCAGAAATTATCATTTACAGCTCCTAATTTGTTAAACCCAGAATGCAAATACAAGTTTTGAAGAAAAGACTGTTCCATTTAGTTATAAACACAATTTTTATGGAATTTCCTTTCTTACCAGCAGATGTCAGTATGACCTAAATAACTAACATTTGTTATCAATTTTTAAATACCTACCAGTAAACAGTAAAAACATTCTTAAAATAGCAAAGTTCAAAACTTGTCAATGCTTTTGATTAAGGATATCTTAACTGGAGCTATAGAAACATCAATCTTTCAAAAGTTATTTAGTTAAAAATGAGTGCTGGCCCAGGTAAATCACATTACATAAGCTATAATATATGTTATCATTATAAATTATGTGACAGTAGCATTTCTTGGTGACATATAAAAGATATGAACTTGATTAAAAATTCTAATATACAATAAAGTATTGAGTAACATTATTTTTTAAACTCACACATCATAGACACTACAACCAAAAGAAACTCATTTAGGGGTGGGAGTGGTGCCACACATCTATAATCCCAGTGGTTCAGGAGGCTGAAGCAGGAGGATTGTGAGTTCAAAGCCAGCCTCAGAACTTACCGAGGATCTAAGCAACTCAGTGAGACCCTGTCTCTAAATAAAAATACAAAAAAAAAAAAATAGGGCTGAGGATGTGGCTCAGTGGTTAAGTGCCCCTGGCATCAATCCCTGGTACCCCTCCTCCCAAAAAAATAAAATAGAGAGAAAGAAACTCATTTATCTCTGTGTGACATATGCTGAGATAAACACATTAACTCCTAATGAAAACTAAACATCAGTAGTGTGAAATGATTTGTTTTCTAGAATGTAGCCTTTTGCTTTTAGCAAAGTTTTAGTTCTAATTACAGCAAGAGCAGCACCTATTACATGCTGAACACTCAGTTTCCATTAACCCCTTTGGTCTTTGCTGAAACCCTGCACTGTAGATATTTGTATCACCCATAAGATACAATAACTGGTGTTCATAGATGTAAAGTGTTTATCCAATAAAAGGCTACACAGAAAGCCAAAATGATAGACTACTGATTCCAAAGCCGTGCTCTTCTCTTCATGTAGTATTCCATTTCTTTGAAATTGTCCTTTCATGACTCTGCATTGAGGAGACTTCTCATTGCTTATTTATCAACCTTGGAGGTGATAAATAATACTTGTACCAAGTATTTCTGCAGCAATTATATGGAACACAGCTAAAAGTAGATGAAAACAAGGATAAAATGAAGGAATATGTGTAAAATTACTTTTTAAAAGCAAAGATGATACTTTCTTATCAAATTAAATATGCATTTACCATATAATAGCAATCCCATGCCTAGATAAAACTTTATTTGATAATCATTTATGTACCAGTTTTTGTGTGGATATGCATATTTTCACATTTCCTGGGTAAATATCTAGGCATGGGATTGCTATTACA
The DNA here is from genome assembly GCA_028644305.1 of Xerus rutilus. Lineage (NCBI taxonomy): Eukaryota > Metazoa > Chordata > Mammalia > Rodentia > Sciuridae > Xerus > Xerus rutilus. Next base: position 78,557,267 of record CM053400.1, on the reverse strand, counting down.
TGGTAAATGCATGAAAACTGAAAATAGGAGGAACATCAGAAAAATAGAATAGAGCTGCCTATCACTCATCCTCCCTGCAAAAAGGGACCACAACAGAGTAAATGACAATATTCCAGCTGAAATGAAGTACACTGGACAGTAGTAGGGAAGTGGTGTAATCCCTGTGAAGCGTGATAACCCAAGATAGCACCACAGAGAGGAGAGAGGCACCCTGCCTATGCCCTACTCAGATTGATTCAAAGCCAAGACAGACTTCTCCTTACAGTGACCCCAATAGTCATCAATACCACTGCAGACAAATTTACAGGAGATTCCTGCAGCCCTCACAAGCCTCAAATATATTTGGAGTTGCCCAGAGTTCATGTGGCTCTATTACCACAGAGTAGAAGCTCACATTGTACATCCCTAACCCCTGAGATCTAATGACTTGACACCATCTTAATACTGGACTTACTATTAGAGAGCATCCTGCCCTGAGAGCTAGTAGCCACAGCAAGTCTCCACACTTAAGACTCCACCATCATTCCACCTCGCTCACACAAGAATACAACACCCTGGACGCCAAACTCATGAAGGGCCCCTTTCCCTGAAAAATAGGCACTCACACTGAAAGGAAGCTAAAATATAACTGATGGCTCAAGTATACCTGTTCCTAGACTGACAGTCAACCAGGAGGCAACCGTGTCTCCTGCCCCAAGAACTCACTGCAGTTAGCTGGGCTCCTGCAACTGGCCTCACATGTAGCCAGGTGGTGCTCTGCCCCAGACCATCTGCATGAACCTGCCACATGGCTAATTGGCCACTGGTTTATGCTCCTTTAGCCTGGTCCAACAGCCAGTCAGGCAGTGGTCTTGCTCCACTAGTGAACTCATAACACAACTGGCTGCCTAACACCACATACACACACACAGAACCTGAAACTGGCCCAATCCTCAGGTAGGTAGCACCTTTGGTCCCAGAAAATCACAATCACAAATACAACCTAGGCTATTGACACAACCAAATGATGAGGATTACAGCTGAAGAAACTGTACAGAGAACACTCTACTGAAAACACCCAGAACCAAAGCCCACACACCATATCTAGGTAACACTCTATCAACCATCCACAGGAAAATGGCTTTCTCTACAGAAAAATAAAAACAAAATTTTAAAAACTCCATAAAATTTGAAAAGGCAAATGAAGTACTAGATGCACAGACATCAATGCAGAAACACAAGAAAAATTTAGAAAAAAAAAGAAAACAAGTAAACAAAAGATTCCCAAGGGAACACATAACTTCTCTAGTCATTGAATCCAAAGAAAAGGAACTTTACAAAATGCCTGAAAAGGAATCTAAAAATAATGATCTTAAGGAAGCTCAGCAAGATACAGAGAATAGAGACAGACAATTCAATGAAGTCAGGAATGCAATTCATTATCTGAATGAGAAATTAATAAAGATATAGGCATTATAAACAAGAATCCAACAGAAATCTTGCAGCTGAGGAATTCAATAAATTAAATAAAAATATAACTGAGAGCCACAACCTATTAAGCATAAAAAACAATTTCTGATCTTGAACACAGATCTTTTGGATTAATCCAGTCATAGGATGAAAAACAATGAAAAATAATGAAGACTACCTACAAGATCTATGATATAACAGTAAGCATATAGATATCTACATTATGGAAATTTTAGAGGAAAGAAAGAACAAGCAGGGCAGAGAAAGCATACTTAGCAAAATAATAGCTCAAAACTTACCAAACTATGGGAGATATATGGACATCAAAATCAATGAACCTCAAAGAATTCCAATTAGATTCCAAAAAGGTCCTCTCAAAAACACATTGTAATAAAACTGTCAAAGGTCAAAGACTTTAAAAATAGACTTTAAAAAGCAGCAAGAGAAAAACAAAAAGTCACATATAAAGAAACACTCATTGGATTAAGAACAGATTTCTCAGCAGTAGCTCTTCAGGCCAGAAGAAAATGCAATGCTATATTCAAAGTACTGAAAGGAAAAAATACAAACTAAGAATAGTAGAATGAGGAAAGCTATCCTTAAAAAATAAAGGAGATGTAAAGTTTTTCTCTGATAAACAAAAACAAAATTCATCGCCACTAGACCAGTTTTACAAGAAAGTTTTAAAGTAGTCCTACTTCTAGAAGTGAAATGATAATAATTACCATTATAAAAACATGCAAAAGTATAAAACTCCATAGTAGAGTGGATGCACAAATGAGAGGATAAGGAATCAAACTTTATCACTACAGAAAACTGCCAAACACAATGATAAACACAAGAGAAGAAGAAAGGGACAAAGACACACAAAACAACCAGAAAACAACAAAATGACGGGAGTATGTTACCTATCAAGAGCCTTGAGTGTAAATGGATTTAATTTCCCTATTAAAAGATGTAGACTAAAACACAAGACCCAACTATATGCTTTCTATAAGAACCTCACCTCAGCCCATTTATTGATTGGGTTGTTTGTTTTCTTGGTGTTAAGTTTTTTGAGTTCTTCATATATCCTGGAGATTAGTGCTCTATCAGATGTGCATGTGGCAAAGATTTGTTCCCAGAATGTAGGCTCTCTATTCAGTTCATTGATTGTTTCTTTTGCTGAGAAGAAGCTTTTTAGATTGAATCCATCCCATTTATTGATTATTGATTTTACTTCTTCTGCTATAGGAGTCTTGTTAAGGAAGTAACGTCCTAATCTGACATGATAAAGATTTGGGCCTATTTTTTCTTCTATTAAGCGTTAGGTTTCTGGTCTAATTCCCAGGTCCTTGATCCACTTTGAGTTGAATTTTGTGCATGGTGAGAGACAGAGGTTTAGTTTCATTTTGCTACATATGGATTTCCAGCTGTTTTTAAGTCTTCTGGGTATAGACCAAGGAGTGGGATAGCTGGGTCAAAAGTGGTTCCATTCCAAGTTTTCTAAGGAATCTCCATACTGCTTTCCAGATTGGTTGTACCAATTTGCAGTCCCACCAGCAATGTATGAGTGTGCCTTTTCCCCCACATCCTCGCCAACACTTATTGTTGTTTGTATTCTTGATAATTGCCATTCTGAATGGCGTGAGATGAAATCTTAGGGTAGTTTTGATTCGCATTTCTCTAATTGCTATAGATGTTGAACATTTTTTCATATGTCTATTGATCAATTGTACTTGGTCTATACCCAGAAGACTTAAAAACAGCATACTACAGTGACGCAGCCACTTCAATGTTTATAGCAGCTCAATTCACAATAGCTAAACTATGGAACCAACCTAGATGCCCTTCGATAGATGAATGGAATAAGAAACTGTGGTATATATATATACACAATGGAATATTACTCAGCAACAAAAGAGAATAAAATTATGGCATTTGCAGGTAAATGGATGGAGTTGGAGAATATCATGCTAAGTGAAGTAAGCCAATCTCAAAAAAACAAATGCCGAATGTTCTCTCTGATAAGTGGATGCTGATCCATAATGCGAGGGAGGACACAGGAAGAATGAAGGAACTTTGGTTACAAGGGTGGGAAGGGGGAGGGCACAGGGGGACAGTAAAGATGGTGGAATATGATGGACATCATAGCCCTAGCTTTATGTATGACTGCATGTATATTGTGATTCTACACCTCATACAAGCAGAGAAATGAAAAGTTGTGCTCCATCTGTGTGCAATGAATCAAAATGCATGCTGCTATCATGCATACCTAAGTAGAATAAATAAATAATAAATTTTTTTAAAATTTTTTTTTTTTTAGTTGTAGATGGACACAATGTCTTTACTTTATTGCTTTGTACGTGGTGCTGAGGATCGAACCCAGGGCCTCACACATGCAAGGCAAGCGCTCTACCACTGAGCTACAATCCCAGCCCCAAATAATAAAATTTTAAAAAAAGAACTTCACCTCACCAATAAAGACACACACGGAATGAAAGTAAAGGAATAGAAAAAGATATTCCATGCAAACAGAAACCAAAAGAAAGCAAAAGTAGCTCTACTCAAATTAGATTTTAAAAAAATTAAAGATTTTAAGCCAGAAACTACAAAAAAAGACAAAAGAGGTCATTATATTATGATAAAAGGATCAATTTAGCTAAAGAATATGACAATTAAAATTAATGAGTCCCCAATACCAGACCATTCAAATATGTAAAGCAAATATTATTGGATGTTAAGGGACAGATTCCAGTACAATAATAATACAACAGTAATTGGGGATTTTAACACCCACTTTCATCAATAGTTAGATCATCCAGACAGAAAATCAACACTGAAACATTTGAGTTAAACAATAATATAGACCAAATAGACCTAATAGACATTTACAGAACATTCATCCAATAATTGCTGATACATGTTCCCATCAGCACATTTCCAAGATAGACCATATGTTAGGCCACAAAATCAGTCTCAACAAATTTTTAAAAATTTAATCATATCGTGTATCTTCTCTGACCACAATGCAATAAAATTAGAAGGTAAGAACAAAGAAAATTGTATAAACACATGAAAATTAAACAACATGCTCCTGAGTAGCAACGAGTTGATAAAGATATTCATAGTATTATTTTTTAAATGTCCTGAAACAAATAAAAATGGAAACATATCAAAAATCTATCACAGGAGGAAAGTTTGTAGGAATGAACACTTATGTTTAAAAATATAGAAAGATTTCAAATGAACAACCTAATAACACAACTCAAGTAACTAGAAAAACAAATCTAAAATTGATAATGGAAAGAAATAAGATCAGAATACAAATAAATGATATTGAGACTAAAAAAGATCACTGAAATAATAAATTGATTTTTTTTAAAAAGATAAAATGGATGTATTCTTAGCCATAATAAGAAAAAAGAGAGACCCAAATAACATTTTTTTGCATATTATCTCAAAATCACAGGCAATAATTGATAGATGGAATTATATAAAATTAAATAATTTCTGCACAACTAAGGGAACAATCAATGGAGTGAAAAGACAACTTATAGAATGAGAAAGATTATTTGTGAATTATCTGACATGAGATTAATATTCAGAATAAGTAAAATCTCAGACAACTCAATAGCAAAAACCAAATAATCCATTTAAAAACTACATAAATGATCTGAACAGACATTTTGCAAAAGAGGATATACAAATGACTAATAAGTATATGAAAAAACTGAACATTACTAATAAGAGAAATGAAAATCAAAACTATAATGAGATATCATCTCACCCTAGTTAGAATTGCTATTATTAGAAAGACAAAAGGCAGAATTCCTATATGGTATCAGAAGGAATATAAATTATTAATAGCCATTAAGTATATTTTTCCTCAAAAAACTAGCAATAAGGCTACCATGTCATCCACCTATTGGATCATATGGATATATATCGGATATATATCCAAAGGAAGTGAAATCAGTATGCCAAAGAGACATCTGTGTCCCATGTTTTCTACAAAACTATTCCTGGAATAGTTAAGAATAGCCAAGATATGTAATAAACCTAAGCATCCATCAACAGATGAATGGATGCTATGGTTTGTATATGTGGTGTCCCCCAAAAGCTCATGTATAAGACAATGCAAGAATGTTCAGAGGTGAAATGATTAGATTATGAGAGTTATAATCAGTGGACTAATACTCTGATATGATTTAACTGGGTGGTACCTGTAGGCAGGTAGAGTGTGGCTGGAGGAGGTAGATCACTGGGGGCATGCCTTTGGGTATATATTTTGTCCCTGGTGAACATAGCTGTCTTTCTGCTTCCTTGCTGTCATGTCCTGAGCTACTTTCCTCTGCCACACTCTTTTTTTTTTTTTTAACAGATATTTCTTTATTTTTTTTTCTTTTTTTTTTTTATTTAAATGCATTTCAAATCATAGTACATAACCAGATCTCTGTTTTTCCATTTCTCTGATTGCAAACCAAATAAAGTCTCAACATTAGAGTCTTCATAGATGTGTCAGGGGTAGTAAAGACCATCTCAAATAACCATCATTACTATGCCCATTTCCCTTACCTTCCTCCCCCCTCCCCCAACCATGTTTAGAGTTCCTGCATTTCTCCAATGTTTCCCGTTCCCACCCCCCC
>CM053400.1:78531585-78550690 GCA_028644305.1 Xerus rutilus | reverse complement strand
TGCTCCCAGAGTGTAGGTTCTCTGTTCACCTCACTGATAATTTCTTTTGCTGAGAAGAAACTTTTTAGTTTAAGTCCGTCCCATTTATTGATTCTTGCTTTTATTTGTTGTGCTATAGGAGTCTTGTTAAGGAATTTGGGGCCTAATCCAACGTGATGGAATTAGACCAGAGACCTTGCGTCTAATTGAAGAAAAAGTAGGCCCAAATCTGCCACACTCTTCTACAGTGATATTCTACCTCACCTTGGACCCAAAGTTATGGAGCTGGTTGACCATCAACTGAACCTCTGAAACCATGAGCCAAAATAAACTTTTTCTTCTCTACCTTGTTTCTGTCAGGTCTTTTGGTCACAGTGATGAAAAAGTTAGCTAAAAAAAAAAAGATAAAGAAAATTTGGGATGAATATACAATAAAATATTATTGAGTCATGAAAAAGAAACACCATCATTTGCAGCAACATGGATGGAACTAGACGACATTATATTAAGTGAAATTGGTCAGGCATGAAAAGACAAATGCCACATGTTCTCACTTACATGTGGGAGCTAAAATTTGTCTCTTAATAGGGAATAGAACAGTGGTTACCATAAGCTGGGAAGACTATGGGCAAAGTAGATGGAGAGAGGACAGTTAACTGATTCAGGGGTACAGTTGGATAGGAAGAATGACTTCTAACATTCTAAAAACAGAAGGAAAACTATGTTTGACAATGATTAATAGATTATTTCAAAATAGCTACTAGAGAGGATTTTGAATGTTCCCAGCACAAAGAAATGAAAAGTGTCTGAAGTGACTAATAGGCCAGATACCCTGATATGAACATTATACATTGTTTACATTCATTGAAACGCCACATTGTACTTCATGAATATGCAATTATTATGTGTAAATTAAAAAGAAATTGTGTGTGTGTGTGTGAGTTAAAAATAGCCCAAGTTTTCATCCACTAAAGTATAAATATATTGTGGTCTATCCATACGTAGAATACTTTTCACAATGAAAGGGAACAAACTTCTGATACTTGGAACAGCATGGCTAAATCTCAAAAGTATTAAGCAAAACAAAAAGCACAAACATAGAAGGCCATGTCCTATATGATCTCATGTACATGACTTTCTGGAAAAGGTAATACTAGAGAGTCATAAGACAGATTAAGTAATTACCAAGGCCCGGTGGGAAAGTGTGGATTGACAACAAAAGAGCATGAGGGAATTTCAGGGTAATGTAGTATTTTCTAGATTATGGTTGTGGTGGTGGCTATGTGACTATACAAATTTATTAAAACTCATAGAACTGTATACTTACGAATGATGAATTTTACTTTAAGTAAATTTTTTATCAGTATACCAGACTTTTTTCAAAAGTGAAAGACATTGGACATGTAAGTATTTTCGATATCACCAGTAATAACATTTCTTAATTATTGAGTCAAATAACAAGAGACGGAAGAGAAGTTAACAAACAACCCAAGTCCTTGCCCAGACTGGGAATGGAGAATAAAAACTAGCACCCTAGAGCTAGCTGACCAGCCCACTTGTGTGACCTTGCATGAAGCAGTACTTCTGTCCAAGTCTTAGTTTACCTACTGTTAAGTAAATCACATTCAATTTTCAAATTCTTTAGATGTCTTAAACTTCTCAAGCTCAAAAAACGAAGCAAGGACCACTTTTACTATTCCAAAAACTTTTCCCTTTGCTTGTTATTAAAGAAAAGTACAGACCTCACATGTAATTTCTTCAGTAGGGAAGAGGGGTTAATAATCTTAGTTATTATCACTCACCCATTCCTTTGGAGAGGAAAATTATGCAATTTGGCCAGCAGATGTCATGCACTCATTTGTGAAAACCTGACAATTCTTCATATCAAAATGTTTTTTAAATGAATGTTTGCCTAATATTTTTACCTGTACTGATTATGAACATTGTTTCTCAAAAAAAAAAAGAGAGAGAGAGAGAAAAGAAAATGTCCTAAATATTCAATCTGTTCCTCATTTTTTCCCCTTCCGTCTAATTAAGTATGCTAAATATAACTACAAAGATGGGGGGAAGTCTCTTTTATTCCAGTATGGTTAATGTTTCAATGATTTTTTTTAAATGTAATCATGGCTATACAGATATAACTTACCCAATCTTGGCAAACTTATTTCTTTAACAGTATTCTCTTCATTCTCCATGTCATCTGCTGCTGAAGCTTCCTCTGGTACCTCATATACCATACAACTTTATGCTAAGCAAAACAAGTTTCCAAGTTGTCTTGTAACTTTAGTACAACTGTCTTTTCTCTTTTGACTATAAATTCCTGGGAGAACCATTGCTGTTCACCCAACCATGTAGCATAGTACCTATGCTCAAAATGTTTGTTGGTGGTGCACAAATCAGTGAACTAATGAATTTGAATTTGAATCAATCTTATATCTCAAAATAGGTAGTGTTTCTATGACTAGGTGAAAAGTAAAAAGACCAACAAGTGGTCAGAACAATTAAAAACCACAGAGAGGCATGTGACTATTTTCCCTGGAGGAACACAGGAGATAATTGTGGCTTATAGAGAGAAGTAAAGGCAGCAACATGAAGAGACCAAAAGCACTGAAGATAACAAAATAGATATGGCTTATGTAATAAGCTAGTAGAAAGTCTTAACTGTTTAGTGCCAAAGACATCTGGAGATTTGGCATCTGGGAATGCCTATGGACTCCTCAGAATAATGTTTTCAAAAAACATAAAATACTTAACAGTTACAAAGAAAACTTAATTACATTTAAGTAGAGTTCTCAAAATATTTCAAACAATTTATTTATAAGATCTGGCAGCAGGTTTAAAATAACTACTATAATTTCATTAAAGTGATGAGTATAAATGATATTTTGAGAAATCTGAGACAACTATAAAATGATATGAAAAAATATTTTTGACAGTCACAGGTACTGTTAATCTTCTGTAATTTTTGCCTAAATTTGAAATGGGTAAAAATGCTAGATTTCAATTTCATGGAATTAAAGTTGTATTTTTTCTCCTTTCTAAATTCATAAATCCCCTGGTCTCCATTTCTGAACCATTTGAGGAGGTCTACAGATCCAAAGTCAGGAACTTTTGGGCTAAAGGGAAGATAGAATAATAGAAAAGAGGGATTTTGAAACACAAAGAACAGAAAAATTTTTCTTCTACCTGCTTCCCTTTTTCCTTCAGAAAGCTCACAGTATTCACATCCTCAGTGTATTAGCTTTGCAACCTTGTGACCAAAATACCTGACAAGAACAACTTGGAAAGGAAAATCTACTTTAGTTCATGGTTCCAGAGCTTTAGTCCACGTTCTGCCAAGTGGTCTGGGCCAAGGTGAGGCTAAGCATCATGATGGAATGGCACGGCACGGCAGAGTAATGATGCTCCATTGGCAGCAGCCAGGAAACAGAGAGAGGGAAGCTGGGAGGGGCCTCAAGGAAGTGCACCCTCCCATGGTATACCCCCAGTGACCCACCTCCAGCAACACACCACCTGTCTATAGTTACCATCCAGTCAGTCCATTCAAACAAGGATGGACCAATTAGGCTACAACTCTTACAATCTAATCATTTTGTATCTAAATATTCCTGCATTAACACAGTAGTTTTGGGGGGACATCTCTTATCTAAACCACAACACTTACTTCTTACTTATTCTTGCCCCTTTATAGTAAGGATTGTATCCCTGTCACCCCATTAAATTATCCTTTCCCTGGCCATGCCTGACATCTTGGAATTGCATAGTCCAATGGTTGGTTCCTACCTTTTCTGATTTCTCTTCAGCCTTTCTACTTTTGACAGTACTCTTTTTAAACCTTCTTTCCTCCTTTAGCTTAACTCATTCTTCTCTTACTTCTTTGGAGGCTCCTTTTCAGCCTCCTCTCCTATATCCTCTTCTGCCTGTGGATGCGTCTCTGGAGTTCTATTTGTGCTCTGCTTTTCTTCTTCTCTCCCCAATTTCTATGAGATTTCATAGATCTCATCTATGTCTCTAGCCCAAGCTTCTTTCTTGATCATAGATTCCTATATTCATGACATAGGAGCCATGACATAACTTTTCTGAAACGTACCAACAGTCTCTCAAATTCAACATATCCAAAATTAAACTCATCCTATTCCCTCCTTGATTCTTTCTTATGTTCCCTATGTTGGTGAATGACATTGCATTCCGAAAGTTGCCCTAGTCAAGAGTCTGGAAGTTATTTTTTACTTTTTTATTCCTTCCTCACCCCTAAGCATAAAATCAATTGCCAATTTTTCAAGATTATTTATCTTTAAGATGTCTAAGCTTGTCCCTTTTTCTGCTCTACTATTACTGCATTAGACATTTTAATAGCTACCAATCATTCATTGCTTACAATGTGTCAGGTACTATGCCTAGTGTTTTAAACATGTTGTCTTGCTTAATGCTCCTATCATACCAGGGGGTAAGAATTATTATGTCTGTAATTACAAGTGAGGAAATAGAAGCCAAAGAAGGGTAAGAATTCGTCTAAGGTTTAGGGCTTTTAAATGGCAAAGCTAGGATCAGAGCCTTGGTCTATTGGACTCTAAAGTTGTACACCTCCTTGTTTCCAAGATCTCTGGTATTCCTTACAAAAATCATACTACCAATAAAATTCTTCCTCTCAGAGTCAAATTTAATTACCTTATTCTGCTGCCTGTTATTTTTGGGAGTTCCCAAGCACCTTCACTATAATGCTAATTCCTAAACTGACCTTCCTGAGCTTGCCCTTGCTTACTTACCTCCCCAGGCTCCTCTCTTGCCCCCACCCAGCTGGCACTCCACAATCAGGTGCTGTTTACCTACCTTCATACTTTCTTCTCCAACCTACTGTATTAGTTCGCTATGGCTGCCAGAACAAAATGCCACCAGTACTTTAAATAACATTTTTTTCATAGTTCCAGAGAACTATGAAAAAGTTCTGTGAGAACTGTGAGAAGTTCCACATTTCAGATCCAATTATTTTCTTTTCTTTCTGTGAGTTTTGTTTTGATCAATGTGCCTATTTTGACCATATATTTTATCACCTATTTAGTTATTATGAAAATATGCTGGCTAGGATGGGGCACCCTACTTGATCTCTTTTTCATGCAATAGGTTACACTTCTATGTATTTGATTCTTCCTCTTTAGGAGAGAGTTTAGGTAATCACTTAGCATTCCACAAACATACTTACTTAGCAGCTACTGCATAGCACTGTTAGATGCTCAAGATGTAAACAAGGATAAGAAACAGTCATTGTTCTCAAAATATGGAAGGAAACAAGCACATCACGTGGTACAAAGAGTAAAATAGCTCTTCCTGGAGGGTAGAATGGAACAAAAGGAGGAAATACATAACTTACACCATAATTTGGCTGTTCTTTTCTAACATGATGTCACTGATCATGTCTTGCTATGGCCCCTTGTGATCAGGGAGCTCTGAGCTCAGGAGTTAGATGGACCTGGGTTCTAATTCCATATTCATTATTTAATACAACATGAATGTGACAAGTTTTTTAATATCATTGAGGTTAACTTACTTAATGCTCAAAGTAAAGTTTACTGTAAGGGAGGCAATATGTGTAATGGCTAAGGGGTAAAGTTCCACACCTGGATTCACCCAGGTGATCTTGGACAAGTTACTTAATTTTTCCATTTCTCAGCTTTCTCATTTATAAAACTAGGATCAGGGCCTTGGTCTTGTGGACTCTAATACCTCCTTGTTGTCTGGATCTCTGGTATTTCTTACCAAAATCATGCTTCCACTAAAATTCTTCCTCTCAGAGGCAAATTCAGTCACCTTACTCAGCATTGATAAAATGTATACAATTTTACCATTGATTTTTGTTTCAGAATAAATTATTTAAGTACATAGAATGCTCTTCTTCCCTCAGGTAATTGCACAGCTGGCAGCTGCGCGCTACCCGGGTCTCTGCTAGCATGTTACCTATCAGTCAGGCTATTGCAGTCCTGCTGTCCTTTCCCTCTGTTTTATACCTGCTTAGTACATTGTTATCTGACATATATTTTGCCTGTTAGTTTATTTAGTTCTGTCTTCCTTCACTAGAAGTTAAGGTAACCTTTATACTTTTTAATTTGCTAGACACTTGTTTAAGTACTAATTGTTGATCATTTACAAAACTGACTAAAATGTGACCCTTAAAGCAAAGGTTGAAAGATTTCAAATTGTTTTCAAACAAACATGTTGTCTAAACACAATTTACAGTAAACTTAGAAACTTTGGGTTTAAATGCAAACAACTTATTTTTTCTCTTTCCCCAATATTCCTTGGGGTAATCCAAGATTTCCAAGAAAGAATTTATAGAATTTACTTTCTTTAATCTACTCTTATGATGACATGAATGGTTTGCTAGAATATTCTAAAGTTATATCAGCCATGCATTATTGAAATAATCCAATTTGATCATGATCATTTTGTACACTGTACATGGTTAGTTTTGGTTTGCTGACTTTTTTTTAGGATTCTGACATCTATATCCATAAAAAAAATTTACACAAGATAGTTTCAGTTTACTCTCAAAATTCCTACCCTATCTAAGGGTTCTATTGCCCTTCTTTCCTTATTATGGTTTGGATCTGAGGTGTCCTCCAAAAGCTCAAGTATGAGACAATGCGAGAACATTCAGAGGTATAATGATTGGGTCATGAAAGCCTTAACCCTGGTGAGATTAACCGGGTGATAATTGAAGGAGGGTAGGGTAAGGCTAAAAAGGTGAGTCATTAAGGGAATGCCTTTAGGATATATATTTGGTGAGCTGAGCTTAGTCTCTCTCTCTCTCTCTCTCTTTCTCCTTCCTTCTTGGTCATCATGTGAACCACTTCTCTCTGCCATATTCTTCCGCCATGATGTTTTTCTTCACCTCAAGCCCTGAGGAATGGAGCTAGCCATCAATGGACTGAGACCTCTGAAACTGTGGACCTTCAAATAAACTTTTCTTTCTCTACAATTGTTCTTTTAGTCAAGTCTTTTAGTCCCAGAAGCAAAAAGAAAAGCTGTCTAAAACACTCCTATAAGAGGTAATCATGGAAGGAGAGGTACAAGGAATTTGTAGATATTTTCAGCAATATCTTAACAATCTTCTTTCTTATATCTACTCCAACACATTTCTTTCTATACCCTAGAAAATAGTTTGAACTATTTCTTTCAGGGAGGGGAAAGTGTACTAGTGAATACTTGATCTGACCTTTTATTACATAGCTGAGCATTTTTAACCAAGAAGTCAAGAATTTGCTACCATTATTTTCTGGTTATGCTGGGATTCCCTCCCTGTCCTCTTGACTTTGCTTGGGTCAATGGAACAGCTCACTCTAGTAGCCAAGATAGGGGAGGTTCAGGGTCAAGGTAATGGAGAAAACAGTTACTACTTCATAATATCACCCTATACACATGGATTTTATTTATATTTAAAAATATTTTTGTATCAAATGGACTCAGATTTCTGGAAACCCAAAGTACACTTCTGAGATCATAGTTTATTTTATTATGCTGAAAGTTCTTCTACTAGGCTTTATTTTTTGTCCATAGATTTTACTGTAGAACTTTGTGTTCAGATGGTGGATACTGAGCAAGTAAACTGATGGAAGTGACTGAAGTCTTCACTGTCTTCAGCGATCTGATCTGAGAGTGCACTATGTGCTCTTTGAGTTCTATCTATCTATCTATTTATTTATTTATTTTTTCTTTTTGGTACTTGGGATTGAACTCAGAGCCACTCAACCACTGGGCCACATCCCCACCCCTTTTTTGTATTTTATTTACACACAGGGTCTCACTGAGTTGCTTAGCACCTTGCTGTTGCTGAGGCTGGCTTTGAACTCATGATCCTCCTGCCTCAGCTTCCCGAGCCACTGGGATTACAGGTGTGCACCACCACACCTGGCTCCAGCTATTTATTTCTATGATAGCATCTAGCACTCTGCCCACTGCATCCCTGTTTTGGTCATTTTTTTTTTGCTGTTGTGACTAAAAGACCCGACCAGAACAACAGTAGAAGAGGGAAAGTTTATTTAAGGACTCAAGGTTTCAGAGGTCTCGGTCCATATACAGCCAACTCCATTCCCCGGAGGCTCAAGGTGATGCTGAATATCATGGCAGAAGAGCATGGCGGAGGGAAGCAGCTCACAGATGATCAGAAAGCAGAGAGGTCTCCACTTGCCAAATACAAATATATACCCTAAAGCCACAAACCATTCCCACCTCCTCCAGCCACACCCTGCCACTTTAGTTGCCACTCAGTTAATCCCAATCAGGGGATTAATTCACTGATTAAGACTCTTACCTTCTTGCATTGTCTCACACATGAGTTTCGGGGGACAGCACATATGCAAACCATAAAAATCCCTTATTAGACCACAAGGTTATTGCTGACAAAGTCAGAGTCTATTCCCTGTTGCATCCGGGGTGCCTATCCCAGTGCCTAGCTCATAGAAACAGTTAAAGACAAATAAACAATAACATATAACCCCTTCTCACTTGCATGAATAAATGAACAAATTCATCGGTATTATCCAAACCTTTTCCTACCTACTTCCAATACCTGAGAGTAAGAAAATAAATAGAAAAAGTATCATGGAAGTTTTTGAGTCCAATCACCAACTCAAAGTCAGAATTCTATAAATAGAATAACTTTGGAGAGTCAATCTTTTTTCTAAAACATTTCCTGAAGAAAGATATAGTTAGCTTTTTCCATTTATGGATAGTTCACATTTTTAGAAAATGATTTTTTTAAATGAATCAAAACTTACATCCTTGTACTTATCTCCTTGACTTATCTCCTGTACTTTGGACTTTTCTAGAGTTCCATTTATATAGTATAGTTCTCCAAATTATACAAAAAGACACAAAATCAAAATGATTTAAAGCATGGAAGGATGGTTTGTCCTGTATAGACATCACCATCAGCTAGATTGTTGGCTTTTGTCTCTTCAATAAAATTTGCAGGTCTTGATTTTGAATGCAAGTATTTACAGACTGGTCAAAACAGTGAGGGACAGGAATACTGGTGGGTTTGGTGACTGTATTCAAGGAGGTGAGAGAGCCTTCAGCTTTAGCTTTATGTTCCATGCAAAAGGTATTATTATTATCATCTTTCAGGTACTTTACAATATACAAATAACCAAGATATGGGGATTCATTTCTCATTATGATATTTTACACTTGAAAATGGTCATCAGAATTTCTCTGTGTGCCTTTGCTCTGTTTCCAAATTGTATGGCCTAGTTTTCTTATAACGTCAACTCTACAATGGAAAGACTGAAATCGCCTTCTCTTCCTAACCAACTATTTCCAACTGGTTTATCACTGGCACTATTATTAGGCAACATAAAATATGAAGCTTATTAATCCTGCTCATCTCCCATCTGTCACCTGCCCGGTCATGGCCATTTTCTCCTCCATAATGTTTCGCACATTCAATTCTTTCCAAAAATATTTGAAGGCCCTCATTGCTGTGCTATTCAATTTGTTTCTTTCTCACTGTAGCTTTCATCCCATTTTTATCCACAAGGTGTACTACACTTGTACTAATTTTCCCTAAGCTCCACTCTCATCAGCCTGTCACCAAATTTAAAACCCACATCGCATGCATGTCCTTCCATATCAGTCTAAACTTCTTCTTCTGACCCCATTTCAAGTTCTCCTTCAACTTTCTAACCCCCTCTCAAATCATTTAGCTTTATTTTAGCTTCTGCTCCCCATCTCCCTGCCCTAAACTCCAAGTTTACTTTGGCTGACACCCTCCCTCCCTACAGCCCACCTGCACCCCCATTCACCACAACTATGGTACATGTACATTGGTATTGATCTGCCCTCTTCTCTGTGACAATTCTAAAGCCCACTTTAAGTCCCATTTCCTCCACAAATTCTTGTCCCAATTATTCAACATTTTATTCATCTCCTCTTTCTCTCCTTTAATATTTTTATTGTAAATTATAAACAAAAGGGAATAAAACATGTGTATAGTTTAACAACTAGTTGTAAAAAGAACATCATGTACCCCACTTGGATATGAAACAGAATATTTACTGAAGCCATGGGAGCCCAGCCCCTTTCCCAGTCAATCTTGTAATGCCAATAATCTGTATTTTGTAATTTAGCACTTACAGCAATTAAGTACCATCTTGCCTTGCCTTGTGACTCAAGTGTGTGGATTTTATTTCTCCTTTTCAATGGTAGACTCTTGAAGGGCAGAAACTGTATTGATTATTCTTCAGAATACCCCACAGTGTCTCAAGCAGTGCTAAGTAAATACTATGTATTCAATAGATGCTTGCTCATTAATTATAGACTAGGACAAAGCAACCCCAGAGATAAACCATATGCATGTCTATGTCCAAGAGTGAACATTGTTGTAACTTTCAAACATGCTACCCTTTAGAAAATGCCATGGTTCTATTTTCTTGAGTTTTTTTCCCACATATTGTGCTCTGTGGTTTCAGTTTTCTTTTCCATTATCTGGCATTGAGCTTTCTGGGATACTTCTGAGGGAATTTCCAGTTTTGCAAAGCAAAATATACAGGGATGCCTTATAAATAGAAGTCCATGGCAACATGATAGAAACAACAAAGGTCCCCTTCCTGGTATCAGTTAAGGGACTGTTCCAACCACAAAGCAACCTTCTAGCTTCTATTGCACAATTCTCTCATAAAACAAATTTTACATTGTATCCACGTCTTTAGGATTAAATGCTTTAGCAAACATTAGTAACTATCTCATCTTGGACATTTTATCACGGCAGGACTTCCAGCAAAAATTCCATGACAACAATAGTATAAGGAAACAGTAATGTAGGAAATGAACTTTTTTTAAAAAACCGATCTCTTAAGTACTTGTCAGTGTAAAACATTTAACTCAAGGAAATGGTGTAGTAAAAAGTTACAGTAAAAATATAGCCAGGAATGGTGGTGCATTTCTGTAATCCCAGCAGCCCAGGAGGCTGAGGCAGGAAGGTCAATAGTTCAAAGTCAGCCTCAGGAACTTAGCAAAACCCTGTCTCTAAATAAAATATAAAAAATGTCTGAGGATGTGACTCAGTGGTTAAATGCCCCTGGGTTCAGTCCCTGGTACAAAAAAAAAATGTAAAGTTTGTCAATGACAATATATAGAAAAACAACGAAGGTATTACAGGACAGTAATGATTCTAATGCCTGGTCAGACCTATGTATCACTCACCTGTTGAGTTAAGTAGGTGTTCTTCACATAGGACAAACTGACATTCATCAGCAGGGAAAAATAATTTTTTCTTATCCTAGTGCTTCCATAACTGGAGCAAAGTTCACTGTACTGAAGACCTACTTCTTCCTTGGGCTAATTATAATCAGACGGTGAGATAAGCAGGAAGAAAATCTGTATTACTGAAATGTGCTTATTTACCACAGTCTAGTTCATGCATAGACTGGTGAAATAGCTGTATTAGGTAGGGTAGTAAGCTGACAAAAACAGCACCTGACAATCATGCTGTTCAATCATTTAAGCAAAAAGCAAAACAAGTCTAACTGTCAAGCTTCAGATGTGAAGAGAACAGCAGAACTATTTAGAAGATTTATTCTTTCGTTAATTAAGTTAACCAATATTTGTACCAGTCAGGTCCTGTTGTGGTCACTGGGATACATCAGTGAACAAAACAGAAGTCCTTACTAGAGCTTGCATTAAAATGAGGGTATGCTAACTGTCATTCATGTCATGTAATATGCCATTTTTATGAATTTAAAAAACAAACAATATATTGTTGATTTTGTGGTGAAACCATAGAAAGTATTCAAGTAAATACAAGCCTCACGATAGTGGCTCACTATAGGAAGAGACAGGGTAATAGATCAGGAAGTAACAAACAGGTAGTGTCAATGATATTGGAGATATTAAATTTTTGAGGTTAGAAAATGAATTAACAGGTGTTTTAGTAGTTTGTTTTATAAGCTAAATACAAGTTAAATAATATCTTTTGTCCATATGAAATATTATGTTGTAAAGTTATTTTTTAAATGAAAGGATAAATTTAGAAATAAAAAAAGATCAAGAGAGCCCAGCATGAAGCAAGAGTTAACCAATGCTATTTAAAATGGCCAAGAAAGACATTATTCTTTTTAAATTGCTAATCTATTTCATATAAGATATAATTGTATTACTTTTATGACTTTTAATGTTTTATTCTATTAGAAAAACAAGACTTATAATGTTAAATGTATATATCTGAGATTGGGTTGCCAGGAGACAGACATCGTATTAGCTCAGGCTACCATAACAAAATACTATAGATCAATGGGCTAAAAAAATGGAAATTTATTTCTCATACTCTTGTAATCTGGAATTCTCCTTTTCTTCCTTCTTTATTACTTGGGAATGTTCAGCCAGTGGCCAACTCTAAAGAGCAGAAAACTGGTATTTCTAGACCACACTACTCTAAGGAAAAGTTATTTGAAATATATGGTGGTACTATACATGCATCGTCATCCGGAGGGGATGAGCCAGTAGGTCACTGGGACAAACCAGAATAATTAGGTCTAATGTTATTTGCAGACTTATCTTTTAGTCACACTCCTCTCTGCTGAGAATACCACAGGTCTGGAGAATCACGCAGAGCAGTCTGCCCTTCTATGACTAAGCTTTTATTCTGAGGGGAAATCAGAACAACTCAAGTAGCCTATCAAGGACAACACAATTTTTAAAATAGGACACCATTCACAAGTACTCTTCTTTCAGAAAAGCAAACAGAATGCTAACTTTAGCATTCTGTCTACAACTCTCATGAGTCTCTTTCTTGATGGCCAGTGATCCTCTGTGTGTATAGCTCGGCTGGTTTTCTCTACTTGCTATCTGACGTGTGTCCACGTGGAAAATTGGTGGTTCTGGTTTTCTTCTTGAATATACAGCCTTAAAAATCTCATGCTATTTATTTCTGTTGATTTTTAATTTCTTCATTAGGAAGAGTGAAGTATCTTCTGAAAAAAGAAATTTTCACAGTATTGTCTTTTTAAATAATATTTCTTAAAATTTAAGAAATATGAAGAGTGGTTTCAGTTTTCTCCCATAGAGAAAGCACTTTTATCCTCCTTTTAGTGCTATCTTAATCTGAAGTTGTGATCTTAAGATGAGTTTATCAACTAAAATTCTAGGATATTTAGTTAACAAGTATTTATTTATCTAACACCTTTCTTTATGGTATATATAAATTAATGAATAAATAAAAAACATGATCAAGTCCTTGCCTTTGTTTGAGCTTACAGTCTAGTGAGGAAATAAGGCAACAATAAAATAATACTAAGCCTTGTACTGATGGTGTAACCAGTATCTACTGTGTAAAGTCAAATCCTTGCAACAAATATAAACTGAGCATCTAATGGTTCTGCTTCCCTGACTGATACAAGTATTGCACAGGTTTCCATAGGTGTCCCAACCTGAAGGCATCAGAGAAGCTCCAGGCAAAGAGCAAGTGATAGGCTCACAGGGAGAGACTGTCAGGTTGTGCCTGAGTAGGTATTAGACAGGTAGCTGTAGCAGTGGCTGAAGTAAGAGGTGAGGCTGAAAGGATATTTATTTACTTATTTTCTTTGTACTGGAGATTGAACTCAGGAGTGCTACCCCAGCCTTTTTTATTTTTTATTTAAAGAAGGGTCTTTTTTTTCACTCATTAACTTCACTTCTTTACTAGTTATGCAAATTGTGCAAAACCACAAAAAGTATTTTATGCGCTAGAAAAAATTGCAAAATCATTAAATTCAGAATTTATGCCTATTAAGAAATATAGACATACACTAACACTTCATATTTCAAAAAAGTTAGAGAAAATATAGGTTCTGAAGTACATAAACATAATGAAAAAAAATGTAGAAACCAGTGATTAAATAAGATGACTCATTGCTGAGACTGACTTTGAACTCTTGATTTTCCTGTCTCAGTCTCCCAAAGTGCTGGGACTATAGGCATGCACCACTGCACTCAGCTTTCTTTTCTTATCTTTATTTAGCACCAAGAGGAGATTTCTACAGCTGTAAAAAAAGAGTGACAAAAAAACGTGGAATGAGCTTAGCCCATATTCACAGTATGTGTGTGATATTAGCAAAGTTTTTACATTTTGCCTGAATATAAGTGTTTATGACATAAATTAGTGGCTATTATACAGTTATTTTTATACTAGTAAGTAGAAACTACTATGAATCAGATCTTTCATTAACTAGCTTTGTGTCTGCTATATGATGAAATTTTTGTGTATCCCCCACATTCATACATTGAAATACTAAACCTCAAAGTGAGATTGTCAGGAAATAGGACCTTTGGGAAGGAATTAGGCCTTGAGGGTGGAACGCTCATGAATGTAATTAGTTCCCTTATAAAAGAAACCTCAGGGAGCTCCCTTGGTCTTTATGAGGATGCATCAAAATGTCAGTCTGGAGTTGAAGAAGATTTCAGAAAATGGAATGATCTCCTGTGTTCTTGGATAGCCAGAATTAATATTGTCAAAATGGCCATACTACCAAAAGTCCTATAGAGATTTAATATAATTCCTATTAAAATTCCAATGATGGTCTTCATAGAAATAGAAAAAGCAGTTATGAAATTTATTTGGAAAAATAAGAGACCCAGAATAGTCAAAGCAATCCTTAGTGAGAAAAGCGATACAAGAGGCATCACAATACAAGAACTTAAATTATACTACAGAGCTACAGTAACAAAAATGGCATGCTATAGGCACCAAAACAGACATGAAGTCCAATGGAACAGAATATAAGACATGAGACAAACCCACATAAATACAGTTATCTTATACTAGACAAAGGCACCATAAACATACATTGGAAAAAAGCCTCTTCAACAAATAGTGCTGGTAAAATTGGAAATCCATATGTAGTTGAATGAAATTTAACCCCTTATCTATCACCCTACACAAAACTCAACTAAAAGTGGATCCAGAACCTAGGCATTAGACCAGAGACCTTGCACTTACTAAAAGAAAAAGTAGGCTCAATTCTCCATCATGTCAGCTTAGGAACCAACTTCTTCAATAAGACACCTAAAGCACAAGAAGTAAAATCAAGAATGAATAAATGGGATGGTATCAAACTAAAAAGCTTCTTCACAGCAAAGGAAACAATCAAGAAAATGAATAGAAAGCCTACAGAACAGGAGAAAATCTTTATCACCTGCACCTCAGATAGAGCATTAATCTCCAGGTTATACAAAGAACTCAAAATACTTAAGACTGAAAAAACAAATAACCCAATCAATAAATGAATAAATTCACAGAGGAAGAAATATGATCAAATATAGGAAAAAGTGTTAAACATCTCTAGCAATTAGAGAAATGCTAATTAAAATTACACTGAGGTTCCATCTCACTCCAGTCAAATGGTAATTATCAAGAATACAAGTAACAAGCCGGGCACGGTGGCTCACACCTGTAATCCCAGAACTTTGAGAGGCTGAGACAGGAGAATTGCGAGTTCAAAGCCAGCCTCAGCAACAGCAAGGCACTAAGTAACTCAGTGAGACCCTTTCTCTACATAAAAACACAAAATAGGGCTGGGGAAATGGCTCAGTGGTCGAGTACCCCTGAGTTCAATCCCTGATACCACAAAAAAAAAAAAAAAAAGAATACAAGTAACAATAAATGTTGGCAAGGATGTGGAGAGAAAGGTACTCTCATACATTGGCTGGTGGGACTGTAAATTGGTGAAAATGCTCTGGAAAGCACTGTGGAGATTCCTCATAACTTGGAATAGAACCACCATTTGATCCTGTTATCCCACTCCTCGTTATATACTCAAAGGACTTAAAATCAGCACACTACAGCAATGCAGCTACATCAATGTTTATAGCAGCACAATTCACCATAGCTAAACTATGGAGCCAACCTAAATGCTCTTCCACAGATGAATGGATAAAGAAAATGTGGTAATGGAATATTCCTCAGACATAAAGAAGAATGAAATTATGGCATATGTCGGTATATGGATGGAATTGGATATTATCATGAAATAAGCCAGTCCAAAAAAAACAAATGCCAAATGTTCTCTCTGATATGTGGAGGCCAACTCACAACAAAAGAGGGAGGGGAGGGGAGGGAAAGAATAGAAGTTCATTGGCTTAGACAAAGGGGAATGAAGGGAAGGGAGGGAGAGGGGAATAAGGACAGTAGAACTAATCATACATAATGTTTTCTATCCTTGTATTTGAATAGACAACCAGGGTTACTCCACATCATGTACAATCACAAGAATAGGATATCAATTAGAATAAGGTATACACCATATATGTATAATGTGTCAAAATACATTAGATATACTGTCATGTATATCTAAAAAGAATGAATAAAATAAAAAATTTAAAAAAGAACTCATATAAAGCATCTTTTCAAGAAAAAAAAAGTAATTCTGGGAATCAGGAAGCAAGCCCTCGATAGGCATAAATCTGCTGGCACTTTAATCTTGAACTACCTAAACTCTAGTATTATGAGAAATAAATGTTTATTGTTTAAGATACCCAGTCAATGATATTTTTGTGATAGCATTCTGAATAGACTAACACAGTGTCTTTGGATAAATAATGTAAAGTCTCTGGGTCTCAGCATGTTAATATATATGTGTAATTAAGGGTTGGAGATGTAGTTCAATGGTAGAGCACTTGCATAGCATTTGTGAATCCCCAGATTCAATCCCAGCACAACAAATACACAATTTGTTTTGGTTAAATAAATTTTCTTTCAACTCAAAAATTCTATTAATTATGTTTTCATTTTGCAATAAAAATTCCAATCAGGAAAAAAGCCTAGAAAATACCAGGAAACATAACATTATATCAATTATTATTGTTAGTGAGTTTTAAATTCTTTGGTATTGAAAGTTTGATTTAATAGCAGTTTATGAATGGAGTTTATTTTCTTTATCTTTTGTTTTTATTTTTAATTTTTGATACTGGAGATTGAACCCAGCAGTACTTTACCACTGAGCTACATCTCAGTTCCACCCTCACCCCACCCCATCTTTTCCTTTTCCTTTTTTTTTTTTTTTTTTTTTTTTGAGTCAGGATCTTGCTAAGTTGCTGATGGTCTTACTATGTTGTTGAGACTGGCTTCAGACTGGCCATCCTCCTGGCTTAGCCTCCTGAGTTACTGGGACTATAGGCATACACCACTCATGCCTGATAGTTATTCTCATTACAGAGGAAAAATTAACAACCAAATGCTCATACTAGGACCTGTTTTCTTTGGATTTTTCTCACTTAAAAGCAGTAGAGAAAATTCCCCCCTGTGTTATCTAAAGGAAATTAAACAATTCATTTTTAATAGCAATACGTCAGTTCAGTGAAAGTCTGACAAACATACTCTCCTGGAAGAATACTTTGAAAGAAAGATCAAAACCCTTTTTTAAATCCTTATAGCATAAAAAATTCCCTTTTTACTTGGGAAGTTCCCTTGATTCATAAAATACAAAAAGTCTAAAGATTCTGATCTGGTAAAAACTGAAAAAAAATATATATCAACAATTGTGTTTATCAATATTTTAGAAGAACAAAGCTTGAAATCATAGCTCGTGAGTTGAGCCAGATGTGACTCATTCTGAGAAAATCTCTCTGCCCTGATTCCTATCAGATATAAAAATAGATCCAACCAATGACCAGGAAGAGCTGTACTATGTCACATAAAAATGAAAGTCAATCAAACGTTGGAAAATAATGAATCAGAAGAATGAAAGATAAAGAAGGTTTGAGGACAAGGTAAAGGAAGTTTTGAATCCTAGGAAAAAGAAAAAGTAATCTGCCATGTAAGCTGCTGGGGACTGCCTTCTCTACCTGCAGCATTGCCATTAGCCACTCACAGAAGTTCTGTTTCCTCAGTGGTGCTCTGGGTGCCATATAGTCAATGTGCGAGCAGGTACTTCAGCTGGAAGCTAAGTGCATCTGCTTAAGCAGGTCAGGCATGTCCGAAGAGATTTGGGCAAACCTATTCTCCTGAGGGAGCTGAGGAGATCCTGCTGGAAAATGACTCCCCTAAGAAAAGAAAAAGGCAGACACCATGTACCTAACCCAATACAGAAGCCTTAGACATTGGAAGGGAGATGTTCAGTCTATTCATTCCTCCATAATTCCTGTCACTTGGGTTTATTCCCTGCCCATGGATCTGGATGGGTAGAGGAGAGAGCAAGCATAACAACAGTGTATGTTAGTACCTTTAAGATCATTTCCAATCAAATTTAGTAAGGTTTAATTTCCAGCAACATGACTTGGACAGTCTCTAATTCAGTGTAACAAAACGGAGGAAAGCGCATACCCTTTCCTTCCACTGTACAACAGACAGTTTTAGCACTGTAGGGAATATGGTGGAAAGGGAAATGCCCAGTAGGTGACTACAGCCCCTTGGCGGGAGGTAGCAGATATTTCAAAAATGACAATGGGATCTGCTGGGTGTCCATAGTAGCTGACTAGATATATTCTTTAAAAGTTCCAGAAATTCTCTATTCCTTTTAGGTAGTCTTTAGGAATGAAGACAGATGTTTTAGACAAGAGAAGGTAGGCTGTCCTAATGAACATGGACTTGTCAAACTGTGACTGGACTAGAGAATGTGAAGGAGCAGATTTTATTCTTGGGAAGCTTCACTATCTCTGCCCTCGCCCCTTTTTTTTTTCTTTTTTCTTTTTATTTGTTCTATTTAGGCTTACATGTTAACAGTGCAATTTGATTCATTGTACATAGATAGAGGATAACATATCAATTCTCTAGTTGTAAGTTACATAGAATCACAACATATATGCAGTCTTACATAAAGTTAGGGTTATTATGACCATCATATTCCATCTTCTTTGCTGTCCCCATGCCCCCTCCCCCCTTACACCCCTGTGAACAGAGTTCCACCATTGTTCCCATGTCCTTCCCCACATTATGGATCAGCATCCACTTATCAAAGAGTACATTCGGCATTTGGTTTCTGAGATTGGCTTACTTCACTTAGCATGATATTCTCCAGCTCCATCCATTTACCTGCAAATGCCATAATTTTATTCTCTCTTATTGCTGAGTAATATTCCATTGTGTATATATACCACAGCTTCTTTATCCAGTCATCTATCGAAGGGCATCTTCGTTGGTTCCACAGTTTAGCGATGTGAATTA
>CM053400.1:78513544-78531085 GCA_028644305.1 Xerus rutilus | reverse complement strand
TTGACAATATTGATTCTGCCTATCCAGGAGCATGGGAGATTATTCCATCTTCTAAGGTCTTCTTCAATTTCTTTCTTCAGTGTCTTGTAGTTTGCATTGTAGAAGTCTTTCACCTCTTTTGTTAAGTTGATTCCCAAGTATTTTATGACCATCATATTCCACCACCTTTATTGAATCTTTATTTTTCATATGAGCAAGTCCCTGAACATCACTAATGAATAGATTCTTTTGGCCTCTACAAATCTAACAAAAATGACTTTTCCATTAATTGTGTTCAGTAGACATCAAGTACCTGGAATAGATGCTTAACTCTAAGATAGTTTTAGGGCAGATCTATAAACAAAACTCAAATTATATCAATTGACTTAAGTTAAGAAGGAAGGTAAGTGAAGGCTATAAGGAAAAATAAAAGCTTAAAGGAAATGGATAGCAAATAGTGAATAAACATTAAGCACAATTTTTTTTAAAGTAAAGGAGAAAGCATGTCATAAAACATGATAAGATAACAGATCACATGGCCATAATTTATTAGGGTATAGGTAGGTATAGAATCAAACAGGGAAGAGAAGGTTGTTTTGTATTAGGGATAGCCAACAGTTGCTCAAATATCAACTAATTTAGATTACCTTTCATATGCAAAATCCAGCCCATTTTCAGATAAGGTGTGAGATCTGTCTCAACTAGATTAAACATTGTTTATGTGTAAATAGGCTGATTTCCTCAAATGCTCCCTAAACTATATAATGTATTTTTAAAAAGCATATTTGAAAGATGACTGGTAGCTCTATCTTCATTATTTTGAAAACAAGAGATATCAGATTTAGCTTTTACTAGTTTCCTTAAAGGGCAAACAACCAGCTCCAATCAAACCATCAAAATGACCACATTTTAAATCCAAAATTGATACAAGGGTCTACAGGAGACTCTCAACTCTGACAGAGACTCTAATTTAATGATGGTGAAGGGTAGGGAAGCACAAAAGGGGCAACTATATTTTAAAAATTTCTCCATTGTAGTCTAATGACTGCTCTATAGCCTTCCAATATCAGTCCTTTATGAGTGTACAGTTCTTTAAATAATCTAGCCCACCAAAACAAATGGGCACAACTAAACAAAAGCCCTAACTCTTGGGAAATTAGTCATGTCATGCTATGACCCCTGTCAGATAGTAGTGTTATTTTTTTACTTTAGATTATCACTGTCTTCTTTCTTAATAAGTGTATAATCTAAATGACAATGAATCACATTTCTAATAAGAAATTATAACAAGCTAGTGGCAAACTTCTTAACCTTAATGAACATAACAAAAACCTTTACCATATCTTATCGTTAATTTAAAGCTTTCTCTTCAACAATTCTGTTAATCTATTGTGCCCCTTTCTTGTGCGTGGTGTGATGGCGCTCAGCATGTCTACTGTCTTTGTTCTTATATTCATCTACTCTTTTATAATGTGGTAATTAGTTTTAAGATGAAAGCTAATGCTGGCTGTGAGAGTACTGAGCTATTAATACTGCTGGCTAATGTACCACTTGAAGACCCGGCACAGAAAAACAGGGAGAAAAAAAGACTTTTTTTTAATGTTCTTTCATTGGCTTATTATTACAATTGGGGGATTATGCAAAATTTATCTCTTAAGCATAAATCAGAATAGAAATGGAAAAAGTCAAAAATATTCAGATGACAAACCAAGTTTTCAGAAGACAGCAGGTTTAAATTGTTATTTATTTATTTATTTTTTGTCTTGAAAGAACAGGAGTTGAGCATTCAAAGCCAGACCCACTGGTGGAAGGCAAGTCTTCTGTAGAACCACTGAGGTGACAAGCAAAACAATGTGCAGTTCATGTGGATATGCAGTTTTCAGAAGAGAAGAGATACTCATTACCTTGGCCAAAAGCTTTTCCAGTCTATTGGAATGCACTGCATTAAAAGAAAATCAGATAAATCTGGTAGTATAAATGAACTCACAGTGCTTTTCCCTAATAACCAGGGATCAGGACCAGACTGGTTGTACAGAGATCTTTTAGATTCAAAGCATGCTGGAGGCATCAGCTCTGATCATCAGGAGCCTGATGCCACTAGACATGTCAATCATAATTGCTCATGACTGTTGAGTCTTAATGCATATCAGGCATGTAATTTGTATTACCTTATTTAATCTCCACAAAAATTGTCTTAACTAGGTTCAATGATTATTTCCAGATTATTATTTACATATGACGAAATAATGGTTTATTATAACCATACTAAAATATACTAAATTTTGCATAATTTACTATTTCCACATTATTATTTACATATGACAAAATAATGGTTTATTATAACCATAATATAATATACTAAATTTTGTATAATTTACAAGGTCATATAGCTAATAAATGATTGAGTTGGAAAATTTAAGTCATTCTATGTGACTCTAGAATCTCCATGCTAAACTGTACTAACTCTATGTCATCAGGAAGGATGAGGAGACTCTAAGGCACATGGAGTCTGTGTCAGGGAAAGGATAGCCACTGTGGGTTTAAAGCTTTAGAAACATAACATTAGTTATATCTTACTTTTAGATATTTAAAAGTGCTTACCTGTACTAAGAACAGGTAAGTTTTATTGTGAGTATAGATATAATTAAAAAAATTAACAATATCTTAACCCCTATGGACTATGAAAATACTTCGACGTGTCCTACAGAATATCCACAAATCTTTATTTTGTCCTCACAATTTACAGTGACTTTTCCTCAAGAAACATTATTGTACACTTTAACTTACTGTTTATTTGATTATTAATATCAGAAATGTTTGGAAACTATTACGTGTCTACTTTAGGTAACTATTTTAAAGCTGATGGTAACATTGATAGTGTAGGAGCACACCCCATACTTTCAACTCCTCCCTTCGCCCTTTTCCCATTCTATGGTGATGAAACGCATGCCCAGCAGAGCGTGCCTCATTGGTTGTAACCTCGGGCGTGATTGGTCCAAGGACCCTATATAAGCCTCTGTACTTCCTGGATTAATCGGGTTCTGCATCTCCTTTTGGCAGAGCAGTCTTGTCTTACCTACCCTCGAGTCTGGGTGGAGTGACTCCGCGGACTGTCACCCCTGAGACACCACTGTGTCTTCCCTGAAGACCCCTTGTCATCTCCCGGGACCCCAAAGCCTCGTCCTGTGAGACCTCACTTTGTCTTCCCCAAAGACCCCTTTTCATCTCTCAGTACCCCAACTCGTCAAGGAGACCCACGAGGCACGACTTCAAACAAGAGTAACATTGATGGCATGTTTTGGAAACATGAAGTAGTCTAGTGGGGCTCATTTGAGAGCAGGGGGAAGGGAATAGAGACACACTGAAAAGATTGGCTACTGATTGCTTATTAAGATAAGGAGTGTCACAGGAAATTTTAGGCAGAAGACTGATATTGTTTTTTGTTGGTTTTTGCCTAAGTTCACATCAGACAGATAATGTGCTAACAGCAAACAAAGTTTTGAGAGAGGCACATTTCACAATAACACGAAACCCCAATTGTCATACTTAGGAACCACCAAAGGATTTGACATTGTTTTAATGAGGTCTGTATAAACTTAAAAATTCAACTTACAAATATTAGAAATAAGTTGTTATCAGTTACATTTGTCTGTATCCTTAATTAATTAATTAGTTTTGGTACTGGGGATTGAACCCCGGGGGGCACTTTAACCCTAAACTGAATCCTCATACATCCTCAGCCCTTTTTGCTTTTTATTTTGAGACGGGGTCTCTAAATTGCTGAGGCTGACCTCAAACTTGCAAACTCCTGCCTCAGCTTTCCGAGTCCCTGGGATTACAGGCATGTGCCAACAAACCCAGCTTGCGTACTTAATATTTTTATTGTTCATCATTTTAGAGAATAATATAGAGACCCTGCTTTTGTTTGAAAGCAGCTTGGAGAGAGGAAGGGAGGAATGGAGGGAGGGAGGGAGGGAGAGAGTAGGGGAGAGATTCAAAAAGTCAAACTACCAAAGATGACAAGGAATACTCAAGCCCAGGACCCTTTTTCTGTAACTGGTCTCTTCAATTTCTGGTCTGGCATGTAAGGAACTTGGAATCATCAACCCATCCTAACAACAAATTAAGCTGAACAAACTGAAAAGTCCACATGTCTTTTTAGATCTATCAGAGAAGTGAGGTCACAGGGAAAAAATACTGCTCCAAAATTAGAAAGAAAGACAAATTCAGAGAATCACAACTTACTGAAGCAGAAACCCATGAGCATAAATCTCTAAGGGAACTAGTGCTAGGGCAGAAAAACCTAAACTCTAATCGACCAGTTGTTGGAGGTTTAATGTGGATGAGTCTGAAAGTTAAAAACCCCAGGAGGACCCAGTCACAGGGGCAGGTACCCACACTTCTGTGAGTTTTGCCTCCAGGAGCTCAACCAAGTTCTCATAGTGAATACTGAAAAACAAAAAGCATCCCCTCATTCCTCTGACAGGGAGAAGGGAAAGGTAACCATGTGAAATATGCCAGAGCAATATGTTATTAACAAGTCTTGCATTTAAAGATCATTATTTTCTCAGTGCCTAAATTACCCCCTCCCCCAAGAGCCTAAGTAACACAAGGGAAGAGAAGCACCCAAGTCCAGCCCACTTATCCATCCTGTCACACCTAGGGCAGGGGCACACAGAGAAACACTTGTGAAGAACAGTCTGGAGGCACAGGTTCAATGAAAGACAGAGGCCTAACCACAGGACTACAGAGTATTTCCCTTCCCCCTCACCCTGTATTACTGAAAATAAATTTACCGCAGTTACTTTTGCTGAGTTTATGTTGGGTTATCCAAAAAATATGACAAAACATGCTAAAAAGCAAAAAATCAGAGTGTGAAGATCAAACAAACACAAGAACGAGATTTATATGTGGTAACTGATGGAATTCAAAACAGCTACTTTGAATTAAGATACTAAGGGTTTTGATTAAGATACTAGGGAAATGGATAACACACAAGAACACATGAGCAAGGTAAGCAGACTGAAATTCGAAGAAAGAATTAAAAAATTGTTGGGGACAGAACCACTGTGACAGAAGTCAAGAATGTCTTTGATGGGTTCATTAGTAGATCCAACACTGTTGAGGAAAGACTCTCTAACCTTGGAAGTATGTCAATAAAAACTTCCAAAATGGAAAAGCAAAGAGAAAAAAGACTAAAAAGAAAGTAATAGAATATTCAGGAACTGTGGGATAACAGAAGGAGTTACATATGCAGGATGAAAATACCAAAGGAGCATAAAGAAAGAAAAGATGAGAAGAAATATTTGAAGCTATAAGGACTGAGAATTTCCCAAACTACTGTCAGAGAAATTACAGATCCAGGAAATTCAGAATGTGCCAAAAACAAATCAAAACAACAATAAAAACCCACACTCAGGGATATCATATCCAAACTGTAGAGATCAAAGAGAAAAAAATTTTGAAAGAAGCCAGAGGAAAAAAATCTTATGTATACAAAAGGAAAGACAATCATTGTATCTCATATCTTAGAATCCAGGCAAACAAGAAGAGAATGGAGTGAAACAGTGTTGAGAGAGAAGACAAAAATAAATAAATACCAACCCAGGGTTCTGTATTTTGTGAGCTTACCCTTCAAAAGTGAGAAAGAAATTTCACTGAAAAAGACTTTCTCAGGCAAACAAAAATTGAGGGAATTTGTGGCCAGTAGATGATCTTGCAAGCAACATTAAAAGAAATTCTTCAGAGAGAAAGAAAATGATATGTTAGAAACTTGAATCTACATAAAAGAAAACCATCAGAGGAAACACAAGTCAAGGTAAAATAAAAGTATTTTCTTATTTTAAAATGACTTAACAGATAACACTTTGATATAATAATAGCAACAATATTTTCAATGCTTATTTATGATATATTATGTATGCATATATATTCTTATGTTTAAGTGAAATTAATGGCAGCAATGATAGATAAGAGTTATTACATTTGTAGTACTCATGAAGACGTATATTATTTAAAACTGAACTTGGGTTAGTTGTACTTTTCTAATTCTAAGATATATTACAAACTCCAGGATAACCACTAAAAAAATTAAGAAAAGAAATGCAATTGATATGCTGAAAAAAGGGAGAAAATGGACTCATAAAATGCTCCATTAAAACCACAAAAGACAGAACAAGATTTGAAAAGAAAAATCAAAACAAAGAGTAACACATGGAAAACAAAGAAAATACGGCATATAAAATCCAACTATATCAATAATCACTTTAAACATCAATGATCTAAATACATAAGTTTAAACACAGCTTGTCAAAGTGGATCAAAAACCAAGACCCAACTATGTGGTGTTTACAAGAAATCCACTTACTATAAAGACACATGTATACATTCCTGTGCCTGGTTCTGTCCTTGGGCCTCATCTCTTACAATACCACACATGTTGATTGCTTTATTTCATTTACCACTACTCCTTCCTTCTCTATGTCTTTGGTTATAATGCCTTCTGAGCTCTAGACCTTCATTTTGCAGTTCCATTTCAAATTTCTAGTGTAATATTTCAAAAGTGGCTCATACCTGTATTTCCCAAAACATCTTCCTGTTGTGTCCACCTTGGTCAATGATATTTTTCTCCACTGTGGTACCTAAGCTAGATGTATGGGATGCATTGCTGATTTCATTATTCTGGCAGTCTCCACAAACATCATGTCTTCTAACACCCCCATGACCTCCTCATATACCCTTTATTTTCTCTATGTCCATTGCTCCTCTGGAATATTATTGCCATCCTTTAATTAAAGACTTCTTTCATCTTGAATAGACTTGTATATGGTTGCTTTGCCTCTGGCCTTCCCTCCTTCTGATCTCTTCTCTGCATTCCCTTTATAAACATATACTGGACTACACCATTGCATTGCCTACAACTTCAATATTATCTAAATCTATGGTATTCCCTTGTTAGGCAGGTCTTCAGAGACTCTAAAGAAATGAAGCATGCATTTTCCAATGCTGAAAGCTTTCACAAAAAGGCTAAAACTGAGAAAATTTGAAATAATATTAATTATTTGATGAATTATTCAATTGATTTACTAAAAGGTGTGTACTGAGCGTCGTTGTTATGTATTCGCCATGTGTTCGCCATTATCTCCATTTTATACTAGTATAAAATAACTGCTAAAATAACTTTTGCAGTGATTTGAATATAATAGCAAAGCTTACTAATTTGTATTCATTCGACAATTTTTGTTTTGTTTTGTGCTTTTTTAAATGTGTATTGCCAGACACTGTGGAAAAATAGAAGACAGAGATAACATAGTTTTCTACACAAAGTCAATGACAGAATTTTTTCATGTCCTTGGAATATTTTCCAGAGACACTTGATCACCTAAAATTTATTTTAGGACCCATGATATTACTGATGAAAATAAGACATCTATTTACCTAAAACACTTCATAATATCAAGTAAATTTATGCCTCTCTTGTCAGTAATTGAGGAGGATAAAAAAGGAGAAATGACCAATGACTAAGTGACAACAGAAGGTCACTGAGTATCCTCTTGAGAAATCAAGAGAACTGCTTTATAAATTAGTGATCTTGCTAATAGTTTAGTGCCAAATGCTCACTTACTTCTTGAAGAAATCATTTCTTGAAGGAAAATTTACTTCCTTGGAGATTTTGTTTAAATACATAAATACTATAAATCTTTCCACGCTCTAACCTGTGCATGGAGAAATTAGCACAGAATAGTTTCAGAGTCATCATAGAACAAGAAACTTCTTATGCTGCAATTTGTTACTAGAAAAATCATTTTTTCTTGAAGTCTACTTACAACAAAAGTTTTCTCATTTCATCCTAAATGAATCCCCAAAGAGCACTCAGGGAGCTCTTGACTACCATACCTGAACAGACATCAGTCAGTACTTAATCACTGAAATTCTATCAAATTGTACAAAATAGCTTTGAATTTATAAGTCATGCTAGTTTAAACCTTATTGACACACTGATTATTACCTACAAATTTCTGGAATAAATATATAGCCTATATTCTATAAATACCCAACAATTTAAATAGCTAAGCCTATGACCTATTTTCTGAAAGTTTGCCCCATAGGTCCTTATCATAAGTACCAACAATGTTAAAATGCCATGGTTTCTATTCCTTGTTCTGTTGTTATAGCAACCACTATACCATAGACATATGGAAAGAAAAGAACACTATGTAACTGTTAACATCAAATTGTCATGACAATTGCTACATTAAATACAAAATGACAATTTCCAAATGCTAAAGCATTAAAATCAAGATAAAACTCTACCTTTAGATCTTTCTTCTTTTTCAATATATATAATGGTGGTAGTGGTAAGGGATAGAATCTGAAAGATCAGAAAACATAAATAAAGAATATCTTATTAGACAGCTTTGTAAAATGAGTTTGTGCAAAAGTTAAAATTCAACATAAGCTACTAATATCCAGGCATAGAAATACTACTAATTGTAAAGTGGTCAGCTCCCAGGTAAGTATAAAATACAAGGTCAGTGATTTATCCATTCAGTGAAAATGCTTCCTCTGTGCATCCTTTGGCTTGAAAGACATGTTTGTAAAATATTCCTTTAGGTTATTCTGAATGGCATTCCACTAATGCTAGAAGAATCATCATGTAGAACTCTAGAGTTATGGAGCAAGTCCATACCATCAGAAGGAGAGAATTATACATCATTTGGAAAACAGTTCCTGGCATGCTGACAGTCACACTTAGTAGAGACAGGGGGTCTGATCAAGAGGCAATAAGTAATCATGTGGCAGGAGCTATTTTTCCTGAACTGAGTTTTGTCAGATTCACCAAGTCCCAACAGTAGGTGGGCCCAGCAACAATTCATTGTAAGATCGAAACAGAATATCTGGAAGCAAGTATCAGCATGGGTTAGGGGATATAAGTAGCTGCATGAACAAGTGTCCCAGAACCACATAGCATCACTGTTACAAAGGGGTCTCACCTTTAGTTTATATCTACAGCCACAAGGCATGGGTTCCCTCTACAGCAACTAGTGGAAGAATTTTTAAAAAGCCAAACTTGGTTTATAGACAGATTGACTCAATGTGGACTACAAACAGAATTGCTGCTGTGCTGATGTCTCATTGTGGGGTAGCCCTAAAATTCAGCAGCAAGGGGATATCCTTCCAATGAGCAAAACATACTTTTCTTTGTGCAGGAGGAGAGGTGCTCAAAAATGAGAATACACATAGATTCATGAGTAACGTGAATGGTTTGCTCATTTCTAGGTGCCTAGAAAAGAGAAATACTTGAAGGTCAGGGATAAAGGAGTCTGGAGAAGGGGCCTATGAATAACTTAAGGGATATGAAGCCTGAAGATCTTTGTATCACATATTAACATTCAAGAGACACCATCTCTCATGGAAGAGGCACTGAAAAACCAAAGCACAGAATGACTCAGTCATAGCATCATCTGGTCTCTGTCATCAGCCACTCCTATGTTACACAAGGGGGCATGACAGAGCAGACATGTCACAGTGATGAAGGCTAGGCAGGGGTTACGTGGTACCCTTTCCCACAGCTGATCTCACTATTGCTTCTGCCAGATGTCCAACCTTCTGGACACTGAAGAGACCCAGCAGGCCTTTAAAATCAACTTGGAAGCAATCAGATCACTTGGAAGGTTATCACAGAGTCACAATTTGGAACTGATCCCAGGACAAGGCTGATATTTTTGGTTTATATTGGAAATTTAAATTTCCTTTTTGATAGTCAGAAGCTAAAGACATTAATTTTAATATTT
Source organism: Xerus rutilus (assembly GCA_028644305.1). NCBI lineage: Eukaryota > Metazoa > Chordata > Mammalia > Rodentia > Sciuridae > Xerus > Xerus rutilus. The sequence goes on along the minus strand of CM053400.1, from coordinate 78,521,312 downwards.
TCTATTAAAAATTAATTATTAGTTTGACAGTCAACACCAAGTGAAATGTTACTGAGTCTTGCTCACTAAAATGGAAATGGATTCAAGTTGACATCAGTCATCAATCAGTCCTCAGCATGACTAACTCATTTTGGTGAGATCTGGATATTAATGAGACCAAAGTTTAAATACCTGACCTTTCTAAAAAATTTTATTTTAAGAATCTATATTTTATTTTAGGATATTTCTGTAGCAGAAACTGTCTGGTACAGGCCATTCATCTGCTGCTTACCATTCTGATCCCTAGTCATAATGGTAAAGTAGATAGAAAATGCTCTTTTGTTTCCTCTTCCCTCTGGCCCCAAGTTATAATACTCCTTAATGTTTTCCCTGATGCCCATATTTCTGATGCTGAACTTGCAATAGTTTAATAGCTACTATTTTTAAGTTTGGCTAACTAATACCAGTTGATAAAAACCATGACTTAGATATATTAGGCATTCAAAGGGCTCATGGAATGAATTAGTATGAATATAAATTAGTCATTTCATAAAATAAAAAATCTTTATTTTGTAGGAGTTTCAGAAGATATTTGAAAATCATCTACATCCCTCATATCCAATGCCATATCAATTATTCTTTTACTTTTTGATTATGTTTAATCATCTATTTCTCTCCAGTTGCACTTCCACCACCCCAGTGTATATTACTTCTGTTTATTGCTTATGGTACTGCCAACTGGTCTTATTCCCCTTCCAGTGTATCCTCTACAGAGCAGCTAACATGATAGTCAAGTGGAAACCTGATAACTTCACATCACTGTTAAAAACCTTTTAATGGGTGCTTATGAAATACTTAGAATCTATGAGTCCATTAATTCTGGTGTTTCTAGAGTTTTATTAGGACAGTGATCTGCAAAGTGAAGTCAGGAGACCTCTCAAGAAGCTATTTTAAGCAGCAAAGACACTGAATTGACAAAGCATTTGTATTTCTGTGTGGCTTTGGAAGTTAAGGGCACCTCTGAATATACCACTACTTCCAGTCTCACTTCTCTCCACAAATCTTTGTCCTCACTGAGTTCCTCGTTGCTGGCTTCCTTTCTTAGAATGTTCCAAGATCTTTCTTCTTTTTTTTTTTTTTTAGTACTGGGGATTGAACTCAGAGTTACTCGACCACTTAGCCACATCCCCAGCCCTATTTTGTGTTTTTATGCAGAGAAAAGGTCTCACTGAGTTGCTTAGCACTTCCCCGTTGCTGAGGCTGGCTTTGAACTGGCGATTCTCCTGTCTCAGCCTCAAAAAGTGCTGGGATTACAGGCATGCGCCACTGTGCCTGGTGAATGTTCCAAGATCTTTCTATCTGAGGACATTTATATTTGCTGTGCTTCTTACCTAGAGAATTTTATTGTTCTGAATGCTACCCATTCTTCAACTCTCAGCTTAAATGTCACTTCCTCTTGAGGAATTTTCCTGACCTTGAGCTAGGGTGGCTCCTCCATCATAGATTCTGATCTTCAAATGTAAAGTATGATCTCCCCCATTAGACCATAGTCTTGAGGAGCAGGGCAATGTTTACCCTGATCATTGCACTATTCCTAGTGCCCAGCTTAGTGCCTGATTTTGATCCATGCATGCTTGTTGAATGAATGAATTGCATGGCACTTGGAAAAGACTTCAAGGATAAAGAAATTGGATCATAGGATGGTTACTTGTATTGCTATGGTCTTGTAGCTAATTAACAGCAACATAAGAGCTAGAATGCTATAAAGAACTCTGATTCTGTCTGAACATATGCAGGGTCCTTTCCAACCACTTTCTCATCAATGAGCAAGGCTGAAGTCTCAAGCAGTACCCCTAAGTTTCACCGAAGCTCTTGCTTCTTGCCAATCTTTGTGTTGTTTTCAGATTGTCTGTGGCTAATTCTCTCCACACCAGTCCATTTCAGAATGACTCTTGACCTATATTTTCTGCTTAGTTCCAAATTTTATGTTTTCCCCACACTGCCTTTCAATGCCCTTTGTCACACATTCTGTAACTCTTGGAGTAGGCTGTTTCACTCCTCACAGGTAAGCCCTACTCCAGAACTTGGTCCTTGCACAATACCACAGGCCCTGCCTGTTCTATATTGTGTTTTGGAGATTTGCCCATTGAATCCAGATTCCATGAATTGTATTTGAACTGTGTTTTCCTAGGGCACAGGCTTATTGTGGTATTAAAGTTTATTATGTCCTACATATGTATAGAAGTCTTGCTTACTATGTGCCAAACATTGTCCTAAATGTTTTACAGCATTACATATACTAACTAATTTCATGGCAACAGCCAAAACTTGTTCAAGGTCACACAATGATAAGTGATGGAACTAGGACTTGAAGCCAGATGCTTAAGCTCTGGGGTCCATACTGTCAATCCTTACAGATTTTATAGTTAAAATCTCTAAGTGAACATGGCCATTTGAACTGCACTAGTAGAATGAGAGACAGAAGGTGGCCTCAATCACAGGCAGAGAAAAAATAAGCAAGAAGACCAGAAAAGACAAGGAGAGTAGAAAGAATTAGGGACAGATGATGTTTTTAAGCAGAATGTATATCTGTGAGGTTGCACGTGTTAAAATGTGTCTTGCAGGGCTGTGGATGTAGTTCAATGGCATAGCGATTGCCTAGCATGCAGGCAGCCCTGGGTTCAATCTCCAGCACCACCACACAAAAAAAAGAAAAGAAAAAAATGTGTCCTGCTGATGTGGCAAGCACCATCTATGCCTCCATAGTAAGGATGAGGTATGTGCTGTGGTTGAGGAAGTTGACTAATAGCACTTTAGAACTGCCACAAGCTTTGTGGGAGAAGATGACATATGGACCCAGCCCCTGTGCCAAGGAAGGCCCAAACGCCAGGACTGAACCAAGAGGTTGTGATGTGAGTGGGACTCACAGTCTACTGCATATAGCTTCTTACAGTGGCGCTATGCAATATTCTCAAAACCAAATGGGGAATGTGCTTGCATTCATAGAAAGAGGAAGAAGGAGAGAGAGACAAGAACAGAATAAAAGGAAGGCTTTCAATTTTTCTCCATTCAGAACGATGTTGGCCTTGGGTTTAGCTTAGATAACTTTTACAATGTTGATGTATATTCCTATTATCCCTCATTATTCTAGTGTTTTAAACATGAGGAAGTGCTAAATTTTGTCAAATACTTCTTCTGTATCTGTGGAGATAATCATGTGATTCTTGTCCTTAAGTCTATTGATGTGATGAATTACATTTATTGATTTCCATATGTTGAACCAACCTTGTATCCCTGGGATGAACCCCACTTGATCATAGTGCACTATCTTTTTAATATGCTTTTGTATGCGATTTGCCAAGATTTTTTAAGTGTTACATTTTTTCTTCAATTTTAATTCTTACAAGAATTTTTAAGAATTTTTGTATGTATCTTCATGAGGGATATTAGTCCAAAGTTTTCTTTCCTTGAAGTGTCTTTGTTTGGTTTTGGTATCAGGATGATACTAGCTTCATAGAATGAGTTTGGAAGGGTTCCCTCTTTTTGTATTTCATGGAATAATTTGAGGAGTATTGGTATAAGTTCTTTGAAGGTCTGGTAGAACTCAGCTGAGAATCCATCCGGTCCTCGGCTTTTCTTTGTTGGTAGGATTTTGATAGCATCTTCAATTTCATTTCTTGAAATTGATCTGTTTAAATTTCTGTGTCTTTCTGTCTCAATTTGTGTAGGTCATATGTCTGTAGAAAGTTGTCAATGACATCATGATTCTCTATTTTATGGGAGTATAGATTTTTCAAAGTAGTTTCTGATTATCTTGTTTCAGTAGTGTCCATGGTGATATTTCCATTTTCATCATGAATTTTAGTGATTTGGTACACGACCACTGTAACTCCACATCATGTTCAACCACAAGAATGAGATCAAAATTGTAACGAGTTGCACTCCATATGTGTATAATATGTCAGAATACATCCTCCTGACATGTATATCTAAAAACAACAAATTAAAAAAAGGATATTGGTCTAGAAAGAAAAAATTAAATATTTTAAAAAGGAAAAAAAAAGAATAGGATAAAGGGTAAAAGAGAGCCATGTGCGGTGGCGCACGCCTGTAATCCCAGCACTTTGGGATGCTGAGACAGGAGCATCGCGAGTTCAAAGCAAGCCTCAGCAATGGTGAGGAGCTAAGCAATTCAGTGAGACCCTGTCTCCACATAAAAAATCACACAGGTGGTCGAGTACCGCTGAGTTCAATCCTCAGTATCAAAAAAAAAAATTGATTTGGTAAATATAAGATGTAGACTTATTACAAAACTACTTATATGAACAGTAATAGCTTATCATTATTTTCATACATATTAAGTTCTGTAGAGTTGTTTTCTTTATATAATTGCATATGACTTCATTCTTAGATAAATAGGTCAAATTTCCTTATTTTTCTATGCAGTTGTATTCACTATAACAATGCTAACTACTCTCTGGAACATATTTCCTTCCTTCTGTTTCATTTCTTTCACTTTATCTTCTTGTATATTCTATTTTTATTTGCTTTCTCCTGTTCACTTGAACTTTATAGACCTTGAACATGGCTATATTTACTCCTCCTATGTGTACTTTCAAGTTAGAAAAGGATACCAGTTTCCAAAAATGGCATATGTTGATATCTTTATACTCAGGCCAGTTACAAGTATGAGATTATTTTTAACAAGAATTAATTTATTATTAAGTCATGTGAGTTTCACCAACAATATGGTCTTTACCATACCCAGGTTCTAAAATGCTTCTTAGAAAAATGATAAATGAAATCTGTAAATATAAGTAATTTATTTAGATAAAAATTTCTAAACAAATCATTTTACAAGTAGTACATTCTCATAGTTCCTACATAATACTCTGTGGCACACAATTGTAGTTTGAGATACCAACAAATACTGAACTCTTAAAACAGTCCTCACTCTACAGAGTGCCTCTCACATTTCCAGATAATCAGCTATCACTTAAATCTTCATTAGCTTAAAGGTAGGAGATTGTGAGACATTTTGTTGGGATGTCAGCTCAGGAATCGAACCCTTATTTGTGGAACAGGCCATCCCACTTGTCCTGCCAATCTTGCTGCTGTAGTAGTCAAGCACTTAAGCATAACCTAGTTTCAGAACAATCTCATAGTATTGTCAACTTGACTAGCATGTCTTTGTGAATTCCCCCAAAATTTGCCTTTTTGCCATTTGATACCCTGAATATTCATTCTCAATCAGAGCACCTGTGTGTGCATGCACACATTTTCTCTGTATGTATATGTTAACATGGATTGTTCTGCTAGTTCTGACCAGAATCTTAATATCCTTTTCTCCAATTTTTAATTTTATCAGTTTACTTTCCAAATATACTGGTAACTGCAAATCTTCAACTTGTTGCCTGATTCTCTAGGAACTTACAAATCTGTCTGATTCCTGTTTCTTAAAAATACAAGGCACCAGCAATATTTTATCTTAATGGGTCATACAAATACTACGTCATTGGGAGAAGTGGGTAAAGCTGTGCATTTTGCTAGATATTTCCCTTCTTTCTGAGATAATTCCTGTCCATACTACCTCTGCTTAACATGACTGGTCTTGTCTTCTAACTTCTTCCACCTTTCAGTGTCCAGAGAAAATTGGGTCATGTTGAGGCAAAAGTTAAGCTTTACTACTCCTGCACCAGCCATTAATTGGCTGTAGGATGTAGGGCACTTTCTGCTCTTAGGGAAGCATGGCAAAGGGATTCCAAGAGCCCAGTGGTGGTTCTCTAAAGAAGACTGCAGGAGTCTGACTCCTGTAGGAGTCAAGCGTGCAGATCCTGGGAGATGGATACGCAGAATCCAAGGAATGGATTTAGAGTCTCTGGGTGAAGTGATGCAATGACTTAACCAGCTGCCAAAGTCAGTAAAGTCAGTGGGTCTATCCTCCTTGTTTAACTGAGAACTTAGGAAATTTGTCTGTAGTGCTTATTGTGACTCACTATGCCCTTACAGCAATCAATCCTCTATTGCAAATTTCTATTTCTGCAGCATGTGACAAATCTCTCACATGACTATAACTAATATTCATTACAGTAGCAAATACTCTGTTTCTATCCTGAAATGAGAGAGAAATGAGGAAATATAAACTATATATAAGTATAGTTATATATAGTTTATAGTTAAAATATAAATATAAATTTAGCTGTCCTTACATCTTAAGCTGCAAACACCAGCTATCCAACCTCAGCACTGCCTCACTTGCTAGTAGTTGTTAAAACATTCTTCCTGATGAAATACCATGTCAACTATATAGTACTGCTCATTCTCTCATATGGCTCTTTGGTAGTTCTATGAGAATCTATTAAGAACAGTCTTAATATTACAGGTTTAATATTTAGGAATATGAAAAGCTCTAGAGAGAGCCAGAGATTGAAGTTGTGGAAATACCATCTCCCAGCCAGCTTCTGAACATCATCCTACAGCTGCCCAGGCAGGAATTTCACTTGCGCGTGTAAGCAGGGCCACCAGGCAGCAGACACTCCCACAAGCAGCGCGTCTTCGCAGCAAGCGGCGGCGGAGCTCAGCCGTGGCGGCTTAGAGCCGCAGCCCAGGGCCTGCCCCGGGCAGGGCCTACTTCTATACGGGGTTCCTGGCTCCAGCGCCCACCCAACCACGCAGAACCCCTAGCAGCTGCTCCCGTGGGCACAAAGCCTCTGCCACTAGCCACTGGGGAGCCCATATTCAGGGCAAGAGTCGCTCCAGAGACCCCAGCGGAGACAGCCCGCCGCACTTCCGCTCCAGAGCTCCGGTGCACGGGCAGGAGGCGCAGAGGGCCCAGATCCGCCCGCGGGAACCTGCTCGGGTGTCCAGCAAGAGAGAGATCAGGAACTGCCACTTCGAGCCACTGAGGACCCCAATCTCAGAGTAAGAGTCCCCTCAGACACCCTAGTGCGAGGCAGCCCCACCCAAGGGCAGCCTGGGCCTGCCTCAGTTCTGCTCCAGATTCCCGGGGACCGGCAGGAGCTGCAGAGGGTCCTGATCCACCCTCAGGAACCTCCACGGTTGTCCAGCCAAAAAAGGGCCAGGGTCAGCTACCTCTAGCCACTGGGGTGTCAAAATTCAGGGCAAGAATCGCTCCAGAGTCACCAGCGCGAGGCAGCCCCATCCAAGGGCAGCCTGAGTCTGCCCCAGTTCCACTCCAGAGTTCCCGGGGTCCGGCAGGAGCTTCAGAGGGTCCAGATCCACCCTCAGGAAACTCCACGGGAGTCCAACTAAGGGTTGACCAGAGTCTGATTGCTAACAGCCACAGAGGAAAGCACACCCAGGGAAACAGTGGCCTCCAGAGACTCCAGCGTGAAGAGGCCCCACCCTGGTGCGCTCTGGGCCTGCCTCAGTTCCGCTCCAGAGTTCCAGTGGGAATGCCAGGGGTGCCCAGTTGAAGGCAGACCAGAGCCTGCTAGCTTCGAACCCCAGGGGAGCTCATACCCATGGTAAGGGTCGCGCACAAACTCTCCAGCTTGTGATTCTGCCTAAGTGAGACCTGAACCAGCCTCTACTTCCGCTCCAGAGTTCCTGTTTACCAGCAGGAGTGCAAAAGAGGGCCAAAACAGCCCTCAGGGGCCGCCTCAGGAGCCCAGCCAAGGCCACTCCCACTGCACTCTAGAGGTACATCCACTACTTCCGCCACCAACTTAAGTGACAGTAGTGCCCATCTGGGGACACTGGGAGAACAGGATTAGCTCCAAGGTGAGACACAGGTAATCTGGAGTGTCAATACAAGATTATAGGATAG
>CM053400.1:78467523-78513044 GCA_028644305.1 Xerus rutilus | reverse complement strand
ACAGTAAAGCAGCCACTTCAATGTTTATAGCAGCACAATTCACAATTGCAAAACTGTGGAAGCAACCCAGATGTCCTTCAATAGATGAATGGATAAAGAAACTGTGGTACATATACACAATGGAATATTATTCAGCAATAAAAGAGAATAAAATTATGGCATTTGCAGGCAAATGGATGGAATTGGAAAGCATTATGCTTAGTGAAGTAAGCCAATCCCAAAAAACCAAATGCCGAATATTCTCTCTGATTAGTGGATGCTGATACATAAGGGGTGTGGGAATGGGAAACATAAGAGAAATGGAGGAACTCTGGACACGGCGTGGGGGAGGTGGGGGGTGGGAAAGGGGAATGGGTATAGTAAAGATGGTTGATTGAGATCGTCATCACTACCCTTGGTGCATGTATGAAGACACAACTGGTGTGACTTTATCTGGTTTGCAACCAGAGAAATGGAAAAACTGAGCTCTAAATATATACTATGACTTGAAATGCAATTAAATAAACTAATTAAAAAAAAAAAGCTTAACACCAAAAAAAACCCCAAATAACCTAATCAATGAATGGCCTAAGGAACTGAACAGACACTTCTCAGAAGAAGACATACAATCAATCAACAAACACATGAAAAAATGTTCATCATCTCTAGTAATTTGAGAAATGCAAATCAAAACTACTCTAAGATTTCATCTCACTCCAATAAGAATGGCAGTTTTCAAGAATACAAGCAACAATAAGTGTTCACAAAGATGTGGGGGTAAAGGTACACTCATACATTGCTGGTGGGACTGCAAATTGATGCAACCACTCTGGAAATCAGTATGGAGATTCCTCATAAAATTGGAACAGAACCACCATTTGACCCAACTATCCACTCCTTCCTTTGAGTCTATACTCAAAGGACTTAAAATCAGCATACTACAGTGATGCAGCCACATTAATGTTTATAGCAGCTCAACTCACAATAGCTAAACTGTGGAACCAACCTAGATGCCCTTTGATAGATGAATGGATAAAGAAACTGTGCTATATATACACAATGGAATATTACTCAGCCATAAAAGAGAATAAAATTATGGCATTTGCAGGTAAATGGATGGAGTTGGAGAATATCATGCTAAGTGAAGTAAGCCAATCTCAGAAAACCAAATGCCAAATGTACTCGTTGATAAGTGGATGCTGATCCATAATGTGGGGAAAAACACGACACAGGAACAATGGAGGAACTCTATTCACAGGGGTGTAAGGGGGAGGGGGCATGGGGACAGTAAAGGTGGTGGAATATGATGGTCATCATAGCCCTAGCTTTATGTATGACTGCATGTATGTTGTGATTCTATATCACTTACAACCAGAGAAATGAAATGTTATCCTCCATCTGTGTACAATAAATCAAATTGCACTCTGATATCATGTAAACCTAAATAGAACAAATAAATAAATTAAATATGGAAAAAAATAAATAAAATATATTTGGACTCATTGGTAATGATCTGTCTTCCAACTGGGAGTGTTCGCATATTGACTGATGTTTAGAAATTTACATGTAATAAAATTCCTTTGAAGTACAAAAAAATAAAGAAACTGTGGTATATATCACAATGGAATATTACTGAGCATTAGTAGAGAATAAAATTATGGCATTTGCAGGTTAATAGATGGAGTTGGGATTATCATGTTAAGCAAAATAAACCAATCCCAAAAAACCAAAGGGCAAATGTTTTCTCTGATATATGGATGCTGAACCGGAATGGGGAGGGCATGGGAAGAATGGAGGAACTTTGAATCAATTGAGCAGAGAGGAGTGAGAGAAAGGGAGGGGGCATGGGTATAGGAAAGACAGTGGAATAAGACAGGCATCATTGCCCTAGGTACATGTATGACTGCATATGTGTTGCAACTATACATCACGTACAACCAGAGAAATGAAAAGTTGGGTTCCATGTGTGTACAATGAATTCAAATGCATTCTGCTGTCATGTATAACTAATTAGAACAAAAAGAAAAAGAAAAAGATATGAGTGTTGCTATCCTTTGTAAAAAGAGTTCTTATAAAATTATGAAAAAGACAAAAAGGTTTCTAATAGCTAAATGGGCAAAAGAGCACTATTATTTACAAAAGAAAACACACAATAAAATAACACGTTCATCTTTATACATATACAATCAAAATTAAGTAATAATGAGACATCATTCCTATCCATTGTAAAATCCAAACTCAAAATGGAGTCACTCTGGCTCAGGCCTGCACGTATCTGGTAACCTGCTTTTTGTGCTTCTGTGATTAATGCTTTGCTATGCTTGTTTCTCACTGATGGGGCCAAACTACAGGCCGCCAGACCCCCTGGTCAGTTACCTAAAGTTCCAGGAACTGAAAAGGGACATAGGAGGTGACGTCATGGTGGAACCGTAAATAACTATAGGTTGAATATTTGCCAAATCCTGTTTTCCTTAGTCATGTAGCTAGCCCACCCTATAATAACCTCTGAAACCCTCATTTCAGAGTCACTCTCTGAAGAAAAGGAGAGTTGACCCCAATCAATTGGCCTGTGTGCCTATTTCCTCAATAAATTTTGCTGCTTCTGCAGAGTTGTCTGGGCTGCACTTCTTAGGGATTGGTGCAGGTTGGTTGCAAAACATCACATTTTAAAAAATATAGTGATAGTCCTGATTATATTGTTAGAAGTATAATTTAGGAGAACTGATTAGAACAATGACTTGACAATACATAACGAGATGTTTTCTCTAGTGTTTCTAATTTATTAATCTGTTTAAATAATCAGAGCTACCAATAAAAATTTATGTGTAAACATTTATTTCAATATTGCTTAGAATAGCTAAAATTTTAGGAACCTCTCAAACATTAGGGGATACTACAAGTATACTATATTACAAGCATTCTATGGAATATTATATAGCCCTTAAAAATGTTTACAGACTGTTTTACTAACAGAAAAAAAAATCTATAATTTAGTGAGAATTCAGGATATAAAGTTACTTTAAAAACATAAAGATGTATGTATTAACAATTGAGTAAACATCAACAGTGGCTAAGTCTAGTTATTTGGGATCCAAGACTTAATCCATTCTGTTTTTTGTTATTCTTTCTACTTTTCCTCAATGACCAGATGATACTTCTTTTTTTGAAAATTCTTTCTTTTTAGTTATACAGACCATGTAATATTTCTGTCATCAGAAAAATAACAACTTGTATATAAAAACAATGAACTGACTTAATATATTAGATATAGACAAAATATCAATGATATGAAAAAAGAGATATAATTAAGATCTGATCTAAGGACTTTCTGATTCTAAAGCTAGTGTTTTTAACCATGATTTTAAATCTTATTCACTTGTGAAACGAAGCACCTAAGGCCCACTGAGAAATCTTGGAGTGACTTTCTAAGTACAGTTACCTAAATTGAAGAAAAGTATTTAGCTATATTTAATTTATAATTTACTCAGAAAAAATATTTTTGCCCCCAAAATTATAATGAATTGTAGGCACTTATATTTAGAACAGTATCACACTATAATAAAGAGAAACTAGTGCTAACTTTTCTAATGTTAATTAGCATTCATGTGTATGCTAATAAGTACATACATTAAGGTAATTCACATCTTCAGAAAGTTTTAAAGTAATGTTATATTTAAACAATGCAAATGAAGTAAATATATTCCCTAAGAAAGGGCTAGATATAATGTTTCAGATTTAGATAAGTTGATTTCAGATTCCCATATGAAGCATTCACATTGGGAAGACCAGATAAGTCCTATTTAACAAAATCTAGATGTCTTATTGTAAATACACTGACTCGGCAATTTAATGCTTAGTGGACAGATTTCAGCATGCATCTACATTTCTGCAAATAAGAAGTACAATATGCACTGAGAAAGCAGAAGATTTCCTATATCCTGTCATTTAAAGGGCAAAGAGCAAAATAAGAAGTTCATAAAGTTGTACTTGACAGTAATATTCTTTTCAGAAAATAAAAAGAATTTACATACCTACTCCTTGGGCTAATTGAGTTTATTCTTCAAGAAGTATTCCAACACTATTTAGTAGTTGGGAATGTAAAATATAAAATTCTATATGGTCAAAGTGGAGATATTTGAATCCTCTTTTATATTCCATTTTCTTTTAAAATGATTATGTAATTAAGCTAAACAATGGGGGAAGTTATATCTAAATATGCTCACACATAAAAAAAATTCTTATTGAGCATTTATTCCAAGACCTATAGATATAGCAGCAATAGAAGATGACATTCCTGTTTTCAAGGAGCTGACACTCTAACTAGGGGAGCACATAAGTAAACAGAAATTCATTATGTAACTCTAGGGAGTAATGAGTGCTATGGAGAAAAATAAAGTGAGATAAAGCGATAGAGAACAATATATGGTTGGCTGTGGGCCTACTTTAGATATTTATTGTAAAGGCCTTTCAGAGGAGGTCCAATTAATTTTGAACTCACAAAGAAGTAGAAAAAAAAACCAAAAACATTACATGATCTAAAGAACAAATGTTCCAATTACAGAGAAGAGTAACTGCATAGATCCAAGGTAGACACAAGCATGGCACATTGAAGGAAAAGCAAGAATGGCTGAAGAACAATAAGCAATTAGTAAGGCAGGAGCCAGGAGTATTTGGAGCCTTCAAGGTGTGACTTGGATTTTATCACAAATGCATGGGGAAAACTTTGAGAAAGAGTGTGTTGTGATCTTATTTACACTGGTTTGTGGTGCTCTAAGGAGCAAATATTTTTATCAGAACACAGGTAGAAATAGTGACACTAAGAAACTATTATTGCAGTAGTTCAAATGTGAGATGATGATGGTTGGAACTAGAGTGATAGAGATGGAGATGGTGATAAATGACATGACTTGGGATGGACAATGGTCAACCGGAAGTGCTAATGAACTGGATTTGTCACATGAGATGTAGAAAAATAGCGATGATTTCCAAGGTTAACAGTATCATATATCTAGATGTGGATGATAAAGGGAAGAGCAGATCTGGGGATAAAGGGAAAGAGAATGAGGATACATGGCCAGAAAATTTGGGACTCATCAGAATTAAGATGAAATGTAAAACCGTAGAACTAATCAGGATCACTTGTCTTAGAAATGTATCTGGAGAATATGACTGGTGACTGAGTGTTGGACCATTTCTATAATTACAAGTTTTATAGAAGATGAGAATTCATCAAAGGTATGAAGAGTGAGTCCCAGTGAGGAAAACCAGTAGAGTATGGCAATCTAACAGGAGTGCTTTTAGGGGAATAGGGTGGTGAAAGCTAAGTAAGATAAGCCTTGACCATTGTTCTTGGCAATTTGGAGGTCTTGTTGCCCTTAAGGAGAGCAATTTGTGGAAGATGAGGCAAGCACTTGACTGAAGTAGATTTTAAAATGATGAAAGGTGAGAAAGTGGAGATAACAAAAGTAGATTACTTTTTATGTGGGAATTTTAACTGTGAAGGAAAACAGAGAAATGAAGCCATAGTTGTATATGAAAGTATGATTAAAATAATTTAGGGCTGGGGATATAGCTCAGTGGTAGAGTTGCCTTGGATGCACAAGGCCCTGGGTTCAATCCCCAGCACCACACACACACACACACATAGTTTAAAAATATGCTACTTTTGAATTTTGAAAGATAGTAGAATATGTGTGTTTACTGATGATTAGAAGATGCCAAGACAGAGTAAAGATTTTATACCTGGGGGGGCGGATGGGAATCAAGATTCTAAATGGCTTTCTGCCAGAGCCTGAGTTATTTTTTTAATTGGTTCTTTTTAGTTATACATGACAGTAGAATCCATTTTGATATAATTATATAAGCATGGAATACATCTTATTCTAATTAGGACCAAAGTCTTGTGGAGGTACACAATGGTGAGATTCGCTGTGGTGTATTCATATATGTACATAAGAAAATTATTTCAGATTCATTCTACTTTCTTTTTTTATCCCCTCTTCTTTCCCTTCATTTCCCTTTGTCTAATCTACTGAACTTCTATTCTTCTCTTCTCTTTCTCCCCTTATTGTTAGCTGCCACATATCAGAGAAAGTATTTGTCCTTTGGTTTTTTGGGATTGGCTTATTTCACTTAGCATGATAGTCTCTGAATCCATCCATTTACTGGCAAATGCCCTAGTCTTCTTAATGGTAGAGTGATACTCCATCGTGTATATATATCACATTTTCTTTATCAATTCATCTGTTAAAGAGCACCTAGGTTGGCAGAGACTAAATTCTTAACCACCAGAAGCATAATCATCAGAAACACCCAAGTCTGATATTCTCATCAGTGGTTTGCTTCTGTTAAGTGAAGACATCTTTCATTAATATCAAAAACAAAAGGCAATAATAAAAACACAAACTCTTCAAATGGAGTTCTAGTTCTGCTATCGTTGGAGTAGCTTATATAAGATGAACATTTGTGCAGATAAAACTTACACTCTGGACGAAATATTAATAACAATTCAATGAAGATGTCAGAGCAATCAAAATCAGACTGAAGCTGCTTTTTACCCTTAAAAGAAGGGAACCATGCTGGGCGATATACACATTTACGTAGTTTTCTTCTTGGGGTTATTCTGTAGTCTATATTCTGTAGTCTAATGTGGAGTAACTCCATGTGAATTAAACATGAAAAAGCTGATTTTCAGATCATATGAAATTGCGAAGAACTCTGAAAAACTGTCATGATTTTGAAAAAGAATAAAGTAAGAAGAATCACACTTCTTTTCTAATTTTAAAGCTTACTTCAGAGTCATAGTAACCAAAACTGAGTAGTATTGGCACAAGAATAGACATATAATGCAAAGGAATAAAATTGAGAATCCAGAAATACACCTATACATCTATGACCCATTGGTTTTTGACAGGATGGCAAGTTCATTCAATAGGGACATAATAATCTCTTCAACAAATGAAGCTGAGATGATAGAACTTGTGAAAGAATAAAGCTGAACTGCTGCTTTGCATCACAAACAAAAATTAACTCAAAATGGATCAATGACCTAAATGTAAGAGCTAAAACTATGAAATTTACAGAAGAAAATGTAGGTGCAAATTGTGACTTGGATTTGGCAATGGATTCTGAGTTATGATACAAATAACAAAAGAAAAATAGATAAATTTTATTTCATAAGCTTTGAAAACTTTTGTGTATCAAAGGACATTATCAAGAAAATTAAATGACAATCGTTAGGATGGGAGACAACATTTTCAAATCATATATATGACAGGGTTTAATAGCCAGAATTTATCCACCTATTATCTATCTTTCTGTCCTACAACTCAACAAGAAAAAGACAAACAACCCAACACTAAGATGGGCAAAGAACTTGAAAAGACATTCTTTACAAGAAGATATATAAATAGCCAATAAGCACATGAAAATATGCTTGACATCATTCATCATTAGGGTAATACATCATTAGGTAATATCATTCATCAATAGGTAATCTAAACCACAGGCAGCCCTTCAAATCTACTAGAATGGCTATAACTTAAAAAACTAAAAGTAAGGAAAATGCAAGTGTTGGCAAGAATATGGAGAAAATAAAACCCTTATACATCATTGTATGGGAATGTTGATGGAGCAGCTGTTGTGGAAATCAGCTTAGCCTTTCCTCAGAAAAATGGACACAGATTTACCATATAATCTAGCAATACTCCCAAAGTTGAAAATTGGATCTAACAGTTATTTGTACATATTAATTTTATTATTATCCATAATGGCTGCAAGGAAAAACAACACAAGTGTCTATCAACAGATGAAAGGACAAACCCAATGTGATATACAGTTCATACATGAAAAGGAATGAAATTCTAAGACATTTGTAACACAGATGAACCTTGAGAACATTATACTAAATGAAATAAACCATACAAAAAGGACAAATATTGTATGGTTCCACTTATAGGAGATATTTAGAATAGAGACGGAAATAGATTAGGGCTACCAGGGGCTGGGGGAGGGTAGAATGGGAAGTTATTGCTTAATGGTTGGCTATAAAGTTTCTCAGAGATGATGAAAAGTTTTGAAAACAGTGGCAATAGCTGCACAATGTTATGAATGTGGTTAATACCACTGAACTGTATGCTTCAAATAGTTAAAATCATATGTCTTATATATTTTACCACAAAGAAAATTTTCAAAGAGAAATGTATTTTTTTTTAAAGGAAGGCAAACAAAGACAATTTTAGATAATCAGAAACAGCAACTGTGACCTCAGTATCTCTGAACTACAAGAAAGGTTAAAGGAAGTTTTCCAGCCTGAAAGGAAATGATAGGAAATGGAAATCTGAATTGAAAGAAGGAATAAGAAGAAATTATAAATATGTAGGGAATATAAAGATCTGTCTTTTTTCTTGATTTCTTTAAAAGTAAATTTGCTAAAACGAAAATAATTCTAAAATGTATTTTGGGTTGAAAACATATGTAGAAGTAAAATGAATGATGACAGTGGTACTTGACAGGATGGGATTGATTTAGTCTCACAACAGCTTGGATTTTTTTATAAGAACATGTCAGAAGCTAACAGTATGCTCATTAAGTCAGTTACTATCCACATTGTTCATACTATCCAAATGTTCTTTGTAATCCCATGGCCTTTTGGTTCGTAATATACTCAGATGTATGTCTTTTTGACAAGGTTTTCTTCCTTATTGAAGTTTTTCTGCCATATAGAGTAGTACATTGCAATGCTTAAAAATATCCTTCTTTTATGATGGTCTGACTTTGAGTTCTGTCTAAATCTCAGTAACAATTACAAAATTTTATTTATTGCCATGTGTTCACAAGTTCATTTCCCATGATCTTGGCATTAATGCATAAATCTGTAGGCCATATGCCTTGATTCTAAATACTTGGCCACTTTTCAGTTCTTGACTACTTCGCAGCATCTGAAACTGGAACATTCTACCCTTGAAACTTCCTCTCTCTTTAGCGTCTATGAGGATAAATTTATATCTATGAATCTACATAGGTTTATATGTATAAAATTTTAACTTGCTCCTTCTCTAGTGGATAACCCCTTCTCAGCTCCAATTTAAGTAGAATTTCAAACTTTCTTTTCTCATGCAATTGAATGAAGAAACCATACGAAAAGAACCAAAGCTTTGTGTTTCAAGGGCTCAAAGTTTTATACTCATTAAAGAGCCTCCTCTGATTCGAGCTTTGCTGGAGTGACTAGTGTTTAGTGGGGCTGGCTGTTTCTGCCCTGCTCTGTCATGTCCTGGAGAAGGGTACCCTAAGATGGTACATCTTTTTATTGACCATGTTGGCTCCATACAGAGCCAGCTCTGTGATTCCACCCACTGTAGGTTGTTTCTCAGTCCTGCACCCCTGATCCCTGTACCCTGAAGGCTATGGCCATTTCCTTCCTGTTTTTGCATAAAGCCTTACCTACTGGCTCTGTCTCCTCTTGTTATCATTACCCATCTACTCTTCACAATGCTAAATGAGTAAGGTTCCAAAAGCATATCCCAGTTCAAATGTCTTTGTGGGCTTCTTTTTGCCTGTAGAATAACACTCATACTCTTTTTTTATTCGTTCTTATTTATTTGTTCTAATTAGTTACACAAGACAGTAGAATGCATTTGACACATCATACATAAAGGGAGTACAACTTCTCACTCTTCTGGTTGTACACAATGTAGAATCATACCAATTGTGTAATCATATAAGCACATAGGGTAATAATGTCCGATTCATGAATCAGACATCCATATTTCTTAATGTTTAAGGCATCCATGATCTGGTCCTTATTTACCATGTCTTAGTCATTTTAAATACCTGATGATGTCTCAGTGGATCAAGGTGAAACTATACACAGTAGTAACTCATGTTCATTGCGTGTTTACTCTGTGCTGAGCACAGTTTATCTTCAACATGGGGGTCCACAAGATTTGACGGGAAGCAAACTTTGTCCATAGCTGATTTGTGCTTTGTCATGGTATCATCCCACCCCAACCACCAGCTCCACTATTTTATTTCCCTTTCAGTCCAGTCCCCCTGCTTGTAGCATCCTGATCTTTTGGTTTCACTAGTTACTTCTGCCACCTTATTTTTTGGATTTCTATTTTCTCATTGTGGCATTTGTCCAGCTTTCCTGTTTGTTAACTAACCCTTTGGCTTGTCCTCTGGATGCCCTCCTTTGAATTAACCACTGCAGGAAGCCCTGCTGGCAGTGGCCTCAGCAATTTGGTCTCAACTCTGATCTTTGTCTTTGATGCCAAAGAGATGGGCCTTGGGCATTCCAAACCAGCTCTTCTGATTTATTAGAAAATGACACTAGAGATTTCCTAGAATCTCTGTTTAAAAGGAATCCTAAACTCTGTGATAGTACAACCTCTATCTCAGTAAAAAGCTTTATGTTCTTTCTATTGTTTTCCCATTCTTACAACAGTACTTCATATTTGAAGGCAAATTTCATATCCCTTAGTTTTGTTTCTAATGTAAACATTTCAGTTCCTTTAATCATTGTCTCTGGCCTGATTGACTTCCTCTAGATCAGTGTCATTTAATTATTGCCCTTTTTACAATGGTTGATGGACAGAATTTCAAAACAATGTTCCAATTTTGTTCTGACAAGTTTGGAGCAGAACAGAGCTTTATATTATTTGCAATTTAACTTTTTCTGATCCCTTTTCATGATACAGGTTGAGATCTCTTAACATCCTTTTTTCCCCTGACCTTAGCTTTAGCTTAGCTTCAGCCTCATCTAAGATCCAAATCATGAAACTGGAATTGGAGAAAGCCAGGCTTCTAACCATAAGGATAGCAGTTGGCAATAGTTTCTTTGCAGCAATGTACAGATATATAATATACTTCTGTGGATATAGCCACATGCTTTATGAGTGTTTTAAGGTAATGTATGTTTCTTCCTGCATTGTAACTTCTTTTCCTTCTCCCTCACTCACCTAACTGTGAATACCAATGAGTGAGACACTTACTAAGGGAAAAGTCTTGATCCCATGTTAATTCATTTTTCAGTATTAATACCAAAATAGTCCTTATCACATACAACTGATTGAACATATCTGTATGCCTTTCTACTCCAGCTGAGATTTCCTCACATTTAAAACTTCCTTCTAAGTAACTGACCCTTTCACCTGGAGCACTTTGTACAGTCATTTAATCAGTTATTATGACTGCTCCACATCTTCCCAGAAGATTCTGATTTCCTCACATCTACTATGTTTTCCTTGTTTTGAGACTTCATGAAAAGTGAAAATTAATTTAATTTGGCACAAATTTTTTCCCCTTTCAAATCCTGTTAATTACAGCTTCACTTTTATTTTAAAAGCATTAGAATATCAACCCAGATCCACGGCAAGCTCCCTATTCCTGTTTGGCAATCTGCCTCCATTCACTAGGATTACTCAAAAATCAGTGTTTTGTTTTGTTTTGTAACTGGGATGTGATTCTCTTTTCTGGGGACCACTCCTCTTCTGTAGAACACACTCTGCCTTTTCTATCCTCCTTGCTTTTGCTTATAGGAACCTCTGTCTTAAATATCCTGCTCATTGCTCTTTTCTCTGCATACCTTAGCCCCTCAGCTATAATTAGAATTCCCCCAAGGTGAGGAACCCTTAGTTGTACCTCATGGTGTCTAGTACCTAGATGAAATTCAGTGAAGACACTTTCTGAATGGATGAATGGGAACACATTTAAAAACTTGTTAGGAGCTGGGGTTGTGGCTCAGTGGTGGAGTGTTTGCGTAGTATGTGTGAGGCAATTCTGGGTTCAATTTTCAGCACCACATATAAAGAAATAAAATAAAGGTCCATAGACAACTAAAAAATATTTTCTTTTTTCTTTCTTTTGTTTTTTTTCTTATTCATTTCCTCCTCATGAAATATTTTGACAAGAATGTTCTGTAGTGAAGGCTTTCTCTCTATAAATTCTTTTAACATTTGTAATTCTTACAATGTTATAATTCTTATAACGAATGTGCCTTGGTGTGGATCTGTTGTAATTTTGTACATTTGGTGTCCTGTAAGCTTCTTGTATTTGGTTTTCCAATTCATTCTTCATGTTTGAGAAATTTTCTGATATTAGTTCATTGAAGAGGTTGTGCTTTTATTTGGTTTGAAACTCAGTGCCTTCCTCTATCCCGATAAATCTTAGATTTGGTCCTTTGCGTTTATCCCATAATTCTTGGGATATGGGATTATATTCTTATTTGATCATATTCTTTTCTCTTTTAAAATGTTTATGTAACAGATTGTGTTGATAAATTTCCTGATTTCATGAATTCTTGGACTACATTTTATTTGGTTATAGAACACTCTTTTGATACACTGCTAAATTCTACATGCCTTTTTATCTCGATATTTTACATTTTTATTAATTAAATTGGTCTATAATTTTCTTTTTATAGTAATTGTTGAGCATTGTAATTAAGCCACTTTTTTGGCTTTACAAAAATTAATTCAGGGAGTCTTCCATATGTTTTAATGTGTCCTGAAACAATCTCAACTATGGTCCACAAACTTGGTTGATATTAGAAACACTGGAATCATTTAGCAACACATGGATGCTTGCTTCTGTGTTTATTATTTAAGTAGTCTGGGATGGGGCCTGGACTTTGGGTCACTTTAAAGTTCCCCAGGTAATTTTCACTTGCAGCCAATTGAAATCAACCAGCTTAAATAACATTGGAATGTTCTAACATTTATAGATATTCCTAACCTGAAAAATTCAAAACGAAATATTCTAACATCCAAAACATTTTGAACACTGTCATGACACCAGAAGTGGAAAATTCTACTCCTGACCTCACTGGGCAGTTCATAGTCAAAACACATATGTACTAAAGCTGCGTAAAGTTATCTGCAGGGTATATGTATAAGGTACATATGAAAAATGAATTATTTCATGTTTAATTAAACAGGTCTCATTCCCAAGACATCTCATTATGTATATGCAAATATTCCAAAATGTTTTAAAAATCTAAAATGTGAAACTAGTCCTAAGCATTTCAGACAAGGGATACTCCAACTATATTTAGAGTCCTTATTTGATATATATATTGTACATTCTCCAATATTCATCATTGTGTAGGCTCTTTAAAATTAATTTATTATTCAGTTAAATTTTTTCTGAGAATTTTCTTCAAATGAACTAATTAATGATGTGCTTTATAAATTTCTGTTTATTTAGTGATGCCTTACTTTTGTCTGATGGGAAATGGCAGTCTGGCTGGGTATAGAATTTTGACATTGCAGTATTTCTAGAATGTTATAGATATATTATCATTTTCTAGTTTCTAGTGTTACAGATGAAAACTTTGATAATGGTCTATGGTTTACTTTTAATGTTCTTTTTATCTGAAGGCTTAAGTGATGTATCTTTTTAATCTTGGAGTTCAGGAATTTTAATAAGATGTGCCTAGATACTTTTCTTCCTTTTCCCTTGTCCTCCCAGGAATTGGTTGTGCTTTGTCAATCTTCTAATTCAGATTCAGTCTATGTTCTTCTACTACTTATTTAATTATTGCTGCTTTCCTCTATTTTCCTATGTAAGAAATTAGAATGCTTTTATTGCTTATTTTTTTTATCTTTTTTCTAATCCTTTTCCCAAGACCTGTTATCTTTTCCTCATAGTTTTCATCAATGTTTATTTCTGTGCTTTGAGGTGTGTTTTCCACTTGATCATATAAGATCCTCATTTGAGTCTCAACAGTGATCAATCTCTTCTTCAATTCAAATGCTCATTGGTTTATTTGGGAAATCATATTTTTTTAGAGTCAGAAAATATTTTTGATGCAGATGTTTCACGTTAGGGGTTTTTATTATTTTTGATCAAGTATTTGTCTTCTCCAAAAACTCTTTCTCTGGCATGCTGCCACCCCATCTCTCTCTCTCTCTTCTTCCTCTTAAGTGTGGATGATTTTTTTCTTTTGTCCCCCTGGTTTACTGGGGCCTAGGTCTGTTTGGTGGAGTACTCCATGTGTTGATGGTACCATCAATAGTAGAAAGTAGAAGGAGTTCTATCCCTGGTGCTAATGATGCAACATTGCCTGGACCTTGCAAAGTACCTGTTATGGGTTCTATTGCACTCTTCCACCCTCAAAATTATTATCTAAATTATTATCCATTTTGCTTTTTAGGGATTGGGAACAAATACACAAATTTCTCCTCAGGGCTAACTGATGTTCTTGCCCTGCTCACAAGGAAGAAGACTCTGCACCATTCTCCCTGGCACCCAAGACCTCAGTACACTCAGTTTACCACTATTTGGTTCCAGATGTGCAAATAAACTTGAGTTGGAATAGAAAAAGTAGCATATAGGTTGCTGTCTTTCTCAAAATGCATGAAATTCAGTGATTTAATCAAGAATTTCTCAGACATTATATACAGAAGACTCTGGAAAGCAGGGTAATGATGTGCAAGACATTTTCCCCTTTAATTGCTTAGATAAGGGAATATTTATGCGCAGGAGTAATTGTGATATAAGGCAGAATGTGATAAATACTTTTAAACAAAGTTACAAAACAAATGTATTACACACATTAACGCTTCCTACTGAAAGGTTTGAAGAAAGTTTCAGGGAGGGAAAGTTTCTGGGATAGGTCTTATGGGATGGACACATTTTCAACAGGTTAAATACCAAGAATTAAGTACCATAAGAAGCCAGAGATCTGTGATGGTCAGGCAAGGATTTCTGAAAGAGGTGGGAGTTGAGTTGAGTTTTGGTGCATGATGTGTGAAGAACTGAGATGTCTAAGAGGGAGAAAAATGGGACAGAGAGGAGTCTTGTCAGGGGCCTGGACACAGGACTAACTGGCATTTGTGGGGTAGTATTGTGTTATAATGGTTGAAGATGCAAAAGAATGGAAAGATAAAGTATCTTGTATGCCATTATAAAAAAATTGGAGCTTTTTTATCTTTAGGTATCATCTATTCAACAAAGATTGAATGACACTACTGACACTTTATAAATATTAGTCTGGTATTGAGTATGGAGCAGATAGTGGAGACAGTAATCTAGACACTGCTGTCTGAAGTCATTCAAGGGACAAAGGCCAGCAGGAGCAGAATGGGAAGGAGAGATGCTTGAGAAATGAGGAGGAGTGGGTGAGTTTGGGGATGGACTAGTATTACCATGAGGGATAAAATGACTAAAGGTGTTCAAATTTTTTTCCATTGTGAATCCTTATTTTCTGAAGTATATGTATTGGTTTCCTATTGTTGTTTTAGCAAATTATCACAAAATAAATGGCTTACAATAGCACAAATCTATTATCTTTGAGCTCTTCAGATAAGAAGTCCAAAATGAGTCTACAGGACTAAATTCAAGGGGTCTGTAGGTCTGCATGCATTTGAGAGATTCTGAAAAGGCTACCTGGATTCCTTGACTTGTGGCCCCTTCCTCCATCTTCAAAGTACATCACTCTGTTTATACCATACATTTCCTTATCTGACTCTCTCCCTCCTGCTTCCCTCTAATAAGGACCCTTTGATTCCACTGGAGCCACTTTAATAATGCAGCATAATCTCCCCATCTCAAGATCCTTAACTTAATTACCTATGCTGATTCTCTTTTTCCTTAGGGATCAAACGTACATTTTTGGAGGTCATTATTCATCCTATTCACATAAAATTTGAGCTATTATCTTTTCCAAAATGATCAATCTCAACTAAACTCACATTAATAAGATTGTCTTTACTATCTTCTTGTCTTCTGTGTTCAGTATATAGTACCACTGATTTTGTGTCAGGCTAGGTCTATTTGGGCAGTTTTAGTTCACTCCTTCTTCCAGTTCAGGGCACCATGAAGCCCTTGTTTTATCTTTTAAAATAATAAACATTTATTTGTTAAGTATGCTAGTGGGTTTGGGTTTTGTTGTTGTTGTTATGGTTGTTTTTGTTTTGTTTTTTGCTTTCCATTTTTCTTCTTGCACCCGTTTTTTTTTAATCTCTTTCCTTCAAAGTTTCCAAATTGAAAAAGTATGATATACAGAAAGATCAAACATGCGCTGTACTTTAGGTCCAAAGCAATTTCCTCAAGAATTCGTTCATGATGGCAGATGGCTGTTTAAACATAGTAACCCATATGTTTCTTTTAAATTCAATAGAAAGAAGATAAGTGTCCAATGAACAGTCTTGGATATTTAGCATAAGTAATCTGGGATTCTTTTGCTCTTCAGACAAACACATAGCAAAAACGTATCTGGACAATATTATCAGCCCTTCTTCCTTCCCATATCAAACTGAGGACCTAAGATAAATTTCTTTTTTTAGGATTACTTCCCATCTGTCCTTCAAAGATATCTAAGCCTGTTAAAGTCTATTTCATGTAGAAGAATTAAAGGTGGCACAGCACATAGAATAACAGTGCAGGCTCTGGTGTCAGACAAATCACTGTCAACCACAGTTCCATCTTGTACTGACTTTTGGGAAAATTACATGCTAAGTTTAGTTTATATATGGGTCAGATAACAATACATGGCCAGGTTGTTATGTCATTAAACAAAATAATTCATGCAAAGTCTTTACCCTAAGAAAGCCATGTATTAATTTTTTAATAAATGTTGGTTATCAGTTTCTTTTATCAGGTTCATTAAAAATGTGCCTGATGTACTAAACAAAGATATTGTTCCCTGACTTTTTTCAGCCTGAGAAACCATTCCAACAGAGACAACCCTGAAGCAATAGGGCACTGATGGCAGAAAACATTCAAGGCCCTTATTCTCCCGCTGTCTTTTGTTATGCTGGTCTCAACCTCATTTACTAATTAAAAAGAAACAAGCTATCACAGCACTTTGGGAGGCTGAGACAGGAGAATCGCGAGTTCAAAGCCAGCCTCAGCAACGGCAAGGCGCTAAGCAATTCAGTGAGACCCTGTCTCTACATAAAACACAAAATAGGGCTGGGGATGTGGCTCAGTGGTTGAGTGCCACTAAGTTCAATCCCCAGTACCAAAAAAAAAAAAAGAAACAAACAAACAAACAAGCTGGTTTGCATTGTCATTATCCTACAATCCTATTTCTTAAAAAGGGAACAAGGAAAAGACCTAGTCCTCTGGAATTTCTGTTACTATTGTGATAGTCATATTGTTCCTCTTCTTTATGGGAAAACTATAAAAGTATTATTTAAAAACTCCTGAAGTTTCTTTACTTGGTTTTAGAGTTTCAAAAATTAGAACTACAGTTATTCAGATAAGTCTTAGAGGAGCCTATGTTCCCTTTGCACAGCAGAGAGAAGGGCCTAAGAACTTGGTTAGCAAAGGTAAACCTGGAAAAGACAAAAGAATAACTTTTTTTATGCCAAAGACAGAGATACTTGTTTGAAAATTTCTGAGCCAATCAATGAATTAATAAACCCGGTTACTCACAAACAGTGATTTAAAATAATGCTATGGAACTCCTCCCTGGAATTCCTTAAATCTCATTTAGTCTGTTTAAGAATATTCAGATTCCCATAGTTGTGAAATACGCCGGACTTGGAGGAAGAAAAAAAAAAAAGAACAAGATTCTTGAAACATGAAGTAAAAATTTGGATTGGCTTAAATAGCTGGCAGAAATCAGCACTGTACCTAGAGATCCAAACCTCAATGTTTCTCTTCAGGGTAGCATTTTTACCACACTGAAGTCCTGGTCCTTCTGACCCCTAACCCCATGAGAGTGTGGAGTGATGGTGTGCAGCCTCTTCCTGACATCCTCCTTCCACCCAATGCCTTATTTAGAAATTTACAGGCAACTTAGTGGTAAACGGCTGTTCAAGTTTTTTCCTTTCTAGTCTCTTCAGAACAAACACATACTCAGAAAGTCAAAGAAGCTTGTATCTGGATCTCAAAGCCCTGAATATTTATAGGTCTTTGAGAAATTCCTTTTTTCAAATTTAGGTAGGAATTTTACTTGGTTGCTATGTGAGGACCTACTCACTGTAGTCAACACACTTTAAAAAACTTTTCTTACTCTACCTGAAATATGTTCCAATTTGGTAAATGGGGTATGGTACAAATAATAAAATTAAAATACTCATAATGCCACTATCATTCACATTTTATCTCATTTTTCACTCTATACATACATGCACATAGACACACACCACTAAGAATTTTATGGTGCTTTCAAATTTTGTATACAATTTGTATACTGCTTTTAGTAATTTATTAACATAGACGTTCCCCCATGTCAATACATGATTTTAGAGAATGTTGTTTTAATAGGTAAATAATATTCTATGGTGTTCATGTATAGAATAAGAAAAGTGGTTCTCTTATTTCTCATAGGGAGGTAGTAACCACAAAAGGCAGGAAGCTGGGAAGAGAGTCTGTGGAAATAGGGTTAGAGATATGTTTAAGAAACAATTGGTTGCCTAAAGTAAAAACAATTACAATTTATAAATAATAATTACAATGTATTTTTGGTTATAGAACATCTGTAGAATTAGAATGTTCTGTATCACAAAGACTGGAAAGGGCAAAGGAAAACATACCCTTGTAAAGTTCTTCTATGAGAAGTGGTATACTATCACTTGAAAATATGCTATGATAAGTGAGACATATGCTGCCGACACTAAAGCAACTACATAAAACAAAAATACAGAGTAGTACCACAGAGTAACAACCTCCTCTTTCATTAGTTGATATAAAAGGGAGACAGAAATACAACGATTAGAGTAATACTATCAATCATCTTAATAAGGAGTTGGGGCATTAGGAGTCTTGTGGTTCTCAAGCTATTGGTTGGTCCATTCTGACCTCTGTTGGGTGACCCTCATTCTGTTCAATGTGGCAGAATGTAGCTTGTCCTGCCTCGTCTTCATAGACTTTGCCGTTTGTTCAGACCCAAAATTTCCCACATTTGCAGTCTCTAATTTCAGTTTCAGGCACCTCTAGCTCACCCACTTTCTCAGTTCTCTTTTCCCATGCTGCACACGGCCTCAGAAAACAGAGCAGAAGTCTTCTCCAGTAGCTTAAACTGTTGGGGACGGGATAAGACCATATATTTCTCTGGTTCTTCCAAATACAGGTGAATGATTCTGCTGCATTGCCTCCCCTAAAAACAACACGTGACCTCAAAATAAAGCATGGCAAGGCTCTTTGGGTCCGGTATTTTGCAGTTCCTTTCTCTATCTTGGCTCTTCCTTCCAGCCCAGAAGAGCTTTCTCCTCATCTGTGTGTCAGGGGCTTTCCTTACATGGTTCATCTTCTCCACACTACAGTTTATTGTATTAGATCCCTAAGCTTTTGCTATGTTAGTAAAATTTCTGGAATGCATAAATGTCTATGTAATTAGCTTTCCAAAACCACTACCTTCCTATGAATTCAAATAAGCCTGGCTTGAAATTTCAAATTGAACAATGTATTTAATTCCTTTGCATTCTCTCTGCCTCCATGAATAAATGAACAGTAAGTGGAGAAGTTGTAGGGAAAATAGGAAATGAGAGATTGTCAGAAATGCAAATACACTCACTTCATATTTCAAAATTATCCCCATTATATCCATTGAAAGAATATTACTGACTTTGGTAGGAAGATGCCAAAACCAGATAAGAGTTTATTGCACAATGACTGGGAAATAGTTAACTATATGGCTATGCCTACTAGAATCTTGCTGTGAAAAGAAAGGCAGAATGGATCATAACAAGCAAGGGGTGTGGAACTGATATATTTTTTAAGATGGAAGAGATTAGAGTCTTGTAAATGCTAGCTAGTAGAGGTAGAAGGCCAAAGAGGGGGGAAAGTATTTGAATGAGAAGATAAGTTTTCAGAAAAGGTGAGAAAGATGGTAGGAGATTAAAGGAAAAATGATTGGTTGAATAGCTGAGAACTTTGCAGAATTCAAGTTTCAATTAATGCTTTCTGAGGATGAAAACTTATTGAATAATTAAATACTTAGTTTTATGAAGGCAGTGTTTCCCAAATGCAGACATAAGGGTCACTATGGATATTTATCATAAATTTATATTTCCAGGTCCCACCTATGAGATTTTATTGCAGTGGGTCTGGGATAGGGCCTAGCACTCTGTGTTTTTAATGAGCACCCTATGGAATTCTCACAGTGAGGACAGCATGGGAAATACTGCCAGGTCACTCCTAAATGGCCATAGAACATACAAATGTGCAACTAAGGGTTAACTGGAAAACGACTTATGCCCCTTAAATAAGAGGAACCCAAGCAAATAAGAAACAGAGCCTTATGAGATTGTCACAAGGCAAAATGAACTCACTAGTTCACTTTTCTGCCTGGGAATGAAGTTACTTTCACAGTGATGTAAAAGTTCCCATGAACCTTGGCACGATGACTACAGAACCCCCATTGAAAAGCCACTCCTGGGGTCTGCTTCTTTTTCAGTGGCCTTCACATGAATACAGTCATGCACTGCATAATGATGTTCAATCCACAAGTGGTCCTATTAGAATATAATGAAGCTGAAAACTTTCTGTTGCCTAGGAAAGTCCTAACTGTCCTAAGTCATCGCCCAAAGCATTCCTCATGTGCTTGTGGTAGTGCTGGTAAACACAAACCTACTGTGTTAACAGTCATATAAAGAATAGTATATACAGTTGTGTACAGTATGTGATATTTGATAATGACAATAAATGACTGCGACTAGTATATGTTTACTATACTACACTTACTGTTTTTATTTTAGTGTGAACTTCTTATTTTAAAAATAAATAAAATTAACAGTAAAACAGCCTAGACAGGCCCTGCCCATCCTTCAGGAGGGATTCCAGAAGAAGGTACTGTCATCAGAGGCATTGACAGCTGAGTGCTTGTCATTGTTCTTGAAGACCTTCCAGTGGGACAAGACATGGAGTCGGAGAATGATACTGATGATCCTGACCCTGGGTAGTCCTGAGCTCATGTATGGATTTGTTTCTTAGTTTTCAACAAGGCACTTTATAAAGTTAAAAAAATTAAACAAGAAAAATGCTTACAAATTAAGGACATAAAAATATTTTGTACATCTGTACAATGTGTTTAATCCAAATGTTATTGCAAAAAGCTAAAAAAATATTACAAGTACACAAAGCAAAAAAGTTACAGTGAGCTAAGGTTAATTTATTATTGAAGAAAAATTGTTATCAATTTAGTGTTGCCTAAATGTACAGGGTTCATAAAGTCTGCTGCAGTGTGCTGTGATGCCCTAATAGTTCACATTCACTCACCACTCACCCAGGCAACTTTCAGTCCTGCAAGCTCCATTCGTGGTAAATGCCTTATACAAGTGTGCCACTTTCTATCTCCTATATCATATTTTTACTGTTTCTTTTCTATTTTTGTATATACTAAGTACACAAACACTATGTAATAATACTATATCACAACATGATACAATTGCCTCCTGTACAGTATTCAGTACAATAACATGCTGTACCCATTTTGGCCTGGGAGCAGTAAGCTATACCACCCTGCCTAGGTGTGTTGTAGGCTATCCCATCTAGAATTGTGTAAGTACACTATGTGGCCCTTGCATAATGAGAAAATAACCTTGCCTTATGATCCACTTCTTAGAACCTGTAATTCCATTATTAAATGCTGCATAACTGTTCTCCTAAATTTTCTAAGTACCAAGTATGACCTCAAGCCAAAGTAATAAAGTTCACTTTTAATCATGCATTTCAAGTTCAAGATTTAATTGCACTTGTTGGGATTTTCAGCACAATAGGATTCAAGGTCCTGGTAATTGAGTGAATTTTAATTAAATGCAAGTTGGATTAAAGAAAAGTAGTCATTAAATTTTCTTAATTACAGATTCTGATTTTAAAAATCCTTTTACACAGACTGAAACTTTCATTTGAGAAAGTTAGTTGAAATTGTTCATAATACAATTCAATTTAAAAGTGATTCATAACTTAACACCTCCCTCACCCCATAAAGTCAATGTTGTCTATTCTTTTTCAAGACTGAAACATTGCCTTTCATGGAATCAACTTGTTTTACAGATTCACAATACTCCCAGGAATCCCTGCCAAGGAAGAAAGAATTGAAAACAGTAAAATGCTGTCTCTCTATAGCATTGCCCTTCGCTAAATAGCCCAGACATTTGGTTCCATTCAATTTGTCAGACTCTTCTCAATCGAGCCTTACAGATTAGTTTCTTTAGAGAGAAACTAAGCTCCTCAATAGCAACAAAGCTGAAAAATCACTGCACATAGTTTTTCAGAAGTGAAACTTGTACAATCATTGGACTAAAATGAAAACTGCTTCAAAATAATCTTAAAAATTGTATATACAAGAAAACTGAAGCTCCTTAATAGATGAGCGTTCAACTATTACCTTCCCCGGTACTTTTAGTACTCACTTCAATTGCTATTACCATTTTCTCCAAATCTGCCATTAGCAAAGCAAATGAGACTTATCTGGGGATTGCCTATGGGAAGCAGATAAAAGAAAACTTTCTGTATTAGACTATTATTTGAACCTGCATTTCCTCAAGAAGTTTTTGTGGTCTGTGCAACTTTTCTTTATCTGTAAGCACAGTAAAACTTTTTTTTTTACATCACTCATCCAGAGCAGAAGTGGCAATTGTAATGGTTACATGAGGTGGACTGCCACAAATTTTTCAATCTGTTAATTAACCTTGGTTTGACTACCACAGTGTCAGAGTAGGAGATGGCAAACTTCCAATCTCATTAATTCAGGTAAGATTGTTATAGTTGAGGACCAATACAACCAAAAGTCTGCATCAAGATTTGAATTCATTTCTAGGGAAATCAGACTATAAAACATAGTATGAGACAGTTTACTAATAAAGTACTTTTGTTTTTCCCCCCAAATATACCATTTATATTTCTCCACCAGAATATTAGGCGAATGAATGAGATAGTTCAAATCTGTATGCAGAATATCTATTGCAGAAGAAAACCCTGGTGGGTGTCTCCTGTGCTTCATTCTGATGTCAGCCCGCCAGAGAAAATAGACAGTAGCAACCAATACAATTCACACCTATTTCAGAGACAAGGAGCTGGGGGAAAAATTCTTCCCATAGATCTGTCAAGTTTAGATGCAAGATGTGCCTATCTTCTTTTACTTATCTTTAACCCAATTTGTGCTTTTTCTTTAAAGAGTCTCTTAATCAAGACCAGGAAGAGGAGGTGGGAATTTCTCTGTGCTCTAGTGGAGAATGATTCACTATTTTTCTCCCCACACTATCATGGACTTTCTAGAAGCAGAGAATACAACTCTGTTCCTAATGGGGCTTTCTAGTGCTTTGGGCTATTGACAAGGGCTGAGGCTTGGCAAAATCTCTAGTCATGCACAGGCATTTTCTGGAAAATGAATAGGGTTTACATACAGCTATTTATTAGAAGGTCCCTGTATGCAGCTGTCTTGATTTCTCTGCAAGAGTGATATGATGGCTCTAGAGAGTGTCAAACACAGTCTCTCTGCAGGTCGTGGCTCAACTTCCAGGAGGCCTCCTAATGTTCTCCAGTCTCTCCGTGCTGAACCATATCCTTCACCTGAGGCCTTCTCAGTCAAGTTATTTCTTTCAGTTCAGGGTATGCCCCATTTCCTATGAGGTCTAATCATTATCACTTTTCTTCCTGTTACCTTAAGGCAGATGAAAGATGGGGAGTGTGGTGGGCAAGATCATCTGCTTCTCTCATAGTTCTTTTCCTAGTACATAGACTTCATGCCCTCCTTTCCTCTAGGTCTCAGATTTTCCCAAACTTGCTTTAACAAATGTAAATTTTATTAAAATCCTCAACACAAGATCAAACAACAGAACAAAAACAAAGCCCAAGGAGTTCTCTTGTGCCCCCTCCAGTCACTGTCACACAAAGAATGACTAATATTCTGATTTCTAAAACCATGTATCACTTTTGCTGACTTTTGAATTATACAAACTCATGCTGAGAATAAAACCCAGGCCCTTGTGCATGCTAGGCAAGTGCTCTACCACTGAACTACATCTCCAACCATTTTTATTTTATTTTGAGACAGGGTCTCACTAAGTGGTTTCAAACTTGCAGTCCTTTTGCCTCAGCCTCCCACGTAGGTGAGATCACAGGCATGCACCACCACAACTGGCATGGCATCTACTCTTTTATAAATGGTTTCTTTGATTCAGTATTATTTTTGTAAGATTCATCTATGTTGCTGCATATAGTCATAAATCAAGAAATAAAGTTTAATAAACTACATTAACTGTTCTTTCTATTTGCATTTTTTACATCAATCTAAAGTCACCATGCAGCAATGTGGATACTTGTGATAAAAAGAGAAAGGATCAAAATTCTCAGGGAAACAAAGAACCAAAATTAATATTTCAAGATTTTATTATCTACAAGGTTCAATTTTTTAAATGATCAGTTTGATTTTTTGGTAGCATATTTACAGTGTACATAATTTTGTTCTAGTTATTGAATGTACATATATGATAGCATATAGATTATTTTAACACATTTTATGTTTTTACAGCCTTATATAGGTATGACTGACATACAATAAACTGCTCATCTTAAAATTTACAATCTATAAGTCTGACATGTAAAATCCACAAAACTATCACAATTAGTATTATAAATGTTTATCACCCCATAAAGTTTCTTCATACTTCTTTGCAATTCATGCTCCTCCTTAACGTCGATCCTTTCTCAAAACAATCACTGACCTGTTGCTTTCTGTCACTATAAATTATTTTGCATTTTATAGAATTTTACATGGGTGACACCATATGGACAAATTAAAGACAACTATAATGCATATATAGTATGCATTTTTTGTCTGGCTTCATTCATTCATTGTAAGGATTGTGAGATTTATTCATGTTGTTGCACGTACCAGTGGTTCATTACTTGTCAATGCTGTGTAGTACTCCATTCCATGGATATACCACAGTTTGTTTATTCATTCATTTGTGGATGAACTTTTGAGTGGTTTCTAGTTCAGGAGCTGTTACTACTAATAATAAACTAGTGATATCTTCTACATCTGTTTTTCAGAGTATCTAGTCTGTTTGTCATTCGGTCTAGTCTCCCTGACTACTAGGCCTCCCTTTGTTTTCCCCTGAGCTTTGAAGGAGAAATAGAAAAATTCAAAATTGTGAATGGAAATATCAAAGCTGCTGTGTCAGTGATTGATTGAAGCATAGGCTAAACATACAGTTACAGAAGACTTGAAAACACTAAATAACTAACAACCTATCTGCATTTATAGTGCCCTCTACTCAACAGCAAGAGGATATACATTGTTTACAACTACACATAGAACATTCACCAAGTTAGGCCTATTATAACAATAAAATAATAAATTTAATAATATTGAAACCATAAAAAGTTGTTCCCTGACTGAAATGGAATTAAACTAAAAATAAATAACAGAAGGATAGCTTGATGTAAAGTTCCCAAATACATGGAACACATTTTTAAAAGACAAATATTTTGAAGAAGAAATTATAAGGGAATTTAGAAAATTATTTGAACTTCCTGAGAATGAAATACAACATATTAAAAATTCTGTGACATGCAGCCAATACAATACCTACAAGAGAATTTCTCTCTCTCAATGCTTATGTTAAAAATAGGAAGAATCTAAAATTATTGTTAGCTTTCCCCTAAATAATCTAGTAAAAGAATAACAAATTTCATCCAGAGTAAACAGAAAAAAATAAACTAATAAGGATGTATGCAGAAATTAATGGCACAGAAAATAAGAAATAGTAGATAAATATCAAGGAAACCCAAAGCTAGTTCTTTGAAAAGATCTACAAAACAGATAAACTGCTAGTCTAACTGACCATGGAACAAGAAGACCCAAATAACTTCAGAAACGGAAAAGAGTATATAACTAAAGATTTGTCTGTTATTCAAATAATATTATATGAAATTTCAAAGGATTACCATTGCCCAAAATTGGAGGCCACACTTTACCTGATTTCAAAGCTTATTATAATGCTATAATGAACATGATAGTGTCATATTGGCATGTGGAGAGACATATTAACCCACAGAACAAAATATAAAGTTCAGAAATAGCCATATACAAATATGGTCAACAAATTCTTAACAAAAATATCAAGGCAATTCAACAAGAGAGAGAAACAAAAAGTCTTTTAATAAATTGTGCTAAAACAATTGGATATTCATATGCAAAAAATAAATTTTCACCATGAGTCCACAATATATACAAATATTTATTCAAGTTGGGTCATAGACATAAATATAAAACTGAAAGTATGATGCTTCTACAGAAAAGATGAGAAAATCCTTGTGTTCCTGGAGTAGACAAAGCCTCAGTTATAGAAAGTAGAAATGCAAATCATTCAGTTACTGGGAGAAAGTAGATGCAAAGTGTGTATTTGATAAAGGATTTCTATTTGGTTATATAAAAGTATGTAAAAGAAGGAAGGAGGAGATAAAAGAAAGAAGGATAAGACAAGACCAAAAACAGCCTAAATATCCATCAACAATAGAATGGACAAGTAAATGGTGGCATAGTCTTATCGTGAAATACTATAGGACAATAAAAGTGAATGACCTGTACACAACAAAATGGGTGAATTAGACAAGAACCTAATTTTGAGTGAAATAAAATCATAAGGCAGATATATCATTTGATTGTATTTATTTAAATTTCAAAACCTGGCCAAGCAAAATCCTGAGCTACCTAGGAATATTTAAATAGGTATATCTCTCCAAAGAAAGCAAGAGAATGATCAATATATAATTTATGAAATTTATTGCTTACTGCTCAGTGAGAGGAGATAGTTTCCTTAAGTACATGACATATAAAAAGCCCTGAAAAATAGTACCACTCTCTCTCTTAGCCTTAGTGGTATGTGTGTAGGTGTTCATTTGTTGTCCATTAATGTATGCATGTTCATCTGCATTCACTCTTTTTATGTACTCCATATATGTTTCTAGCTTAAAAATTGCAGATTCCAAGGATCTAAAACCAAGTATCTCAATTCACTAGGTTAGAACAGTGCCAAGCAGTCTGCATTTTTACCAAGTTCCCATGGTCATTTTGATAAAAGGAGTCTGAGGACCACATTTTGAGTATTTATGTTGTTTACATAGTTTGAGGTCTTCCCCCTTGTAACTTGGCATTTGAAAAAGAGATACAGCCATAAAGGAGGCAACTTATAATAAATAAACAGACAACCCTTCCAATTCCAGGAATTATTACTTTACTATACGAAAAACTAAACATTCACAAAAGAAAATCAAAAGAATTTGCATTTTAAAACTACATTAGAAAGTTACACAAGAGTCTGATGAACAAACATCAAAAAACATCTCCGTACCATGTCAGTACCATACAGAGAAACCCAGTCAACCATCATACCAGAGGTTGAAGTATTTAGTACCTGAACGTCAACCCAGTGCCCTCTTTTGTCCTTTGCCTATAAAAATATAATACACAGGCTTCTTTATAAAACATGAAATTATTGTCAATAAACTTCATAGGAATAAAATTTTGTTAAAGAAATAAAATATTAGAAAGATGACACAGGTCAGCTGCATTTTCCTAAGATGCATTAAGTTATAACAGTCAATCCAAGCAACACTAATTATTTTCATGACCTGAACATAGAGTGTTGCCATTTCAAGCAAATTTGTTATGGCATAATTTATTTTACATATGTACAGATTATGTTATTATATGTACACATCAGGAAAGTTCTGAAGTCATGTATCTCATCTCCATGCCAGTGACTTTTCAAGCAGAAAGTTTTCTGTTGACCTCTTGCTCACAGCAAAAGGCACAAGTGGCCATTTCTTTCTGTTTTCCATATATCCCAGGAAGTCTGAACTCTCAGCTCGTTGTTTTTCTTGTGGAATGATTTGGACTTATAAATAGTGTCTCTGGTTGAACATTTCAAATGTTAGCTACACTTTTGACTTCTGTGCTTCTACCAGACTGTATGACCCTTTCATGTTGGCTTTTCTCACAAAGTAAATGATCATTCCAACAGCAGGTATTATTAAGGAGGATGCACAATAGAGCACGAGAAGTTCAGGAGAAAAATAGTCCTTGTCCTTGTCTCTTTCTGGAAAATAACCAATTGAATGTAATTAATGCCTAGTACAAAAAGAAATCATTTAATAACAATATGTGTCTTATTGTGACAGTACAACTAGTTCTCCAGAAAGGGAATCAAAGCAGTGATAAGGAGTATCATCAGGACCCCAAATGCATATTCCCCAGAATTATTCAAATAGTTGGTGGGTGGTTGCTATGGTCATGAGGGATCTAAAGATGACAGCTGTTGACTTTCACAAACTTGTATTTAAAAAGATTCAATCTGAGGTGTAAAATAGAAGAGAGGGTCCTTTACAACAGCAGGAATTAGAGGGTGGGTATTTGTTTTGGGAAACAGAAGTATCTGCCAAACTACTAGGACTATGATCACCATCCACTGAAATAATTAACAAGTTCTCCAAGAAGATTCTCAAGCCATTGAAAGTAACTATCACAGTCAAACACCATGAATAGGACAATAAGAAGAATTCTTGCTGATTACTTTTTTGGGTTTATATATATAACCTTGTAATAGAAAGACTCTCTCTGATCTATATCTCCCCTAATCTAAATTAAAAACCTCAACATACTCTCAAAACCCCACACTTCCCCTTCATAGCCCAATCACAGTTGGTAATTAAGCATTCATCAACAGGCTTCTCTGTCAAATGTGGTTTCCTCTTCTGACTATAAACTTCATAAAGGCAGATATGTCTGTTTTCCTTCTGGTCCAACACTAGAATAGCTAACACTTCACTCCCCATTTGGCATAATTGGTGCCCCACCCAAAATATTTTTGAACACTAGAAAGCTTTTTTTAAAAAAAATCCTATTATTTTACATTCAGTTGTAAATGAAGTACAGATCATAGTATTCAAAACATTTTAAATTTGTACTCTTTTTAATCTAGTAAAAATCATCTGGCAGATGCAAAAGCACTTAACATGTATGTTGGCTCAGTCCCAGCAGGAATTAGTGGCCTGACTTTGGTCATCACTGAATTCCTTCTAGAGCTTTCTAAACACTGAAAGTCACCCAAATAGAAAAGAATCATTAGCATCAGATGATGTGAAGTGAATGTTTGCAAATTATTGAAGAAAAAACACTTCACTCTGAACATGATGATAATTGCCTGATTTTTATCTTTTCCTTGCTAGCATTGAGCTAGACAAAGTATAAGGGTACTCTTTTAATGGGCTATTTATCATAATTGTGATTAGGCATCAATATCGATGACATGGGGGGGATGTTTTCCTTTCTATGTGGTAAATAGCCCTTTATCTTTTGCCTCTCAGTGTTTCCCTCAGGCATCTGCAGGAAAACTCAAATTTGCTGCTAAGTCAGTTTCTAGATCAAGCTTCTGATAAAATTTTCTATTAGTTGTATCAATACTGAAAATTTTTAAGAGTGCTGACCATTTCTATTAATGGAATAAATTCAAGCCAAAACAAAAGAAAAGAATTTAAAAACCAAGCTAAATGCAAAGGAAAACTATTTCAAAATATCTAGAAAAAATGTCAATTTTTTTCTTCATTCATTCATATTCAGCTATTTTAAACCACATTCAATTTGGAGGCATGCATTTCCAACTGAGTGCCTAATAGCC
Source organism: Xerus rutilus (assembly GCA_028644305.1). Classification (NCBI taxonomy): domain Eukaryota; kingdom Metazoa; phylum Chordata; class Mammalia; order Rodentia; family Sciuridae; genus Xerus; species Xerus rutilus. Next base: position 78,483,489 of record CM053400.1, on the reverse strand, counting down.
TTTGCTTATTTAAGTAATAAGAAAACAGTGGCAAATATATAAGCAATTAATAAGGCAATTAGAAAAAAACTAGCTTTAAAGTATCTTTTTAAAAGAACAATTAATTACAAGCATAATCACAGAAATGTTAGGAGTTCACTTTCCTGGAGCTAAGCTAAATGAAAGGTGGCCAAAGATATCATGGATTAAAGAAACAGGAATGAATTAATATCAACCTACTTATAACTGACATCTCAATGTGTTCAGACACACCCTCAACCTCATTGGAAGCACTGATTGCATATACCCCTGCATCATTGGAGTGACATGATACAAGATAAATGTTTCGTTCTTTGAACACATAGTAACTTCATTGACCAAATTAACTCTTTTCAGAATAATCACTGCAGGTGGATGACTAAAAGTTTTACATGTGATTGTGTTATTTTCCCCTTATTTTAATATTTCTGGATGGATGTATTGATACTGTTGTGTTTTGAGGAGGTACTATGAAGACAGACAAAGACATGGTAAGGCTAGTAATCTTGAGAAATTTGGCCAGATTAGTAAAAAGTTTTTTTTACCTGTTTTCTGACTTAGGTTCAAACTTCCTCTAGTTTGACAAGTAGGTGCTAACTGTTGGCCAAGTGCCAGACCTCCTAAGCGTTGACTTGTTTGCAGCTCTGTTCACTACAAGGCCCGGCATAATTTCAGTACTCGACAGGGGCTCATTAGTGTGCAAGGAGTGTAAGACTGATTAGTCAAAGCTGACACATCCTGCTTACACAAATAATATCAATGCATCCTACCTACTGTGCATTCACAGGAGGGGACAAGAGATTAAGGGGCCCTGAAGTTTCACTGAGAGACTATTGCTCCTCCTCTCTCTCTCTCTCTCTCCCTCTCTCTCTCTCTCTCTCTCTCTCTCTCTCTACCAGAACAGGGTAGGATGGCCAGAGCAGGGATTTTTTAAGGAGGCTGTTCTGTAGTCTAGAGTTTTTGTGTTGTTGCTATTGTTCAAGATCAAGATTGCTATTGCCAATTATTGTTCTGAAAAGATTCAATCTGAAAAATAGGCAGTTAGTTACTCCAGGTTCAGAAAATAGCATTCCCTTCTGGTAGAAAGGAAAGAATCTGGATAGAATTTTTCTTTTCCTTTCTTTCTTTTTCTTTCTTTTTTCTTTTTGATATTCCAATCCTATCCCTATGGTTTCCTTATAACCTCCAGTGAAAGGTTTTGAAAATATGGTTAAACACTTAGCAAACGTAAGACCTCAGAGACCAATGATGAATTAATTGTCAACTTTGAAAAAAGCAAATGGGAATTCCACATTCACCAGTGATTAATGTCAACTTCCTGGTTAAACTGAATAGGATAGAACAGCTGTGCTTCATTATTTCAAGAAACATTAAGAAATAACCACACTCAACACAGAATTCAGCCTCATTCTTTCAACTCATTCATCTAATGCTAGAAAGTTGTTACCATCCATGGAACCTCTTAATAGCTACCTACATAGATAGATAGATAGATAGATAGATAGATAGATAGATAGATAGATAGATAGATAGATAACAAAACCAAAAACAAGAGGCCAACCTTTAACATCCAGTGTTAAATTTCTGAATTGTGAGCCCACTCCATTTTTAGATTCACATTCATATACTCCTGCATCGTCCAGCTGCACCTTGAGGATGGTGTATGCGCCAGCTATAGACTTTAGCACTGTGTCTCCTGTCTCTGCTTTCTTCTTCAGGATTATCCAAGTTTCTGGAACATCTCTACATGTGCAGGAAATAATGACAGTCTCTCCCTCCTTGACACTCTCAGAAGGAAACACCTTAAGCTGTATGTCTTTTGGAGCAACTGGAAAGAGAATTTAAAAGGAACCTTTAAGTGAGTAAAGTATAAGCTAATTCCATATTGAATTAAGGACAACCACCGTAGCTGCCAAGGACCTATTTGTGTTTGCAGGAAATGTTAAGAAAAGCAGGTAAAGAAGTCAAGCATTTGCTGAACTGTTGTAAACAATCATGCCTTAAAGAAGAGAAGATGCATCTTATGCTTCATTCATGTCTCTTTTTTTTTTAAATTTTTTTTAGTTGTTGATTGACCTTTATTTATTCATTTATTTATATGCGGTGCTGAGGATCGAACCCAGTGCCTCCCACATGAGAAGCAAGCGCTCTACCACTGAGCCACAATCCCAGCCCTTCATTCATGTCTCTTAACATAATTCTTTACCCAGATTAGCACAAAGAATAGGTTAATATAGGTTAAGAAAAAACATATCACACTGTTAACAAAAATTTCCTTGAAGAACAAAGGCTTTACATGCTTCTGAGTTTTGAGCTGGTTCCTCTCAGATCAAGAAATTTAGCTTTACAGAGGTGGCTTGTTATTCTATCCTTAACACAACTACGATTTATCAAGTTTCAGACTCTGGGCTCAGTATTTTATGTGCAACATCTTATTAATGCACCAACGCTTAAGGAAGTATCCTATTACCATTTTATAAATGAGATTCCTGTTAAGGTCATCTATTTTGTGACTTCATTTGAGTCTCTTTCCCCATCCATGGCCACAATGCCATGGCATTATCCTGTGGGTTTTCTTTAAGACTGTATATTGCCCTTTCAAGTTTCTTCTTTAAAAATACAAATCTCATTGTGATGAGATAACAAGAACTCTCTAATACCTTAGTGGGAATAATCCCAGGTGGTAGAAGAAGAAATGACAGCTTTCGTGAAGAAAATAACTCCGATGCCCGAAAGGGAAGGTAATGGAGGCAACCCAAATTGTTCACTTCATGATGTTCATAACTGCCAATGGCATCTGTGTGCCAAGTAGAAATTGTTTTGTTCTCAGTCTTGGATTTCTATCCTGAAGAGAAGAGCCTGTATCTGATGACTTGATCCACTCCAGTGGTTCCATGCCAGGCTGATGAACCAACTAGAGAGCATAGTCTCTGCTATTCTTAATCTCAGAATTTACAAAAGGTGTTTCTTAGGCTTTTAGGCAAAATACTAGCAGGCATCTTGTTAGATTGTCCCTCAGGACCAAATTCAGTCAAAGATGGTGGCTTCAATCCTAAATAATTTCCAAATATATCTATCTCTTTCTATTCTTTTTTCAACACTCTAATCATTGTTTAATAAGTATGACTGGAACTTCCAGCATAGTTCCTGAAACTAGCATTTCACTTGAGGATGAAAGAATTTTGGGGTCAGCGACTTGAAATGGTTCCTGAGAAAGTACCTTTCTAAGAGCCTTCCATGCATAAGAAACATTATGAACTCTTTAAAAATCACCAGTACATTTTTAAGTAAAAAAAAAAAAAATTTTTTTTCAAAGAGGACCATGTTCATAATCACCCACACAACCAAAAACAAAAAATACTAGCACAAATAATTCAAAATCACACTCTGCTTACCTTTAATAGTTAATTCAACCTCTTTTCTGCTTATTCCAGCCTGGTTTATCCCTTCACACACATAAATGCCAGAATCTTCCACTGTTGCAGAAATAAAGGTGAGAGCTGTGTTCTCAGACAGACGCTGTAGATTCCCATTTCTTAGCTGTCTGCTCCACAGGATTGTGGGAGCTGGAAAGCCATCACTGAAGCAGGTCATGTTCACAGAACTGCCTTCCTCCAGGGTGGAGGAGGGGCTGACCAAGATGGTGGTCTCCTTTGGAGCAACTGAAAATGTAGAAACACTTGTTAGCTTGACACTTACACCTTGACTTCCAAAGAGTTTGAGTAACATTGCAAAACCGATCTATGGATTCAGTGGATTAGAATGATCAATAAACCTTGGTAACTAGTACAGGATGTTTCTTTTAGCAGATGTTTCTGTCCCCACTTATTTTAGCAGATACAGAATGATAAGGTAGAACATGGACAAAGCATGGATATTTTCTAGTGGAAGGAACTTCCACAGAACCTCTCTTACTTCCAAAGCATGGGTGGTCAATAATGGTGTGATTGCCATTTGTGGTACATTACACATCACACATGACCATGACTTACTTGAGTCTACTACTATGAAAAAGCAAAGTCCATTTTTCTACCTCTTAAATCTGGGCTGGCCTTGTCACCCACTTTGACCAATGGAACATGGATGAAGAAACACTGTAGGACTCCCAAACCCAGGCCCTTAAGAGGCAGCCATCATTATCCCCTTCTTAGGCTACCTTTCCTAAGGATGATGCCACATGAAAAAGGGAGGCATAGGCCCCAGATATGGCCCATATTTGGACATGGACATGACCTGCTTCATGAGTAAGGCCATCTGGGACCAGTCAGTTCTGCTAACCTGACTAAAAACAAATGAGTGACTCCACATTGAGCAGAATAAATGCCCAGCTGACCGATTTCCTAATGCCAACTCAAAAATTCATAACCAAATGGTTATTATTTTACTTTTGAGGAAGGTAGTTTGTTATGACCATCTTTTTTTAAATTTTTTTATCTGTTATTTTTTTACAGAGTCTTTAACTATTAACTTGAGGTTAACTATTGCCTGACAAACATGATAAAGAAATCTATACCAACCTATGGATATATCCACATATGTACTTACCATTGACATAAAGCGTCTGTGTACTCTGCCTTTGTTTGGGTTCAGATTCCATTTCACCAGTATGTAACTTAGCTCGACAAACAAGAACTTTTCCAGTATCATCAGTGGTGGGGGTGAAGGTTACTTCCAAACTTTTGGTCTCCTGGGCTTTCCTACCCATTTCCTCCGAAAAGGATTTTTTCATCAGAGTACTCTCCTCGTTAAGTAATTCAATCTCCAAATGGTCAAAAGGATACACATTAGGAACCTTACAGCTTACAGTGATGGGGTTCCCATTCACAAGTAGATCACTCATCTCAATTTCTGGATCTCTAGGGAATGCTGCAAATACAAGCAAAAGTGATATTTATATGTGACATTCAAGGGAAAATAAAGTTAAACTTTATTGAATGCAAAGTTCTTGAAATGACAGCTTTAACTCAGCTGGGATAGAATTATTATCAATAGATAAAAAATGACATTAAGTATAAATACACAGTAATAACATTAATTGCAGTGATGGAAACAAAAATACTTAATACATTAAGTCATCAAGTAATAAATATTTTTACTTCTTATTTTTCTCTTTTAATGATGCTATCTTGTTGAGCACATGGCTTGATATTGTTTAAGGACACATCAGCTTCTATCATCTTTAATTTTTAACTATTTATTTTAGATGTTTTAAATATTTATCATGATATATTGAACACTCACTATGAACTAGTCCTTCAACATTCATTATCTCAGTCTTTAAGGCAGCAATGGGTATTACTTAACTTATTTTATTGTTAGGAAAACTGAAACTTAGGCTAAAAGACTTTTTATTACACATCATATCTAGTATGTCATTTAGTTGAGCTCAAAATCCCTGTTCCTCTGACCTCAAAATCTAGGCTTAGTTTCACAGCTTCTCAATGTCAAATAAGACCCACAGGGAAGTTCTCAATTTAGATAACTTAATATCTAATGACTAGTTAAGCAGCGAGTTTAAAACATTTCTCAGATAATAGTTGTCATTAAGAAAAGAACTGTCTTAACTGTATTATTTAGCATCTAACCTTTATAATAACATATCATATGTAAATCAATAAAAATGAGACTAAAATACATATCAAACATAAGAATGACTCTAATTTTTTTCTTTCAGCAAAATGATTCAGTTGTTAAAATGAAACGTGTTCAAGTATTTCCATATTGCAATAGGACTTCACCCTTGGTTCTCATTGCGGCTGGGAATATGCCACATCAGCAGATCCTGAACTCTGGGTAATATGATAAAGCAATAAAATTGTCCCTTCTTTTGAGAGATTTAAGTCCCTTTACAGGCATACTCTAATTCTGAATAAAATCCCAAAGGATAACACAAGTTGGGGCAAAGTTTCTGGTAAAAACAAACAAACAAAACAAAACAAAACAAAACTTTATAATAAATTCTCCTGAGTTTGCTGAATGAAACCAAGCAGAGTAACTCTTATGAAAAAATAACTCAGTGGTCACTTTGTATATTTTGTTCCTCATTCATTATAGACTGAGAAACTCCAGCAATGTCAAATTCATAGAGATTTGAGGTTGTAAAGGATATCTATTAAAGTGGCAAGAAGAGTAATAAAAAGTTGAGTATATGTTTGTTAAAGTTTTAAGTAAAGTTTTAATCAGTTATTAAGTTTAATCAGTTATTAAGACTGCATGTTGCCTTTTGCTTCTGCTTCAGTTGAGACCTGAGCTACTGCCCCTGATTAGTCTTGTCCCCATCTTCCTTTGTGGCTTTTCACTGCTTCCTGTTTCCTCATTTCTTTTTCCATCCTGCAGATCAGCTTTCCAAATATTCCTTTAAAACCATAAGCTCAGATGTAGCCCTGAATTTAAAGAGCTGAGCAGTGGTCACCCCCATCCAGTTACCTGAAATGCACTGGCCCCACGCCCTCACCACCTCCATACACTCCACAAACACATAGAAGGAATGAGAAGCAGGGGTTCAGGGTGTGCCCCAGTCTGTGACGAGACAGTATCACAAGACACACTAAGGATTGTGCCTGCTGTGTCCATATGCAATATATACTTAAGATTTAGGCCAATTCCATCGCATCAAACCATTTTGTTTCAGAGATTTAGGGAGCATTCACTATGCTACATTTCCTTTCTGAACAAATGGATATCACTACACATCACAGATTCACATTTGTTTTCATCCAATGGGACAGAACAACAACAATTCTAAAAACCACTCACAGTAGAGCTCCATGCTGATTCTTTTTTCCAGTTTCCTCTGTCCACAGGTGACAGTGCACAGGTAAGAGTGTTCGTTCTCAAAACCCACAGGGCTCAGGGTCAGTGTGGACTCCGTACCCTCACTCCTCACCTCCCCGTTCAGAGGGCTGTCTATCTGGGTTCTCCAAGAGAAAGATGGGGACTCGCAACCTGTGACAAGGCATGTTAGCACGACTGAGTCCCCTATCTGAGCAACAACCTGAGGTCCAGGGAAGATGTCAACAGTAAATGGTTTCTCTGCAGGAAAAAAAAAAAAGAACAAGACACAGCAGATAAGACTCTTTTCTTCTTCCATCACATTCCCACATATGATCTTTATTTTTTCGTGATCTCCCTTGAGCCACTGTCTATACCAAGAAGAAATCACTCCCATCAGGAAAGAGACAACATCTTCTAGAATGAATCCATCATAGTCTCTCAATTCAGACTTAAAATAAATATAGATAACAATGTGTTAAGAGAGGTTGGTGTCTTTTCATGGCAATAATCCAATCTCTGCTCAGTTGTTTATCAGATCACTGTAAGAGTAAACAATAGGTCAAAGAATTTCAGTGGTTCCTGTGAGTCAAATACATGTATACCAGTGTGTCATTTAATCCCCACAACAATGTTGTGAACTTATACTACTTTCTTCTCTGCCTTCTCATTGTCCTTCTGCTTCTACTCTTTCTCTTCCTCTTCTTTGTCTTCTTTCTTTCTTCAGGAGGAAATTTAGGCTCAGAAACGTTAAATAACTTTACCCAGCTTGCAAGTGGAAAAACTAGGACTTGATGCAAGTTAGGTGTGATTAAAATTCCAGCTTTTGTGTTGCTAGAATAACTAAATTGAGACATCCTCATGCAGAGATAAAATAAGATCTAAAAGAGGTACTACCCAAAAAAGTCCTCTAATTAGACTATCTCTATAACGGATCCATGCCCAAGGCTTCTGTTCCATCAATATGAAGTTATATCTTGAAAGTCACATAGAATCATGTTGAAAGCAAAATAAAAATATAAGAATTAAAGTGATAACACGAGTCACTCTAAAATGTATTTGATGCAATGTAAACATTTTTTGCATTGAATTCAGGAGCCAAAAGCAGAGGTGAGGGCAAACTCCTTAATCTCAAATGTCTAGGAAAGCTCTCAGGCTGCCAATGCTATCTGGGCTAGACACACAGTCTTTGATGGTATAATGCTACTTTGGGAGAAAGAAAATTCCAAATCTTGACTCCATTCCTCTAGAGAAATTGGGAGTGGTTGGGCACCTCTGAAAGTGACAGATGAGACTTCACAGGAAATCAGTAAAATCTTCCTTGCAGATAACAGGCTAGAGATGGAAGAAAGAACTTGCAACACATAAAAAATCCCAATATACTACATTTTGCATGGTTCTTTCCTGTGTCAGGAGAAGTTACTTTTCTCAGTTTGTACAAATGTGACATCTTAATATTTTCCAAAGAAAGCTCTCCTCAAATTATCTCAATAAACTAATATACTATTAGATTTTGAAAGATCATTCAGAACAATGACCAAAGTTTTCAAATTCCTCATACGCCAGTATGAGAATGAGGAACTTTAACAGCAGATTCACTTCCTGCCCACGAACAATTCTGGCTACATATATTACTGTGTGAACTTGTGGCTCCTGGGAAGTAACTCTCTTAGGTAGACAAAAGGTCCTTTGAAAGTTCAATTCTATCTTCATTACTTAAGGCTATTAGTATCATATGTGAAACAAAATGCAAAATAATTTTCCTCAACCTCATAACACATTTCCTTCACACATTGAAATGGGATCCACCTTATTATGGGATGGAGCTATTTCAGGATGGATGTTTAGCTTTATATACTTTCATTAGTATATTTTTTTTCTGGTCACTTGAGAATGTGTTAGTCTACTGTTTTTTTTAATCATCCAAGCTTGAACTCCATGTTTTCATATTTTAAAAATTTGTGTTGTCAATATTTGAAATTTATTCATTCATTCAACAAACATTTACTGAACATTTATTGTGTGTCAGGTACTATGGTAGGCACTCAAACATAAAACACACATGCACAAACACAGAGTCCCTGACTTGAAGGAACTTCCAGTTTAATGGACAGACATATTTAAATAGATCCATCATTTTGGTTCACACTAAAGTATATTCCTGTCTTTCTTTCCTAGTTTTTAAGCTCCTTCAGGGCAGTAACTGCATCTTTTCATGCCTGTATCCTCAGCACCAAACAGACTCTTGTATTCTTGAATAAAAGCTCTTAAATAATGTGTTGAACTGAACAGAAGTACATTCATGGCTATAAGAAGCATTGAGTCTATACTAAGGAAGGAACCACTAGCTTTGCCTGACACAATCTGAAATCTGGAGGCTTACATAAGTTTTGTCATGCAGGACAGCTAAGACTTTGCCAGCTGGAGGAAGAGGAAATCCCATTCCAGGAAAGAGAACAGCATGAACAGACACAGAATCAACAAGAGTGGAGTTTCTGACCAGATCTTGAATATATATGTGACGATTTTAAGAAATATAGTTGAAGTCATAGAAAATGTCCAAGTGAAAGAAGATAAACTAAGGCATGTCAATAGGGTTGATGAAGAGATTAGATTCTAGGGATCATTTTGAGGTAGAGGATCTGGTGAAACAAACAGGGAGCATGAATTCGGGAATAACCAGTATATATATAATATACTTGGGTATCGAGAGTGAGAAGAAAAGAGGGCCAGATGTGATAAATTGAAAATATCAACATCTACAGGTCAGGAGAAAGAAAACCATGGAATGAGGTGTTGGCAAGATGCTGTGTTACAAAAGGATCAGAAAAGCACAGCCAGGGAAGCCCTAGGAGGAAAGACTGTCAAAAAGTGAGTGTGATAAATACATATTCACACTGTAGTACCTCACAATTAGACAGATTACCAACAAAATGTAGGGAAGCAATTTCAGCACTGAAGTTGTGTCATTGTTGCTCAAATCTCAATAGAGCATCCTTATCATTCCTTTTGCACATTCCACTCACCTTCAATAATTAATTCCACCTCTTTTTGGCTTCTTCCAATAGGATTAACTCCTTCGCATACATATGTTCCAGAATCTTCCATCCTCATAGCAATTAAGGTGAGAGTCTCATTACCAGAAAGGAGCTGTAGATTCTCATTATCTAATTTCTTGTTCCAGAAAATCTCTGGAGTTGGCAGACCCTCACTGGAACATGTCATTGTAACAGAGTCACCTTCTTGCAGCCTTGTGGAGGGATGTACAGAGATGACTGTATTCTTGGGTGAGACTGAAAAAACAGGGCATAATATTAGCAATTGCAAACCATCTTCTCAATCCAAAACAGATGATGGACTTCTCTCACAGGTTGTTATCCTATGCATCTGTTGATTTGACAAACTTACTCTCCCAAGATAGCTTAAAGAACTACTGAGTCACTAAAAAATAGTCACTCTAATTTTTGACTAACTCAATTACCTTTTTAAAAAAATGTTTTGTGTTTTCAGATTGCCATAGATATTCATAAGTTAAGAAGGACCTTTAGAGTCATGTGGATCAATCTCCCACCTAAGGGTAGGAGTTCCATCTAAGCATCCTTGCCAAGAGCATATCCTAGTCAGCCTCAGCATTTACTGAGAAAGGCACTTCATTGCCTTATCAAACAACCTATTTGACTATTTGATTTTTGAGTATCTTTAATTAGAAAACCTTTTTCCCTACTGAGATGAAATCTTCCTCTTCATAACTGGTTTTTACACATTGATTATAGTTCTGCTCTCTGGTGTTATAGAACAAACTAAATCCTTTCACACCCAACTGTCTTTCAAATACTTAATTAAAACTCTCCAAGTTTTGCATTCTCTATGGAAAATGCCTCCTATATTGACTGTTCTTCTCATAAGCCTTTTCAACTCATTCTTTTTGGGCTAAATATTATTGTTATTGTTGGCAACAGTCCTTTTAAAAATATTTTTATTTAGTTGTAGATGGACACAATATCTTTTATTTATTTTTATGTGGTGCTGAGGATCGAACTGAGTGCCTCATGCATGCAAGGCAAGCGCTCTACCACTGAGCCACAATCCCAGCGCCTGGCAACAGTCCTTTTAAATGTAGCGCCCAGAGCAGAACACAGTGTTTTAGTCTAAAACAGAGCAAAATGCAATCATTATACACAATCCTAAGACACCAAGACTGCCTCAAATCTCCTGAAAGTCTCAAGAAGATGGGAGGCAATCAAACCCCATCACCTTCCTTTCCCTCACAAAATGCACATGTGTATATGTGAGCATACACACACACACAAACATACACACACACACACACACACACACACACACACTCAGAGAATAAGCACTTACCCTGTCAAGGTTCTATCCCTATGCAACTAATATTTCAAGGCATATTATAAAACATGATTAAAAACATTTTAACATTTAAGCCTGTTTCCTACTTCATAATCAGTAGTAGTATTATCCCCTTTTAATAAGGAAATAAAGTAAACCTAAATCATGCATTTGATCAAGCCCAAAATTAAGTTCAAATCTTCTCGGTCCAAATCCATGTTGTTTTCACTGGATTATACTATTGAAAAGCATCATGTTCTCAGTAAATCAAAATGGAGTAAAAAAGTTTTCTGTTATCTAGTTGCTAAGTTTATTGCTATATACATTCAAGACTGAATTCCCATACAAACTAGACCATATGACTTACTGTAGACTTGCAGTTCTTTGGTAGTTTCCCTTTCTTTGTGCACAGAATCAAGTTCATCAATGTCTAATTTAGCTTGACAAACAAGAGCTTTTCCAGTATCCTCCATGACAGGAGTAAAGGTTTCTTCCAAACCCTTGGTTTCCAGGGACTTCCTATCCATATCTTCCAGAAAGTCCTGAGTCTTTATACGATGATCACCTTTCCATAAAGTCATCTCCAGCCTGTCAAACGGGTATACATCAGGGATCAAGCACTTGACTGTGACCTGCTTCCCAACCTCCAGAGGGCCACTGAAGTGAATTTCTGGATCCTTAGGGAAAGCTGCAAAGGCAAATGGATATATGAGTGGGCCTTCTGCTCATATTTATAAGATCTCTTATGTTTTAAAACCATGCAAATCAAATCTAATGTTTTTGTTTATACAGTCTTAATACAGCAGAACTAATAGATTAAATAAATTAAATAGATTATTTTATGATTTTAGGTGGGCTCAAGAAGCAAGAATCAGAATCAAACACCTATTAGAGAATTCTTCTGTTCTGATCCTGTACATATTAAATATTGTATGTTATTAAAAGAAAGTAGAAAAAACTAATGCTTATTGAAACTTACATGTAGCTGTCACTGTGCTGCTATATATTTAAAATAATTGGTTTATCCTCACAATATCCCTAAGGGATACAGAACATATTCCACAGATTATAAAACTTGAACTTAGTGTATTTGCATAACTTGCCTGAAGTCACACAACTAATAAGTGGTAAAACTGGGGTTTAAATTCAGGATTTGTATTCTTTGTATTGCTACTGCAGATAATTCCCTTATTTTAGTAAAGGCAAATATAGCTCCATTTTACAGATAAGTAATCTAAAGCTCAGAATGTCATTGCAAAGTGTAACTATTCTACAAGATATGCTAAGAAATGGAAAGAGTGGTTTTAAATATTTGGCTTCTGAAAATGGTGCCTCAAGAATTCATCCACCAGGAAGGAACACCTATGCCGTCTTTCAATTTTGGATTTACTTCCTGAAATGCCTAACTCAGTGTCTCAACCCACACTCCACTGACCACATCATTCATTGCCTCCTTCGTCAGAACTACCTTTTCCACTACCCTTCTATCATGAGGGCAACACATTAGTGGATTCAGTATCTGTGTAGTAAGAGGAAACAAAGGTCCCAAGTCCAAAGAATATTACAATCAAATGTGGAATGGCGACAGGACTATTAAACATAATGAGAAACAGACATTCTTGGAGCAAAACCTCAGGCAAGATAATTAAAGCCAGAAGGGTCTTCATTTCTCTTTTTAAATCTTCAACTATTTGGTGCTTGTGGGCAAAAGTCGAAGGAACTAGAAGTGCTTTGTTATCTGAAAACATGGCATTTTTAATTTTTTTTGCCAATTATTTCTGTCATTTACATTCTATAAAAAATGTGCCTATAATCCATTCAGTTTTATAACAGGTAATATAAGAACTTGCTATTTTTCCCTCTATTTACATAAGGGGACCTTTGAAGGCACTCAGGAGGCTGCACAGACATAAACTATGCGTGTACCACCAGCATAATTAAAAGCAGTTGGCCAGGCACAGTTTCTTAGGAAGCTTTAGCAACATATGGGTCTTGTTGAAATTTCAGTTAAGGTTACTGGGAAAAGGTGGGCTCCAGCACAGTAGAAATGAACCAGTGTAATTCATGAAGATAATCAAATGAGGTATTCATGAAGAAATGATCATATGTGAGTACAGTGTTTTAGAGTAGCCATCAGTAACCAAAGGCAAATGACTTATGTAAGGTTATTTTTTACCAGCCGTTTGCTTCTTGCTAACTTTGCTGAATTGAGAGTAGAGTGGGATACCTTTTTGGTAGGCTGGTAAAATAGGGGTATGCATTCACATTTATGAGGCAAATCTAATTCATTATACAAATAGCTTTGAGGTTCAGCACCAAGACTTTATGACAACAAACAAAAATTCTTGAATTTATGGACACAACATCAAATGAATGAAATGTTTGCAGATATTTACTATCCTGTCTAAGGAGAAAATTTTATACTGAAGGCTATTATTAAATTATAGATCTACTTAATCTTTAAACTATTTTAAGCACCAAATTGCATAAGAATAAATGAATGGAAAATCTCTGTGGAATGGGATTCATAAATCATTTAGAGGCATAAGCAAGTAAACATGTAAGGATATAATCAAATGGAAATGTTTAAAATAATCCACAGTGAGGTAGGGGACATGGGAAGAATGGAGGAACTTTGGGCAAAGGGGAGGGAAAGAAAGGGAGGGAGCATGGGGACAGGAAAGATAGTGGAATAAGATGGACATCATTGCCCTAGGTTCATGTATGACTGCACATATGGTGTGACTGTGTCATGTACAACCAGAGAAATGAAAAGTTGTGCTCCATTTGTGTACGATGAATCAAAATGCTTTCTGCTATCATGTATACCTAAGTAGAATAAATAAATTAAAAATAAAATAAAAAGAACAAGAACCTTAGAGGTATTCATTTTATAACTAAGGAAATCGGAGCCAAAAGAACTTGCATTTTATGCATGATCACCATGTTTGTGGCAGAGATGGAAATAGAAGCCAAAATTTGGATTCCTGATTTCTAGTGTCTGGCCTCAGCTGTCTCTAGCTTTCTTGATGTTATATGTTTTCTGACCAGGAGTCAGAACACTAATATCTTTTAAAGACCTCTTCTTTAAAAGATATTTTAAAGCAAAATTGAGAGAAAACCAAAGATTCTTTAAAACACTCACAGTAGATCTCCACCTGGATTCCTTTTTCCAGTTTCTTAGATCTGCAAGTTGCTGTGCACAGATAAGAGTGTTCATTCTCAAAACTAACAGGATCCATAGTCAGCGTGGACCTCGTGCCCTCGTTCCTCACCTTCCCATTTAATGGACTGTCTATCTGGGTTCTCCAAGAGAAAGTCGGGGACTCACAGCCTGTAGTGCTGCAAGTCAAGGAGACGGAGTCACCAATCTGAGCAAGAATTCTGGATTCAGGAGACGTCTCAATTTTAAAAGCTTGAGCTACAAAAACAAAAAAGAGAAAAACGAACAAAGCACTGGTTTGTTTAGTATTCTACTCTCTGTTCTCTATTACAGTATAATGTTCAAAATGTGACCTTATGGATCTTTTTCCTGCTTCAGAATAACAACAAGGCAGCCAAAAAGCACCAAAGTCACCGCCAAAGATGGTGTTGGAATTATCTTTACTCAGTTCCAACCTTGAGGCCTATTTATCAGAATTATTTTATTATTTGCTGAGTTTGACTTCATTATCAAGTATAGGAAACTAAAGTGATAGTCCTACTACAGATAAAACCAAATTACTGTTTGACTTTAGAAAAGAGACATCAAAAAACATCAATTTGCAGCTCTTACTATGACAGTATAATGGCATACAGCAAAACTCAATAGCACATTAAAAGTTAGGTTAAATTAAGTTTCCCCAGTGTTTAAAATTCTAGTGCTTTCCTTCACTACCACAGCAAAACTAAGCGAAGCCAAAACCAAGGCTAAAATGAAATGCTAACACATTTGAAACAGATAAAGAAGAACTTACAAACTGCAAACACCATCCAAAAGATATTCAGGGCTCCAAAGCTCACAACCATTTTCTCAGGCATTTTAAGTTGCTGCTGTGATGAGAAAATAATGGTTCCTAAAGTCGTATTTCTGTCACACCTGAAAGTGCCTGGGAAGAGTCTTCCGCTCCTAAAGCCCGTGAGGCTCAGCGTGAGTGAAATAGAAAGTCTGCTCTTTATAAAGGGTCTTGTTGCAGAGGCGGAGGGAAATCCCTTCAAGGGGAAACCCGGGGCAGAGCCAGGGAAAAAAGTTTAACAGACAGGCAGCCAAGTCCCAGCATTAACCCCTTCAGTTGCTTTTAGTGTTCAAATGACTGTCACAGGAAAATAAGACACTTTCAGGACTTAAAGTGCAGGATATCTTTGCTGGAAAGATAAAAGACAGTGTTCATTTCAGAAGCTGAGTCCAACTGGGGAAGGGGTGTTATAATCCACTTTTTGAACTGGATGAATAACCACTGTCAATGTGAACTGATTTCTCTATTATAAAATATATTTACAACTCTAAAATAGAGATTAAATTTTCTCATATAAGAAAAACAAAATAACTTCTTAATTTTATACTTTTAATTCATAAAAATGCTTCTTTTGGCAAAAAAAAAGTCAGTTTTCTGAAATAACTTTTTTGAGTGGAAAGTAAAGGAATGTAACTGCATATTGATGCCAAAATACAGGAAATATTTTTCCTCTTTTGTGTCAGAAAAGTTACCAGCCCTCTGCTTCAATTGCTGGAGAAATGCAAGTCTTTTTCGGACTTAAATACAAATGTATGGGCGCGACATGGGGGAGGCGGGGGGCAGGAAAGGGGAAAGGGTATAGTAAAGATGGTTGATAAAAAAATACATATAA